>QVNW01000051.1:0-440398 GCA_014825475.1 Pseudomyrmex flavicornis
GTGTGTGTGTGTGTGTGTGTGTGTGTGTGTGTGTGTGTGTGTCTCGCACGGTATCGCGAATTATACGAAGCGAAATGCGTAACAAGAATATAAATAGAAAAAGAAGACGCGAAAGATTTACGACGCGAGTATTTTATATTCGTAAATAATTCGCCGGGTTAATGTTTCGCGAGTTGCATTTAGCTCACGGTCCCGAGTTTTATGCTTCTCACAACTTCCTCACATTTTTCAGAGCCGTCATTAACAGAGCGAAAGAAACGAGAGAAACACAACAAAAGAGAGAGAGAGAGAGAGAGAAAACGAGAGAGATTTTGATTAATCTCTCCACTTTTTCCGCCGTGTATTTACACATCTAAAAATATGTGTTAGCATAACGGCCAGTAATGGAGCTCTGATAAAATGCCAGACGTGTTATTCGCTCGTGTGTGATCATGCATTATTTTAAATCGAGAGACAGCTTGGTTCGCTCTCGATTAGTTCTTCGACTTTCGACAATTATTCAACAACTTTTGAACACCGTAAAATCAGTCGAGGAAAAAGGAAAAAAAACCTGTCCGTTTAATAAACGCGAAGTTAAGAAACATTGCGCTATTACTCGCCGCGAGTAAGGCATTTAACTGTGACAGCCTCACGTAAAAATAGCGATAAAGGTGTAGAACGCCAGTGAGAGAACGCCAACTTTCGCTATTACAGTTCTCGAGAACTTCGCCCGTTAGTGCCAAACCCTCGACATAACGCAATTAAAACGGTTGATATCGCTGTTCAACTTGCGGATGTTCATTTTTAACAAAATCCGACGCGGGGGGGTTTGCGACCCAGTTTGTACAGAGCCGAAAATCACCGCGGCATATCACGCCCGACGATAAATTGTGCTGCCGCGATTTTCTATAAGATTCGAATTAGAGATTTCTATCCGAGCTTTTTCCCCCGACTAAATCCGTGAAATAAAAGCGCGCTCGGAAGAAAGTTCTCGCGCGTGCATTCGATCGTAATACATACATTTTTGTCCGGGCTGAAACTGAAAAAGCCGCGTTCGTACGGCCGTGTAGATACGCTCTCTTGAATACGTCGAGAAGAATTGCGATAAATCAGAGAAATCACTTGCCGAATCGATACTATTCGTATATTCGCGGAGCCCATTTTTCAACCGAGGCGAACGCATCGTTTGTCATTCGGCGGTTTGCGCGCGGTGGTTTCGCGATGGTGGAAATATCGCATATTAGGAAACGGTTAGATAACGGAGTTCTTTCTCGCTTCATCCGGCTTTTTTTCTGATTACAGGCTTTTCAAGCCAAAATTCTTATCGATACAATCGACGTAAAAAAGGCTGCTCTCGCGCGCGAGAAACGTATATTTTTCATGTTATTCTCATCTCGAGTGTAATGAAAAGACCGGCAACATATCTGTTACATGTCACATCGGAAACTTTCACAAAAGACACAGATAAGAATTTCTTGTTTGAATAAAATCCCGCGCTACTAAAAGCGAAAGATATTTTTGGCAAAGCGTATGTATATTCTCAACTCGCTTTCATTTCTAATAAATGTCACCTTTAACGCAATTTTCACGTACGAATGCGTGCTTAATTAATTCCTATTTGAACGCGCGCGCTTGCGCCACCCACGCGACTACGAAATTTAATTCCCGCTACGAGATGCGCGCGGAACCGTGCTGTTTTTTTTTTTTTTTTTTTTTTTTTTCATTGCGAATTTTCCCTTCGCGCGCTCTCAACTTAATGCGGTTATTTATCATGGTCCGTGGGTGACCGATAAGTCGGGAAGCAAACGCGCGACGTTTTTTTCCGCCACTGTCTAGGCAAACATGGGCACACCGCGCCATTTTCATCTATCATGCGATTACACTTCTTCTCTCCGAGATCGTAAATTGCGCGTTACACGCACAGCTGTGGGTCGCGACCGGCCATCAGACGTTCAAGTGTCGCTTTCAACATTCGCATGCACCTTTAAACGGTTAGAAAATATATTATACGGAAGAAAAATATTGTGTTTACGTTTTTTTGTACTTTAATTAATTATTTCTACTGTTGTATCCGCGGAGAAATTTAGCGCGATCAAAACCGTATCTCAAAGAAAAAGAAAAAACACATTAAATGATTTACAGAACACACACACACACACGCTTGCTGACCGTGTGAAACAAACGCTAGCTGAAGCAAAAAATATTTGTACAGAATATTATCCGTAAAAATGCGCGTAACGAGGGATTATTACGCCAGCGCGAGGAACATTCCATGCACACAGAGAGGGACATTACGGAAAATGGCTCAGATATTCGTCACAGAGGGTAATACTCGTGAAAGAACGAGTGTGTCGTAATTTATGAGAATCCATATTCCCGAGAACATTTTTGCTCGCGCTATATACGTTCTTCTCACATCGTAAATAACGACGAAAATAGAGAATATCGTCGGCGATTAAATTCGACCAGCTGGTGACAATTGCACGGGAACTGCAATGCGAACGAAACGATCGCGCTCGGAACTTCGCGCCACGGCGCGGGCGGCGTCATAACGTTTGCAAACGCGACACGTGTTATCGGTAATGCGGTTGCTGTTCGACAACTTGCGCTGCGGAAAACGTAAATGTCGGAACGGGAATTTCAAGCGCGAGAAGTGTATCACTTTTCGCACATGTGCTTATGAATTAATTAACAGTGCGGAATTCAATGTTGCAAACTCGAGAGCACACTCGCGCACACGCGCGCTATGGGTTATGGTATAACTACCTACATTTTGCGTTCGAAACGCGAGCGCGCACTTTAGGTATCAGCGTATTAATATAAAAAAATCTACTGTGTTTTTTGATGATGAAAATTAAAAAAAAAACAAATATAACGCTTGGAAGCACGTCGTAATCTTGCATCCGAAATGATTGAAGGAAATAATCCTGTTTGCGAAAAAACGGTTAACGCAGTCAGAACTGACGCAACGGACATATATGCGCGCGCGCGTGTAATACGCGTTGCAGTATGCACGCGCGTTTTCACGTAAAATTTATAATTCACAGATACAGAGTAACAGCCGCGGAATCGAGCGACACGGATGTAATAAATCTAATATTTCAAAAACGGATCGGACACCCCGCGCAATACACAGTCGTGATTAATTAAACTGCACGGATACGTGTCAAACATATTACAGACGGAGATATTCTAATCCGCAGATTAAATCCGGGAAATTTGTTTATGCACGCGCGTTTCCGTTCGATTTTGTTAGCGCAAAATCAATGATTTCTGCTCGTCGCAAATTACACGTGATGTAATCAAATACACGTCAGACGCAATAACGACACGGAACGTCTCTCCTTCGTTCATGTATAAGCGATTGGTGCGCGCGATTGACGAAATGATATGCCGCGGAAGGTATAAACGGAAACGAGGATGGAGCAGATCGCGGTCTGTCGCGCGCGTTTCATGTTCCTCGGTGTGTGTATGCACAACGCAACATGTATTCGACGTTGTCGTGTTTCATAAACGGGAACCTCTGGATCAAATCACAGGAGGACCTCGTGGACTTGTTTCCTGGAATCGTTCCAGGACCAAGTTTCGCATTATATGCCGCGTTCAACATGAATCGGAATAATAGAGCCAGTTCACAAAGGAAATCTAAACACGCGTAGGTGAGTTGGATAGAGAAGGTGATGAGCACCACGGACGAGAGCTCGCGCCGCCGCCGGAAGAGCGACCCGTGTCACGAACGAACAGCCAGAGAATTCGATAGAGATGAAGTTGAGAGAGAGAGAGAGAGAGAGAGAGAGAGTGAGAGAGCTGGCAATCGGCCAGATGCGGGTGCAATTTACATCTCGATTACGAGATTGGCTTTTCCATGCAGCGCCGTCGCTTGTGTATCTGCAAGGATATTTACCATCGTCCTACTTCAAAGGTCACCACCGACTCCGATCGAAGCCCGGGAAAAGGAATATACCTACGTAACGTTGGCGTTTTCGACGGAAGAACAGAAGTTCGCCGGAGGAAGTAACCGCGGTCGTTTTTCTTGATTTTTTTTTTTTTTTTGTTTTCCCGAAGAAAGCAAGAAAATTAAATTTTGCCATTTGTGGTATCTTTGGATTTGTGCGAATAGAAATACGAGGGATAAATGAGAATTCGCGTGTCGATTGTAGGAGCGGGGTGATGATACAAAAAGAGCAAGGTTTGAAAATTATAACTATCGCTCTAACAAATGAAAGTATACTTACTGAATGCTGCATCCCCAACTTACACGTATAAAGAAACTTATCTTATGCTACTTATGCTACTTAAAATTTGTTCTATTTTAAAAACTCATTCCAAAAACTTATGATAAATAATTGTTAAATTTTAGCTGTAAGAGTTTGAATAATTAAACAAATAATGAAAAAAGTACATATATAAGAGATATAATATATTTAGAATATAAAACGATTACTACGCAAAATTACGTAAAATGACGAAAAGATTTTATTTTCAGCAAAATGCGTTACAATTTAAATCGCAAATTGTCGAAATAATAAAATAAATACAACTACTGCCAATTTCTACCTCATTCACGAGTTTTGCATAAAATAAGTCGCGCGCGCAGACCTGCGCGAAGTTCTTGTCACTCTCTAGCGAACAAACTACGGGTAACGGAATCACGGTGACTCTTGATTAAAACCTCCGAGGTTTATAAGTTGAGACCCCACGGCGATAATTCTTGCGAAGCGCGCACTGTAATATAGCGCTCTAATGAAACTTAAATCAAAGAGTCGCGTGTTTAGCCTCAATTTCAGTACTCGCGGTAAGTTTTCGGTCTCACGGCGAAAAGTATTTAATTCCCAATCCCGTCTCGGAAACTGCTCTTCTGCATTTCTTCTCGTTTCTAATCACGCTGATAGAATTTGAGACACAGTGAGAAATCTGCGCGAGTCAGATATTAATTAATACTCACGCTCTCTCGATCTGGATCAAAGCGCATGTTAAACGACACCGAGATGCTTCGCGCTTAAATAAATTGTTTTGCATTATCGGTGTTCTATTGTTAGCACTGAACTTGTGTTGTAGAGTCGTGGTTGTATTAATCTAAAAATTTTTAACATTTTACGAATATAAAAAAGTTTTTAACCCTAATCTTGTAAACTTTTTTTTTTTTGGATACGTATTCTGTAAACTCTGGACATTTATGTCTGACACGAATTTTTTATTAGTCGAAATGTTGAAAAACTGTAAAACTTTATGGAGCTTTATTCAACGTTCATCAAACATAAGTTTTTATATAATTTTTTATTTTTTTAGAAATTTCTCTACTAAATAGATTAATAATAAGATTTTCAAGAATTGCTCAGACATTAATATCCGGAGTTTACAGGATTAAATCTTTATATATAGAAAAAGAATAATTTATTATCTATATTCTCTAACAATATAAATATTCATGATTAATTTTATATATAAGCAATGCAAATAACACTTTCTTAATAATAATTGCCACAATTAATGTAATTACTTAATAAGTATATGTAGTTTAAAAATTTGCAAATAGTTACATTTCTTAACAAATAAGATAACATGTGTATATATATATATATATTCATGTTTTATTCTAGACAACTCCCAAATGTTAAAAAATGAACGTTCGTATTGCAGATGGTAACGACAACACCAGAAGCCGGTACGTCGGAATCGGTTACGCCAGAGGAAAGCGGGAAAACCTTGAGCAAATTGTGGCAGCTGGGAAATATCATAACGACGGGAAACGGTGAGCCGAGCTAGTCTTCTTGTTTCCCTTAATGCCCGCATTAAAACACACAAAACTTTTATAACAAAACTACATTTCATTTCTATGCATATAATGTTTAAGTGTCCTTGTGGCAACAATAACATTATGCGCGGAAAGAAAATTTAGCGTCGTAAGTTTTTCTCCGCGCGGTTTTTAGAAGACAAACTTTCTTCGTTGACTACTCTTTTGTTCCGAATACATGTGTTCCCTGGTAAAATGAAGATTTTACATGAAGCTCTCAGCTTATCTTTCGCATCGTTTGCATAATTATCATTTAATATTGTCGACCGATTTGCGTTATTATATATATATATATACGCGTCAACCAAACCGCGCTCGGAGCCGACCAAGCGTATAACCGAAATCATGATACAATTTTTTCCGCCACGTATCGCTCGGTCAATTTCTTGTCACGTCATCTCGTCTCGTGTTTGTTCGCGTGAAGTTTTCCTTACGTGAGCACCTGACCTGACTGCGGAAATCCGAACATCACAAGCGCCAAAGAGAATGTTATTTCTCGCATTTGCTTTGACGTTTCTCGGCGTTGCTTCTCGCGCGAGTCAAATCCATGGAATTTATATATTTGTGCGCATATTAGCAAGTGCGTAACGTTGCAAACAGCGTTTCGTGTCGGCGTGGCATTTGCATAAATATCGACCTTGTTTATCCAATTATACGGCCGACTATGTACGTGAGTTGAAGAATGCGCGGGGTGGAGTGTATAACGCAAGGAGGTCGAGGACGGCCGCGCAAGGTCGTTCTGTCCGCTTTTCATCGGCAGCGCGCGCACGCTTTTCTTTTCCACTCTTTTTTTTTTTTTTTTTTTTTTTTTTTTTTAGCGTTGTTCGCCGCGTACTTCGCCGCGAAAGATATTAAAGGCAGACGCGCCGCACCGGATGCATGCGGTTGCAACAATGAAAATATCGACGCACCTGCGCGTTTATCTCAAGTATAACGTCTAACTTGATTTATGCGCCATCGGCGAGTTAAGAAAACGTCGTGGCCGTAATTTATCAGCGCTCGCGGTGTTGTTAAGTGGCACGATTTATTGAGAGAGAGAGAGAGAGAGAGAGAGAGAGAGCTCTTGTGTCCGGTTTCGCGAGCACAAGCTTGTTTTCCGCGAATGAATAAAGTTACTTCGCTCCGCTTCGTTAATAGCTTTTTAATAGCGGTGTAACAGTATTTTAGAGCTGTTCTTCCGCACTTTGCATTTTATCGCTATGGATAAACATAATTAATACACGCTTTAATACACTTTTGCCGCGCAAAGAAAAAAAAAGAAAAGACGCGAAACCAATTTATATGTTTTACTTTGCTCGTTTCATCAACGTGGAATTTTCAATATCTCGCGTATATTTGAGAGGTATATTTGCGCAACCTCAACCCGACGCTTTCACAAAGATGACGAAAATAACCCGAGAGGTTCGAGGAAATACGTATATACAAAAATACACGGTTATGCATGATTTATAACAGATTAGAAGCGAGAAAAACACTCGCGCGCACGGCAGACCTTTCGCGCAGAGAGAGAGAAAGAGAGGGAGGATAATCGAGCGGTTTCGTCATCGATCGGAATTACAAAAGCTAATCTCGGAATTGATTCGCGCGTCGTTGTTGCATCCTATAAAATTTTACAGGCCCGATGTCGCGGATTACAGACGCTTCCGAAGAGAAATAATGGGACCTGACAGCATAATCCGCGGAAACACGCGCAGTTTATCTCGCCGTCGGTCTGGAGAACATAGAAGCGAAGGAAAGTCCGCTAATCGAGACCGAAGGAAATAAAGAGAGAAGAAAAAGCGAGATATCTTTCGAGAGCGACGTGGCCGGGAAAACGCGAAAGAAAAGGATGTCGACGCGAGATATCGAGAGCTTATTTTACTTCGTTCCGAGAAAAAAAACACTAAGGAAAAAAGACGGTGGTAAAAATACTCGCAGGGAGAGAGAGAAAGAGAGAGGGAAGATGGCGAGCTAACCTGGGCGACGCGGGGCAGGATTTAAATTACAGAGATTCTCGTTGAAGTGCGAAGAAAGTTTTCCCTCGTGGGAGCTTATCCCTTTCTCGTTCCGCGTGATGTGGAATCGCGCCGCGAATTTTGTCTCTTTTCACTCGCATTCGCGCCGCATTATATAACATATTGTAAACTTTTTATCTCTTTTAACAAGAAATATCTCATTTTATCACCGCGCAATTAAAATTCAGACGTGATATTTCAAATATACATTTTCGATTTGATATCGATACATTAAATATTTTAAAATAATTTGAACGATGTGAGAAATTGCTGCACTCAAAAGTGATTACAAGATTGAAAAATTGATCTTTGATCACAATTGATTTTACATTTATTTTAATTTTTGAGAATTGGTGGAAAAAAAAAAGAAAAAAAAATATAAGACTACAATTTAACAACTTTAATGAAGACATGAATAACAAATATAAAACGAAGTATGCAACTGTAAGCCGTATCATTCAATTGTGTGACAGTGTAACTGAAATCAGCAGCGACAATTACGATAAAGCTGTGAAAGAAATGAGATGTTACAAGGTCAACTTACAGAATGATATCGGCCGATTTAGATGTGACATTCACTCTGACATGGAAGAGCCCTTAACTTTTCTTGTTCTTGTTCGATAAGTTACTGGCGCACATGAACAAATTATCAGTAATCATTAAATCTTGGATGTACGGATTGATTAGTCCATAACATCCAAAGTGCGGATTGTAAAGTGTAACGGACCTACACATTTTAAGTGGATTCCGAACCACCGAAAGTGCGCATTACACTTCGAGAATACACTTAATTATAATTTATTAAAGGTCCGATTCAGTTCGTCTTTCAAATCGAATAACTCGATTGAAAGGGACCGGCCCGGAAAAAATCCTAAAAATGTTGAGAGCAGATTCGAACTCGGGACCTCAATGTTCGCAACCCCCGCACTCAGGCCGCGAGACCAGTGGGCCGGTCTTATTATTACGTCTGCGAAGTTAATAAAATTATCTGCAAAATTGAATGATGAATTATAGCGAGATCCAGCAAAACTTTTTATATCTCGTAGAAGATTACATTTTCATTCTGACAAAAAAAAAACTTCGATTTTTTCCGAGAGAACGCGCTAATTGCAAGAAAGGAAAAGCGCGATAAAGTCTATTGACAGAAGAAGACTTTCAGAAGATCGATCTCGCATTTTCTCGGGACTAATACGCGTTTTGTTCGCGCGATCGTTACGTAATAATGTTTAAGCCCTTAATTGCAATCACAAACGATCAAACGTGAAGCGAACTAATATCGTTTCCTCCCGACGAAACGGCCAGTTCTAATTAATCCGTCCTGCGCGGATCAACGTCTCAACTCACGTCTTCAACTATTCCGCACGACGATTCAACTCCGCTTCGTCGTCCGTTAGCGGGAGATTCGCAGCTCGAGTTTTCAGGAAATTTCGCCCATAACCTTTCGCTAAAATCCCGCTACATTTCTCGACCTTCCGACTGAGCCAGTACTAAAAGAGCGAAACAGATATACTGCTTGGCGAAACTTCTGCGGAACACGCAGTTAATCCGCTGTCGGTGAGATACGACAGCTTTATATTTCTCAAATAATCGCGGTTTCAACGAAATGTTAGACGAATGATATTCTATTTCACTCTTTTGCGCAGATAATGTTCTCTTATTTCATTTTATATATTTTTTTAAATTTCACGAATTGATGAAAGAAAAGCTCGCACAAAACTTGTAAAACTATAAATTAAAAAAGTGTGTGACGTACGTCAAAAAACGGACTTTAATAATGTTTGATATTTCAAATTTCAATATGTTTCGATAAAAGAGTCGAAAAACATTGACATAAAGCTATGAGCTCTAATCCGACAAATAACAGCAAATGTATTAGTGGATGTGGCGGATAAACGAGAAAACAAGCGCAGATCGAGGCTCTGAGAGAAATCAGTGACATTATCGGAGGAAGAGTTGCGTCTGTAAAGAATGAACGCCATTCGTCGGCAATCTTTTTTTATTTGGCCCCATCTCGTCAGAAATTTGAACCGGCTGCCGAAGGTGGTCCCGGATAACGCGGGACTACTTGCGGCGCGATGGGAGTTGTCAAGTCAGAATAAAACGACGAAGGGCGAGGTCGCTCCTCCTGAAGAGAGTAGAAAGTTCGACAAAGCGGCGAACTCGAAGACGAGAAGAGGGCGGGGACCGAAAACTGTCATAAAAAACGCGAGTTTTATGTCCGACAGTCATGCAGAGAGGAGTCACGTACAAACAGCCGGATAATAGCGCGAAAGAAAGCACGCCACAAGGGAACTTCGGAAGAGGGTCGCGCAATGGAATAGTAACTGTTATTTACACTCACTAGTGCACGCCACTTTCACATCGAGCAACGCCGCAAGAGTGCAATATATATATATAGAATATCCGCGTCCGCAACTCTCGCGAGTCGGCGATGCACTTTTCGTCTGTCTTTCTTTATCAATTTGAGGTCTTTTAAAAAATAGCGAGTCGCGAGATTACGTAACTGTTATGAGAGATATCTTTAGAAAGAGACATTTTCTCCGCAATACAAATGGTCGATGAACTATTTTTTCTAGAGGCTACAACTAAAAATCTTAGAATTATAAGTGGTATTGTAAGTTGTCAGAGTTCAAGATAGGTCAATATCGAAATTATGTTGTTATACTTGCAAGTTATACTCGCACTGCTTGCTTAAATTCGTAATCGGTCAAGTCAACGCCAACACTTGGCCGGGAGGAAGTTCCTTAGAGGATCCTGTATCCGCGAGGGAAGTCAGAAATCCGCAGAAACTAGGAAAGCTAAATCAACCCTCCGGGGCTTCGTAGAGGCAACGTTGAGAAAGCTGCACGTTTCTCTCTCGCGCGCACGCACACGTACACGCCTTCGCTTTTGTGATGATGATGCTTACATACGCCATATATGTAAAATTTCAATCTAACCCGCTAGAGATTTTCATCTTTCTCACTCTTTCTCTTTCTATTCGTATTTTCTTCGTTACCTTCGTGTTCCTTCAACTCCTTCTGGCAGCGCACTTCTTTTCGTTTTTTGCAAGTAGATATGACTCTTCGAAGATCGAAGCGATTTACTCTATGATCCATTTTCGGCAGACTTCTTTCGCAACACAACCCTCTTCCCTTTTGAAAAAAATGTACACGTGTTTGCCATTTGCGATGAGACGGAAAAGCGCGTGATTATTAATAATCTTTATCTGTAGGGTCGCTTGGAAGAGAGAGAGAGAGAGAGAGGCGAATCATGTTGAGAGACCGCTGGATTCAATTTCAAGATTTTTAATTTTAGATATTCCGCTGCTTCGCGCATTATATTTTTCAGTTGGGTTTTGCAGCACGAGAAATAGTGTCACTCACAGACTGTCGTGAAATCTCGCGCATTCCTGGGAAAAATACAATAAAGAAACGCGTATTTTATGCTTTACCGCGGTTCTGTGCAAGTGTCATTTTTACCGCATCTTTCCTGAACTCTTTCGTTTTTTTCCGTCGTGCTCGTCGCGCGCGGCACATTCAAGCGATAATAACGTGTGTGTCATTGTTTCGCGAAATAATTTCTCTCGAACGAAAGTGAGGAACGCGTCCCGAATAAATTTGCGAAAAGACGAGGGCGAGATAAGAAACCGGAAATTAAGGAGACGAGAAAATCTCGAAGTGTGTCGAAGTCAAAAAAACCGAGATTTAAAGTCTTCTCTAAAGTCTTCTTTCCTCTTGAAAGTCGGATTTCGCGTGATTCGCATATCCGACGTTAGGCGCTTTTGTTCGCGCGTATAAAAGAAGACGAAGAGCGGGAGCATTTTGAATGGGCCATCCTTAATGTTCAAGTCGAGCGGCATCACGCTGTATAATTCACCGACGACGCGCGAATATACGAGACCGATTCTTCAATCCCCGCATTTACGACAGAACTTTTTTCTCAATGATATCCGTCTTTTTATGATTCTTGAATCGCTCACATCATTATATTCCCGACACCTTGAAATCTAATTTCGACGTCGTAACGATGTTTTTATTATTCATAAAAAAAACATTATTACGGCGCATAAATTATAATCTACGTTGCAGATCGATACTCTTGTCAGAATGACGTGACACTCTGTAGCTCTTGTTTTAAAAAAATCTCCTCATATCGTTGAATTAAATAAAGCAGAAAAAATGTGTGTTTAAAATGTGTGTTTAAAAAATTTGACATATGTTGGTTTTTATAATATTAGTTTCAACAATATTGCAATGTGTATTTAGTCATACCCCAATTTTAAGAAGTAAAATTGTTTGTGCTGCTTGTAAGAGTCATTGCGTTCAACGTGACACATTACTGAAACTATATAAGCTCGATCGTATCTGCTATTCTAGCGCTAGATGTATCTTCCCCTGTCACGGTGCAGATCGCGAACTCACGCGTCATCATTTCTCGCTCGTCTCGCAAAACGTTGAGAATTATCGCCAAAATTTATCGCCATCTTGATAAATATACGTGTCAGTCCTCTTCCACCAAGATACACTCCGTGAGTGACTACTAATCTCCCACGGTATTCAATTCAACCGAGCGATTCGGTACCGGAGACCCGCCACTCCATTAATTACAGCGATGATTAACAATGTGATTGTATCTGGAGATCAATTACCAACAACAACTCTGCCCGAATGGCGCGCCATCGTCGGTAGCTCCATTACGATTCGGTGATTTCTCTTCATTGTTCGGCTAAATAGCGCAATCGTGCGTGCGAGCTGTAAATCTTTTAACAATGTAATAATCGCAGAAAGTAGATATTTGACGAAAAAGAACGTGCGCGTTGCTCGCGCGTAAGAATTTGTTAATTTAATAGGTTACATGGTTTTGCGGCTTGTTAGTGGAGAATTATCGACGTCCGATGACGTAACGAGCATCGATTGGAATCAAACATAAATAACCTATACACACACACACAAACACACACACACATATGTATATGTATATTATATGTTGTATAACATACTACAATACAATATTTAACCTGTACATTTGTACACATTTCTATTATCTTTTGCTAGAGTAATTGTTGTTCTTACATTTTGGCAAAATATTGCGCGTTGTTTCCATATATACATTTTGGAAAAACATTGCACCATTCTCTTCCAATTATGTAACGTTCCGTTTGTATTACGTAATACAATATGGAATACACGCACGAGTTAAATATTCTAATGCGCGTTCGCATTTTTGGATAATTTTGCAACAATGCGTCGCGAATATAATTACTACATTTGCGGTATTAACATTAATTGACTTGAATTGCATAAATGCTATAAATAGGACATCAACGCTGTGTTGTCTCTATATATTACAGAAGCGTTACATCAGCGATCGCGGGCTTTAATTACACGTCCGTTTATCATGCATCGAATCGAGCGCAATGTCAATCGGCTCTTGCTCGTACGTTATCGATCGGCTCTCTTCCTCCCGCCAGCAGCGTAACAGGTATACCAAAAATATGTCGCGCATCCAATTATACGCGCGCAGAGCTTATTATAGAGAACGATGAAAACTCGCGAAAATCGAGCTGCCGCGCGCAACGAATATTTGCGCGAGGCGCGCGCCTTTCGCTATATTTTTTAGCATGTAATAATCGAAGCAGATATTGGCAATCGCGTTTGAAAATAATGATTAAAAAAATACTCGTCGATAGTCAAATATCAGTGATAGGTATGGCTGATACGAGCGTAATTGGGATTAATGGATGTGTAGTGTGCGTGAGTATATCATTCTGTGCCAACTATAAACACATTGCTTTCTGTGTATACTATTACGCGCAATTGGATGAAACTCATATTAACAGAAACATTTTTTCTCGCATATGTATCGCGAGTGTAGCGGAAGTATAATGTAGCAGTAAAATTTATTACATATAAATCTGAATTATAAATAAAAAAAAATACACGGATGATATTATACGAAAATATACAGCAAAATGTCACGAAAATGTCAAAATTAAAAATAAATAGTAAATTATAATTCTATAAAATGAGACCATTATTTTTCGGTTACTGTTAATGTGAAAACGCCAAATATTTGGTTTTTTTTTTGTATTGTGAGCTGATATCTACTGTTTTTGACGAGTCAATAAAATAAGTTGCCTAAAAAATTATGTTTCTTCAGAAAAAATTTTTTAAATGTAATTCAACTTTCTTAGTGTTCGAAAATTAAATTGTTGACATAAAATGTTTCACAGAAAAATTGTGTAAACTTTTGTATTTTATATCTGTGTTTATATATTTGACAGTTGTGTATTAGGAAAATATCGGAAACACGTCTAGTCACGAAAGAAAGATAAATACCACAGGCATATTGACTTTCTGGAATGATTTGGGGGAAAAAAGCGTACATTGCGTGTGCTACGCATCTACGATATGTCTGAGTTTTATTAACGAAAGAGTGTCGCGAATTGCCGACGCAAAATTATGTTATTTTTTACAAAATATTCAGTTCTCTTGATTAAAAACGTAACGATTTATCAGAGAAGAGTTTTATACTGAAAATATATTTGTCAAGAGTTATTGCAAAAAATATAGATATCTATGCAATATAAATTACAAATTTTCAACCAAAAATTATATTAAAAAAATATTTAATAATAAAATCGCAGCGAAAAAATGCTTGGGTAAAACTGCATTGACAATTTCGTAAATTAGAAAAAACTATATCTGAAAAGAAGAATTAATTATACTCTTCTAATTAATTTCTAATAATTATCTATTGTATTCCCGAGTATTATTTTTTTAGTAATACAAATTGATTCTTGCTGCTTTGTGTGCATCTTTTGTGACAAATTTTTCAAAATGTTCTCTTCTCATTGAAGAAGATAAACCAATATAAAGGGATGATGTAAGTTGGTCGAGGTCGACCTCTCGTTACACAACTCCCAGGAAGTTAAATCTCGCGTGTTCGTAGCAGACCATAGCACTTCCGAAAACTCGAAGCCGAGAGGAAGTTCGAGTTGCCTCCGTTGGAAACTCGAGGAGAGATGACACGTCGAGCTTTTCATCAGGAGGATGAAAACCCCTCTTGTCTTTTCCATGGCTATTTGGATGTCTTTGAAAGAACGATAACGCGTCACGAGCAAACAGCTCAAGCTCAGGGTGGTTAGATACAATCCTCAAAATATTAAATACACACAGCACGAAAAAGAGAAAGAGAGAGAGAGAGAGAGAACATTTCCTCTCTGGAAGTAGAAGGGTTCTATTACAAAAATCTAGTGGGTTGGTCAGAAAGTCTTTTTAATACGAATATTTTAATACGTATCTTAATACAAAAAAGGCTTTCTTCATCATCAACTCAATATTATTTATTTTTAAAAATCTTTCAGAGTTCTGCGCGAATTCAAATAGTTTTTCACGTAAGTGATATAAACTTTAATTGAAGCGCCTTAAATTTATTCCTTTAGATTTATCTTAAATCTCTCTCTAATTCTAACGTGAGATAAGAGCGGATAAATTGCAGCGACAAATCGCCTCATCTCTTCGAATGTCGGAACGCTCTTATCCGATAATTTTTCGACCAATTAACCATATAGTAATTTATCTCTCGTGCCGAAGGCACAGATAACTCTAGATTCCCACATGATTCGACAAATCTCAGCGTATTAAAAAAATAATCGCTTTTTAAGAAGAAAACTTCTCACATTTCTCACGCGCGTCGTTCGAGTAGGTTTTCTTTTGTCGAGCCCGACTATACTCCAGTAATCCGTTTTGTCAACAGTAACGCAAACGCAATTTCCGTTCTTAACTCTGCAAAAAAAGTGTCATGACATGATGCCCGCGCTAGAAAAGAATTAAGTTGGTTATAATAAAAACGAGTCGCCGCGTTGGAATACGTTTTTATCACAACAAAGATATTGGTTTATTGAATAATAACGTCCGTGATTTACCACGAACATATCGAATTACACCGTTATTAGTCTAATTAATTATCGCGTTATAAATTAATAATTCTCACACATTACAGAAAAACTTTACGAAGAATTTTGTTTTTATAGCAGAGAGATTTCTCAGCGCTTTATTTACAAGTTTGCTAGCACATTCAAATACACACAATGTGTAATCAATCTTCAAGATTGAAGTACGACGTTTTTATTTGATGAAACTTTTCAGGATGATTTAATTACGGAAGTGTCCAATATTAAAAGTTATATGTAAAATATTCATCTCATTTGGATGTTCAATTCACATTTGACATTAAATATTAATTATTTCACGAATTCAGTTTCTCACAAAGGCATATTTGAATTTTAACAAAATTAAACAAAAATTTAATTTGTCTAATTAAAGAAGACTTCATTAATAAAACAGAAATGGTAAAAGAAAGTACAAATTGTAAAATAAACCGAAATTGATGAAACGTCATATCTCTTGTGCATCTTCAAATCGTATCGTAATTCCACTATATAAATATAAAATATAACTTATTATCATTGTGTATTAATAATATAGAAGAAGTATATTAATAATATAGAAGAAATACGAACAATTCTCATTGCTAGTGTGCGAAAACAACCAAAATTAATCGTTTAGAACTGCGCTCTATACGTATATATACAGACGGATTTTCCAGACCGAGTCATAACTCATGTAAGATTCGATCTGACGGTTAATTTCCGCAGCGAGAAAGATGATACGAGCTGGATCGCGAACATCAGGCCGGTTTTTCTAGAAGTTTAATTGGATCTACAGGCAATCTACTCCGGACCACATGCATCCGCGCGTGTGCGAGTCCGCTTTTTTCGGGTTTCGTCGGCAATCGCGCACTTCGATCCTCTCTGTTTTTTTTACAAAAATTCCTGAAAATATCCATCTCTTGCGGAAGGTCGCGCACGGTTGCGCACTGTCGTTACAAATAATCGCGTTAATCGCAATTTTTCACTTCAAACTCCGTATTTGTAACCTGCGATAATACATAGTGTTAAAATGATAAAAAAAAAAGAACGTTACGTTGTGAAACTCCAATTTCGGGTCTTACAAGAAAATCCTAACGATACACGCAGACACGAGGATATCCAAGGGAAAATCTCGCGTAAGAAGGACGTAAAAGTCACTTTTTCCTCTTACAAGCCACAGTAATCTTTTTCATTCTGTTAATTTATATCGCGACGGTGCTTGGGACATAAAAAAAAAATCACAGGAGTATTTGAGTTAATTGAGAAGCTGCGGAAGCACTGCTCGGTGCACTTTCATTTCGTTTTCTTGAGCGAAAACATCTTCGAGATCCAACGTTTTCCTCCGAGGATTCTTCGCTAATTCGAAGCGTCGAAGCAAGAAAACGACACGAACGAATATTGGCGACGATACTGTTTTTTTTGGAAACGGTATTTTTTCCGGTATTTCGACGTGAATGAAATTAAAAAACGATTCGATTACGATTTCTCTATGTCTTTCTCTCTCTCCCTCTCTCTCTTTCTCTCTAATGTTTTTTCTACAGTAGGATTTTCGAAGAAAAGAGAAAGAGAGACAAAAGATATATTCGACGAGACACGTCGAGCATTTGCCGTTCCCCTTCGATGATAATATCCGACCCTCGAAATCGCGCGACGATTCCCGGAACGACAAAGGCTCGAACGATCACACTACCGGTCGATTGCGAAAGCCTTCGGCAAATTGCGCGACATAAAATCGCTTCCCCTTTTCGTTGGAAGAAAGTCAGGACTGAATATCTAATGATCCTCCCGGGAACATCTTTAAGGATCCAAATAGAATTTTAAAAACTCTGTAGGATGCGCGCGCGGTAGCAGGGCGGCGAAGCATCTGTGAGAATCGATTTTCTAATTACGCGGAGGAAGGGAAATCCCGCAGGATATTGCTTGTAACAAAAGTCCACGAATAGAGCTCTCACAGAATCTTCGTGAAGTATACGATGATCATAAAAGAGATCTCCTTTTGTTTTCAGTGACGAAACCAGCCAAGGTCACACCGGTGGAGGATATTCAGCCCAAGGAGGAAACCTCCACGATTGAATCTTTAAAACCGTAAGTTCCTGCTCAAGTTACTTACATAACGCGTGTCTCGTTGAAAATATTTTAAACGTCATTTTTATTTACATAACGTTTTAATATTAATAAAAATATTAATTTATTTATTAAATTTTTTTATTTATTACATTTTTTAAATATTCTATATTCTCTTTTCTGGTTTCTTATTATAGTCAAATATTATAGTTTGTGCGTAAGTAATTATTATTTATTTGAAACACATTTAAAACAATTAGAGCAACTAAAATATATTATTATTATTATTATTATTATTATTAATTATTATTATCTAGATATATATTGTTTCACTCTGGAACACGCATGTTCTCAACATAACCGTCAATTTACATGTAATTTGATTATGTTGCAATCGTTCAAATATCGCGATATCTTTATTTTCTCTCAATTTTGAATAAATTATTCGAACACATATACGTTATACGTATTATTATTCGAATATATGCGCTCCCAATGATATCATACCGCTAATATTGAACGTGTACATGGTGCGCTGAATATTACGTCGGAGTTCGAAATATGATATCAATGCGCAAAAATAGCTACCAAATAAAAAAAAAACGCTTTCTCTCTACTTGCGTAACTTTTAGTTTGCTCCGCGAGAGATCTACTCATTAAACGTCACATTCATCATGTATAACTGAGTTCGGTCACTTTTATATACATCAATAACCGATGCAGTACGTCAAAAAGTTAACTCGATTGCGAGCAAAATTTTGCGTATAACAAGAACAGCTCGAAAACGTTTTCGGGACGGTTCGTAATGGCAAAAACCTTGGTATTGCATGTTTTTGTTTTTTATTTTTTTTATTTTTTTTTACATGCGAAGGTTTCACTTCCCCAAAGGGCATCCTACGAAAACTGCATTTGATTTCCATCTAAATTGCTACATCTGAAAGCAATTAATCCGTGACAAAAGTCGTTTGTAGCTAAAATGTTGATTTCCCACCACGTGAAACTTCAAAGCAACAATTCTCTTTTAACAGTTCTCGACTACCTCTAAATCATCTGTTTTTATTCTTTTAATCGACTACTTCTAAATTATTTATTTTTATTCTTTTAATCGGCTGTTACTGTCCTATTTTTTTTTTTTTTTTTAATCAGTTATCTTTCTAAATACACGCTTAGAGTCTCGCTTCCAGCGCGCAATGTAAAAATACGTGTGTATACGAGTATATATATATATATATTATATTTCGTTAGTCGCACAGCAATCTATCCGGAAATGTTTCGCTCGGATAATAGCCAATTTCGTCCGGTTAATCCGCGAACAAGCTAGCGCTGTACCTGCTTCGTCGATGAAGATTCGTACGCTAGGGACACACACGTGCGAACGAGCGCCGCACGATGACCATTATCCGAGATAAGGTGGACGACGATTCACGAAGTCCACTGTCAGTTTAAACGGGCGCGACCTCCCACCAATTCCTACTGTTTGCTCTGCTCGGTTTGTTCGTGCATCGAGCCGAGCGTTATTTAATACGATCCATCCAGGATTGATTCGTTGTCGGTCGGCTAAGTAACCCGCGCCTGTTCAAATAACGAGAGTGCTGTACGAACAAAGGCATCGTTACATCGATTTCGACGCCTATATAGCACAAACAATAGTCTTTTCACAAAGCGAAATCGCGCTTGGGGTCATAGAAAAATATACACAATTTCTAATAGAAAAGTAAAATTAAATGGAAAAAATAGCAAAACATTAAAACATGAGTTATTTAATAAAATATGCATATAAATATTTTATTATAATAAAATTTATTTATTTATTTAATTATATTTATTAAATTAAATTAATAATAAAATATATATTTATTTACTTATATTTATTTAATTATTATGTATAATTTTTTACACGAAGTATCTGTATGTAATAAAACATTCATGTTATTTTATCTTATATTACTGTCTTATGCAAACTTGTACATAAAATTTGTGAAAACTTCACTAATTAGTAGTGATCTCAAGTACGTACTTTGGAAAAAAAAAAAAATGGACGCGACCGAGAACCGAGCTCCAACAAATTTCACCGGGCCTACTGTTTCAGAAAGGAAACGGGCGGCAAACAAAGCAGCGGGGAAGAATGCAGGGTATGTCGGAAGTCGTTCGGCCCCGAGGAAGTCTCGCGAACTTGTTGCGAGTGTCAACAGAAGGTTTGCGAGGACTGCGCCTCGTATTCGACGACAACGAATTCCGACGATCCGGTGAGTTTGCACGTCTCCATTTCTCTAATTAACCGGCATGTTCATTGTTTTCCGTCGGTAAATATTGTCGAGAAACAAAGATCGGACAATGCGCAAATTAATTGCCAAAACTTACGAAAGAAAAACACGAAGACGTCGGCGGAACGGAGAAGAACAAAGGTCAAATTCAAACGTGCAAATCTAATTTCGCGAGTGTAACGTTGCAATTGTAGTCGTGACGTTTCTCTCGTTTAAATGTGTATTTATTCTGCATTTATAAAGAAAAAATTAAAATAATCGTTCGCTTTACTTAAGTATTTCACGTTGATACATTGATCGGTTGTGCTTGTAATTTTTCTTAAATTTATTACGAACGATATAATCGCGCTATTTATATGTTCAATAAAAGCAGATTTGAAAGGAAATGTTAATTGACAGCCGCGCTATATATAGTGACAAGAAAAGCCGAAGGTTTACGAGGTGACACGAATGAACGGAAGTTCTTTAATGCCGAGCCTATAACGTTAACACGCCCGAATCACGTTCACCTCCACGTCGCTCGCTAATTTTCACTTCTCGCCCGTTTTGCTTGAATGTTGCCATTTACCGGGAATTTCTGCCTACCGTTGCCATAAACGTGCTCGCAAGAAATTACCATGGAAACTTACTAAATCTTTCACCCCTCGGAAGAGATCGTCTCGAGGGTTTTTTTTTTTTACGAAACTATTGAAGCAATTACGTGCGCCTTCCGAACCGTCACGTTTCGCGACAATAATTAAATCCATGAATCTCGACAAAGGGAGAGAGCGAAAACTAACTTCGCACTCACTTGCTTGTTATTTTCGCGGTTCATCAGAGAGCTTTCGCGTTTAAATTATCATAAACGCGAGAAGGAAGGACATGATGAAAATTTATTCGCAATTTTCTCTATTTCGCTACCGTGCGCTCAATCACGTGGAGGATTAATCGATTTCGCCGAGTGACGAAACGTTTCACCTTTTGATATTTAGTGATATATACGCGAGCGCGCGATTCACTCGCTTAATTCTAATTACATACGTAGTTGATGATAATTTCGAGAAATGCTTGTGACCGATCGACATATGACATTTAATCTCACGACGTATTACATACAATGGACGGCGCGGTATTGCTCTCGCGCGACATTCCTGCGGGTAACCCCAACTTCGGTTGAGAATGTACGTAATCATTTCTGGGTCCATTCATCTCTATTCACGACATATCCGCGCGCTATAACTTGAATTTGTTGGGGTATATATGCGTTGTTTTTTTTTTTTTTTTAGTATTTTATAAGAGTCACGCGGCTCTGGTGAAATCAGCGTGCGTGAATATGATGGAAACGCGTCCATTTAGTAAATTTCCGTAAATTTAGTAGATTTGCGCATTTGCGCGTTCGCCTCCTTTTCACGAGCGCAAAAAGAGATAATAAATGTTGTTTTTAAGCGTGAACTTTGCTATTAGACTTGCATTTATATACTTGTGCGTATATAAATAGATTTGAAAACCACATACACAGGTCGCGAATATAATATGATTACACAAATATTGCGTGTTACATTTACAATATAATTAAAACTAAAACTAGCAATATTCATATTTCCATTAGCATTTGAAGGTATAATTCCGTTTATTAAAGTAAACATACAAAACGGAATTTTGTGCATTTTTGCAAAATGAATTATTCATTAACTCTCAACACGTTCGTATAACTGTTAAAAAACATGTTATGAAATTTTCTATCTCAAATAGCAATAAAATGGCCAATAAAATCGCTTCCATTTCCGAAAACGTTACAGTCTTCTTGGCGATGTAGCGTCTGTCGTCGAAAGATCGCCTCGAGGGACCAGCCGATCGTAACGCAAGAATCCACAGATTCGCTGCTTGATGTGCCGGTTCTGGAAGCCCTTCAGAGAAGACACAGCGACGCTCGGCTCGGTCCCACCGGAAGTCAAATTGGCGCGCTTGGAAGTGGACTGGCTCCGCCGCGAAGCCCGGAAATCCGAAGACATTCCGACGTCTCGCCGGCTAGTCTCAAGGAACTGGAGAAGGTAAGCGAGAACTTGATCCGCGCTAATCGTGCTTTCGATAGAAACGCACACATTTCAAACTTATATTATTGTAATAACTACAGAGTGCACATTTAACTACCTTGTTAATATAATCGTAAATTAAAATATAGATAAATTGTAAATATATTTTTTTTTCAATTAAGAAAATATAACACAATAATAACAAAATTAATATCTTCTTGCAATGAGATATTGAAAATTGACACAGTAAACATTTTCAAATTAGCGAAAAAAAAAGGCCACGCTTTACGTGCGCATCACGTCATTTGACTGGCTTTTGATGTTGTTATTATTCACGATTTACCATCGCACGAGATTTCCTTTTCTCCCTCAACCGAGCTGAATAATTCAGCATCCTAAGAGATATATCGTTACACCTCGAGGACGTCGCAGTGAGGTAGCTATGTTTGAAATTAGGGTTTGCTGAATTACCGCTGCGAAACGAGTCAACGTATAACGTGCTTTGAATGTCCGCTTCAACGCTTCAAGCTACACACTTTGCTGTTACCTCAGATGCATACTTCATACAACTCGCTGAGATTCTTCCACGTCACTGCAATATGCAACAAAGCGTGGGTCGCTCGTGTAGCCCGAGAGACGAGGAATGCAATCTCGAATTATTCCATTGCGATTCCACGGCCGGAAAAAAAAGTCGATCTCGAGTGCGACTTTTTCAGTTTCATTTTTCTCGCACTCACTCAAAACGTTGTTGATGACGCGACGCTTTTTGATTCTTATATCGTAATATCAATTCCGTTGAGATTTTCACGCGAAATTTATGCTAAAAAATTTATATAAATCGTATTTCAATATTTACCGGAACTTTAATAGAATTATTTTAATATTTTCTCCTCGCACGCGCGCTTTAAATTCGACGAAGTTCTTAAAATTTGAATACTTACCCCGGAGAAAACAAAACGTTCCAACAACATCGAGATGAACGTGACGTGATAATAAATGCAAATGCCCGAACAAACGGATTTATTTTTCACGCTCTTTTTTATTATTTAGACGTTCGTCGAATAATCTGCGGTAATTCATCGGAGAGAGAGTGAGAGAGAGAGAGAGAGAGAGAGAGCGAGAGAGGAAGAGAGAGAGATATCACAAATTGTTCGAACAATTAGATCGTTCTCATCACGCGTGGCTTTAACGAGGTACGTTTCCGTCGAGCTTTCGACTACTCTCGAGATCGCATTGCGCACCGAGATCGTGTGCACTTGTCGCGCAAACGGGGGAAATATATATCGCGTTGTACATACATAGCGCGAACGACGAGCGCATACCGGTTGCACGACGCGCGTCGAAGGACCCGAGACGGAGAAATGTGTCGTAATAAAAATCATACGTAAATGCGTTTTTCTTTGAAAAGAGAGGAATCGTTGTCGCTCTGCTCACAAATTGGAGAAACAGGTAGAACACGGTTACAAAATCATTAAAAAAAAAAAAAAAAATGCCAACTTGTGTAATTGTGTACCGTTAATTAACATAAAAAATTCTCGTAGTTTATACTCTCGCTTTATAATCTCGCGATATTGATTGAACTTCATTTGTGTCGGACAATTGTTATTTTCACATTTCACATTCCGTCGATTTTATCTCGCTTACAAGATGTGACATTTACTCGAGTCAATATTCAGAAGAATTTATTCGAAGCCTCGGTTATACATGTATTGATTGTGTACCACACAACACGAAGACAGAAACTTACTTATTGTTGCAAGTCGAGAACTTCGCGGCATCGGTAGACGCAACTCTCGCCTCACTCTAAGAAAATTTATTGACAGTCGTTTTTAGTCGCTCGGCAGAATAATCGGGGCTGCGAAATTGAAATGAGGGGAGAAACGTGTCTTACGTGCGCGCCGTATCGGCAGAGAAAGAAGTAGAGAAAATATAAAATATACAAATTGTGTGAAGATTCTTATGATTGTGCAACGGAACAGAAACTCATTGCAAAGTTGTAACGCAAGTTGTAACAAGTTGCTTTGTGCGCGAAAGAATTTTATTAGATACATGTCAGAAAATTACGTCTGTTTTCTAATTTTTCTCAACGATTAAACATGTGCGTCATTCTGAACGGCAAAGACACGAAAGGGCGGACACAAAGTCGTAAATTCGCTTTGTTGGAGTTGTCGTGACGTAATGACACACGTCCTACGTGCATTTACACACGCGTAGGCGTGTACAAACCCAAGAAGAGATGTGCGCTATTTACGAGTATAAGCGCTAATTACGGAGTTTATCGTCAGTCTTTCGCGATACGCCTCGTTTAGAAATGAACACACACACACACACACACACACACACACACACACATCCGACGCGTTTATCTTCCTCGCGACAATTGCTGTTGACGTTTTTTCCATCTCGAGAATCCATCCACTTCGACGCCATTCGCACGTCACGGCTTCTCGCGAGCTAAAACGGCCGCATGATGGATGGAATGGAGTGACTGCAACGACGAAATTACGGAAATGCAATCGCAACGTTTAAAGGACGACGCAAAAATAATTTACCGATTTACAAAGATACGTCAGAACAATCGTGTGATAATTAAAATCGTGATCATTGGTTTACGCGATATGACGCGTCGAAGAAGTTCTAAACAATATTTAATTTTTAATTTTGAAATCGGATATTAACGTGACTTTGACTGAAGCTTTTCCTCGTTTTCGACAATAATTTTGCTCGCATCGTACAAAGCTAGCGTCTTGCGCGATTATGAAAACACGCGAGCATTCAGATTAAAATTGCATTTAGCAACTTGCTAGGTTTGCGCTCGCTAAGCGACCTACATAACCGGCACCGGCTGTTTGAAGCATCCACATGCATCTAGACGTTCTGGCTATTGGATAATTTACTGCCGGCTGAGCATCCCGGAGTGATGCGCAACCGTGCGCAGTATTCGATGCATCTCTGTGACACGCGCGCTTTGCGCGCGTGAAAATCGCGGAAGATACACACACACACGACACCGTCCTGACGTCGTAATGTTGAACGGACGACCTAGTTTCGCCGAATGGACCTTGGCGGTTACGAGGGTATCTCCGCGCGGTTGCAACGTGGCGCGTTGCATCGAGGGACGAAATTATCGCAATGTTTTTTGCGAGCTACTGCCACGTGTTTGCGCGATCGTGTCGTCATCGTCGCGTTAAATTGACGTTTTTCCGGACGCACGCTTCGGATTTGCTCCGCGTCATCGTGAATATTTATGCGCGCGACAGGTGCACGAAAGCGTCCCTCGCCAACATCCATCCGTCGGAAACTCGCTCGATGGTGAGCGAGGAAGACGTGCCTCGGCATCAGTCGTTGGACCCTTCCAAAATCCTGACGCTAATGGAGTCTTAATACCCAAACTCCACCCCTCGTTTCTCCTCGAATTTTGCCGATGGCGAAGTTACACACGCGCGCGCGTCTCGTTATTTTGCTCCTTTGTAGCTCTAATTGTTGCCGACTTGTAATTATGCCGCGCCGCGAGATCGCGTGACAAACCTCAGACGAAGTTAATTTTCGGACGTGGCCATTTCATTATTATCACGAGGAGCTCCCGACCTTGTTTGAACGCGGTCTTCCTCTATGCTCGGAAGCGCCGTATCCGGGAAAGAGAGAGAGAGAGAGAGAGAGAGAGAGAGAGAGAGATCCGCGCTATTAGCTTTCACCACCAATGGGAAGTTTATCGGTCTTAGAGCTTTCGGGCGAGGTGTCTTTGTTGTAGTTTGCAGATTTATTTTAGTTGTGCATCACGGAATCGATTAACGTCGTGCCACCGAACGACGAAGCAATCTCTTGCCATTTTAGAGAAATACAACTCGCTATTTTCTCAGATAATATATTTTCTGCCTTGATACAGCGTATCTTGATTAACTTAAATTAAAATATAAAGATAATGTAGAAAACATAGATATAAATAAATAGATATAAATAAATCGCAAATTCTCACAAAACGCTACTTGCTGATCCGTTGTGCGCGTATCGCATAAATAAAAATCTGTGAAAATAAATAGTCCGCTACAAATTAACTCAATTACATCGAGCACGAGCGCGCAATCTGATTCGGTCACTATAAATCTTTCCTCCCCTTTAGTAACAGCTGATCTCTGTGCGTTGATCTAATCGTCAGCTTCTAGGTGTGTCAATCTATGCTGCCTAATCTTGTACTTGCAACCCCACCCTCCCGCCTCGCCCTGTCGTGTTGTTGGGGACGCTGTGACTACTCTTCCCTGCCCTTACTCACAGCCTACATGTGGTGACGTCTCCCGCATCGAGCCCTAATCTACGTATCGTAATGTTGTAGTTTCGAAAGGTTGCAGGGGAACGCCAGAGGGAGGAGCTCAGATGGGAGCGCGATCTGGACCGGAAGAGCAAGTCGCGAGGCGGTTCACCCGATCGCCATCAGGCTGCGGAAAGGGGAAGGGCGACCAGCCCTCAGAGGGTTGTTATCCCGGCTCAGACGGGCGGTAAGTCGAAATTTTATTCCACGTCACAGTTCGGGGGTTACAATGTCTCCCAACTTGCTCGTTAGTGTTAAACCGTGCGATGTTTCAATTTTCTCGGTGAAGTTATCGAGCAAGAAGGCGATCTGGATGACGAGGAGGAACTTCGGCGTCGCGCGCGTCGCGGAGGCGGCACAATTCGTCGCAAGTCTCGCGTGACAAGACAAAGATCGTACGACGACGAAATCAAAACAGCGGCAGCGATGGGCGGCGGCGGTGGCGCGCAACCCACGCATCCCGACACCGGCCTAGGACTTCCGGTTCAGTTACCGAGACGAGCGTCCGCTTACGACGTTTACGCCCCACCAGGAGGTAGCGGGCTTAACGCGATGGCCATCGCAGCTGCTCAGCAAAGAGCGTCCATCTCGGCGCAAGGTGCATAAAGAAAATACGTTTTTTATTGCAGTAAATATAATAAAAGGCTTGATTTCTTTAATTCGCTTTCATCTCCCGGAGCACGCATTTTTTTCTTTCACATTCTTTTTCAAATATAAAAAACTATTGTACGTAATATTTATAAACGAAAAAAAAGTGTGGAAAATGCACTCTCTTATATTTCCGTAAAAAATAGCTTTCCGTAAAAAAATAGTTTTACGTTATTTCGGGATATCTGTGTGCTAAAAGAGAAAAATAGCACGTATATCGTTTCTCTATTCTATTCATTCATATACGGAGAAACACAATAAACGCGATGCTGTAGTGAGTCAATGTTTTCCACCTACTGAAATATCGAAACTATTTTCGTACCTCATCCGTCAAAGGTTTTTCCGAAACGATTTTCTATTGATATATCCGTATTGTGTGTGTGATGTATGTGTGTATTGTATGCACACACGTATAATTCCTTGCAATTTTTCTCACCAAGCATTTTGCGCTCTTTTTCCCCCCTTCCCCAAGAGATACTTCGGCAACTGCTCGCTCTTGGATTTTAGCGAAAGGAATTTTCCCAACAAATTTTCTTCCCTCTTCGATGGCAACCTCGCAACATCGGTTGCTCCGATTTCTCTGCGCATATTGCGCATTTGTCGTGTTATCGCGTGCTAGAAACAATGGCAAGTTAGAAACGGAGTTATCCTCTAAGAGATCATGTAAAAAACCCCGAGGATGTAAAAAAGCTGTCAAGATAATTGAATAGATCTCGTCGGGCGGCGGTAGTTCCATCCTGCGCAGTGCGCATTGTTCGTTCTGTCCGCGGCTTCCCTCTGTTCCGCCGTACAACTCGGTCCCATTATGCGGATATACTCTATGTCTGATATTTCGTCATCAAAGCGGCACTGAGGAAGTGAGTAAGCCGATTTTCGCTAAATGTATTTTTGTCTGTGCGGTTTTGTCCGTATCGCTCGACCTTTGCTCCAATGAATACAACGAGAAATCTCTTTCATTTGCTATTTCCGAGCCGTGACTTTTATATGTCGAGAGAGAGAGAGAGAGAATAATCCAGATGTTGCTTTTCGAGATATATATCTCGAAAATGGATATATATTGTCGCACGGTTAAAAAAAAAAAAATCTCTTTCAGCGAAACTTTCCCGTAATGCAGTGCATTATCGAATCGTTGACAACCAGTTGTCGAGAGAGTGTAATTAAAAAATTTCGCGAAAAAAACGGAAACTTTGAAACAGCGATCGCGCGGAAACTAAAATTCAAAATTTTCCGTTTTCATGCGTTTCCAATTCTGTCGCGCGTACGTTCTCCGACATGTGTCGCGCGAATCCCGAGATCTGCAGTTCTCTCTATGACTTGTGTAACTTTAATACTACGCTCTCCGCGCGCACATATTGCCAGTCCGCATTGGAAGCACCGAACAAGCGACAAACTCGAACATGGAAATTTAACCCTTTTCTCTACCTCTCTCTCGCTTCTCCGCGTCGAAAGGTCATACACACAGAAAGAACTTGCAACGAACTTCCTGTTGAACTATATTTCCGACGCGTCACAGAATATCTACGGATGTAACGCGATTTCAAAGGTACTCGTCCTCCTCTCGCGCGCATCTACGCGTCGATCGACATTCCCCGAGTGCTTTTCAAATCTCCATTTGCCACCGCCTCGATGTGTTACACAGTCCTCTCGAATATTCGTTTCGATGTAATGCACGAACGAAAGTTTTCTCAGTCAGATGCTCCGCGCAAGACCGACGTTCTATATACAGTAGAACAAACCTTGATCAGCAACTTCGATTTTCTGTGTGTATCGGAAAACCACACGTGAGAAATCCGGTTTTCGAAGAAGAGCATCGCTAGATGGTTGCGCGAGAAAATCCATGGTCGCGCCGGCTCGTAAGCACGAAAGAACGTATGTACATAGCGATGTACACAATGATCGTAATGAAACGACTCCGTCGCAAAGGTTTGTAAAAAGTGATGCTTATTATCTTTGCTAAAAAACATTTAATTGTAGAACTCCGATATAAATGCGCCGCATTTATCAAAAACTTAATTTATCAAAATTTACGATATTAAAAAAATGAACCATATCAGAAACTTTATACTGTCTTTTACTATTTATAAAAAACATTACATAAATACAAAGTGATTATTCTTCATAAAAAGCGTTTTGAGTTTTTGTTTGCTTGCTCACAAGTTAGAGAAGTTGGAAATATTAATTCGCGCGTATAATAAAATTTTGCGTACTCATGTGTCTGTTTATAAGTGCAAATTATTATTTTGTCGAGATGTACTGACAGATCGCGACGTAAATCTCACACACTGAAAATGTCATATATCTCCAACAGATGGCAAGATATATAAGTTGAACAAAGAGATAAGCACTTGTATTTCGCTGTACTCCGTCCTCAACTATCCTAACTCCGTTTATAATTATGTATCGTGTAAATAACCACAAGGTCTTTTACAAACCCTAATGTAATTACATTTACATGTTTAATTACGTTAATTACATTAAGTATATGTTTTTACATATCCGCAAATAAATGATTGCGAATCGTGACTAAACGATAACGACTTCGTCAACAATAAAAAACTGAAATCAATAAAACAATATTAATACAACATAAAGGCACGCGCAACAAAGTGGTCGCGCGCCCTTCTTACTCCCACTTCTTTTATTTTTTCCGGCGCGCCGCAAATATTGGAGTTACCTTATATAATTTTCTTGTTTAAGTTTTCAACTATTGATCTTGACAAAGCCTTGATGACCCAAATTATACTTTCTTGCAAAAGAAGGTAAAAGAGTGTGATTAAAAAAAAAACAAACAAAAAGAGAGAGAGAGAAGAGCAAAAATCCGATTATCAATTTTTAATCTTTTTTTTTTCTGATCACACCTAAGAAAACCAATAAGTTAATTTTAATATTAAGCACAAGTGTATACGGTTATGTTCGGACACTCCGTATACAACGTAACCTTTATGCTATGTACAGCTAGGGACTGAATACTCCACACACTCTGTGTGTTACAATAGGGAATAACATTGGCACTCGACGCGCCATTATATGTATATATAGTTCGGATTGCATTTTGCTCCTTTCGAGTATGTTTAACTCTTTTAAGGCGTTTGTTGTCGAATAACTGTCGAGTGTGGTTATTTATTGATTTGATTTATCCAACGCGCGTGTGAACCACTTTTCTCGTTTCAATTTATTAAATACGCATAACTCATTTAACTTACTTCGGGGGGTTTTGCAATATTCATCCCATCTCGCTGCAATTACGTGAAAAATATTTGTGTAAATTATTTAAAATTTTTAATCTCTAAACGTTTTATCGCGTACATTCCCATTTACGTATACATTTATGTATTCTTTCAATTATATTTCCATTTATATCAGCGACGCGACTTCGTTATCTAAGCCGATTTAATCGCTCGAATATGCGTCACGTTGAATATGCCAAGGATAATACAGTTGGCATAAAAGTGTCGTCGATCGTTTGCTTCTTCGCAGGCGCCCGAGAACCCGAGGATCGGCCCGTAACGCGCAGATCCTCTTTCCGTGCTGTGAAGCCGGTAATGCCGTACGAAGTCGCAGTGGACGACGAGAAGATTATTAAGATCGACTCGGCACCGGTGGCACCTGCGGTAGTGCCACCTGTGCCACAACCCGTCCTCGTGCCCGACGAGGAAAGGCGCAATCGACGAAGAGGATCCCAATTGTAAGTCACATTTCACAAACGGAGCTGTTATTTTTATCAAACGGCTATTATTTTTATTAGAACGGCCATTATTTTTATTAGCTCGCGGCGTTCATAACAAAATCGATTATATTCATCGAGTATTCTTCAGTAAGCGATATTTGTACCGCTAAATTATATTTGTAAATAAATTACATTTTTATTATGACGTCTTTTGCGATGACGTAACTCGCAAATTTTAACTAACTTCGCGTTTTAATTTTCTCAAATCTTACATACATAGGTTATTCGCAAATTTTCTATCTGACTTTCCACGAGAGTTTTTCACTGAGGTTGACATTTCGCTCCTCTTCTCGAAAAAAGTAATTCAAACTTTTGTCTTGTCTCGCCGAAAGAGAAGCCAATTTTTCCTTTTTCTTGTTTTTGTTTGTCTCTTCGACAACAATGACATATAATTATCGCAGAACTATAAAACTTTACTTTACAATTTGTTCGACGCACTTTCTCATTCAGAACGATAATGAGATCATCATTAGTGACATGTGTAAACGTTTGATTCTTTATTCCGACATTTTCTAGCGCGTCACATCTTGGCGCGTGAAATAAACACAGATTTCAGAACAAGATACCTGTTGTCTGTTATGCGAGCGATCTCTAATAAATCTAATTTGACGAGAAAAACAGCGCGCCATCATCTTGTGTATTTACATCTCATTAAAGTTCGTTTTGCGCCGACGACAGTTTAGCGAACTGAGTAAACTCATCTAGACGATCCGTTGTCGTTTCTTTGGATTGTAATCGCACTAGTACTAGCGACGTAAACGAGCAGGAAGAGAGAATTTACCTATCTAAATTTAGTTTCCCAAACGCGCGCGGACCGCTCCTAAGTTTCTTTTTTTAGGACGGAGTATCGATTCGGCGAAAAATTCCGTTTATATAGAGAGCGTCCTTTGATAATCATCGGCGTAGAAATGAAGATCGATCCCGTGATTCCGTTCCTCTTTTTTTTTTCTGCCGCGCCTCGATTTGCCGGCGGTTCGTTGTTCTTTTTCCTTTTCACCTTGTCCGCCGTGTGTTATGAGCGCACATTTGCCGCGTATTGCTCGCGAGCAAGAAGTCGAGTGGATCGCAAACAGCGGAGTTTACTACTAGAGAAATAATTAATACCACCTCGTCCTCACTTCCTTCCTTTCTTCCTCTCTCTCTCTCTCTTCCATTTAAGTGTGCATTTACCCGTGTGCGAGTATCTGCGGTTCTCGCTAAAGTCGAGTTCGGAACTGTTATCAATTTCAGCGAGCTTAATTTTCCGCTCTATAGAATCTGCTCGAAAATACAGTGCACATACAGCAAAAGCTTGCAATATTAACTGCTCGAGGAGAACGCGATGCTTAAAATAGATAACACACACACACAGCGAAAATGCGTCAATATAAAGCACGCTTTGTAACAATATCGCATAACATGCGTGTAACTTTAAATTAAAATACTTCTCGCGACGTAATTTATTAGTTGTTTTGTTTGTTTGTTTTTTTTATTATTTTGTTGTTTATTTTTATTATTCTTTATTTTTATTGTGCTTGTTTCTCTTTGAAAGAAGCATTTTAGTATTCATCGTTCTTTTCGTTCTTCAGCGCAGAACGTACGGGTCGCTGTAATCCTGTTGAGAAAGTGATTCTTTTTTCTTCTTCTTCTTTTTTTTTTTTTTTTTTTTTTTTTAATCTGTAATAGCTACGGTAAAGATCTCTGCATTGTGCGACTCCTCCTTCGTACGTGAAAGAGTCGAGATCTGACATCGGGAGCAAGAAAGTATCATTTCTCGAACAGGCCGTTTATAGGAGAAAGCTGGGGATTTTTTTTCGTGAAAGCGGATTCGCGCGTGTGTGTGCGTGATGTATCGTTCTCGCCGAAATTGGCTTAACCCTCTCGTGATCCCTCGCCCTTGCTGGTGTCACTTCCGGCTGAGTGGAAAGGTCCGAAGATGACGAATTCGGATCGTCGGTCGGAATTACGAATTATCTCATGTAATCGTTATTACAACCCGAACGGAGATCAGAGAAATAGAACCGCAAATTTTAATTGACACGTCGAGCTTTCTTCGCTCGAGCTCATGCTCGAGTCAGTACTGGTAACCGAGTCAACAATATCGTATTTATATAACGAAGATTTTCAAACAATAGCGGCTCGATTTTACGTTTTCGAAGGGATTTGTCGATTACTTCGGAGCGATCAATGCGCATTATCTTAAAGCGGCACAATTCGACGTCGACCTCGATTTCGACGCGGCCCCGGGATCGCGCTCTAAATCGAGAGTCACTAGGGTAGCTACTACCTGCAGCTGCTACCTGGAATTAAAACAACGAGCGCGGTTTCCCTTCTAGCTTATGTCGGCTTATATCGGCGAAACACATGCGTCGCACGAGCGACGTTAGAGTGGAAGCGCACTTGCGCTTTAATGCGACCTTGCTGCAGCACGTCGAGAAATTTGGTCGTGCCTCGAATGCCTTGCATCGAGCGACCGTGTTACCGCGTCAACCACGATCTAGGGTATCGTCATCTCGGCAAACCACCGGAAATCAGAGTAAATCGTCCCGGTAATTCCGCCAAATATCGCGCGCCTTGACTGGCAATTTTTCCCATCGCCGTTTCCAGCCAAACGTTTATCTCTCACTTTCGGTGCGCGTGCTCGCGGTGAAGTTTGTGCTATTTGCGAAGTAGGGTAATAACTCGAAGAAAAAAGTGATAACTTGTCTCGGCGCTGTTTTCTCTTTTTCCCATTCGTACTCATCATCCCGTTACTCGAGCAAACGTTACAGCAAAAGTTTTAATTTTCGTTTACTTACGGCCCATTCGAGCAATTATTGTATTTCTCGCGAAGTTCAGACACCGACATAATTTTTTGTGATCTCAAAAACTTTTTAATTTATTTGCTTACGGAACTGCAATTTAATATAATTATCGCGTTTTATTATTCCGCTCCGTGCTTATCCTCCTAACTCGAGAGTTTCGCGATAACAGCTATACAATAACGCGAGAAGAGAGGAAGAGAGAGAGAAAGAAAGAAGAGAATTGCAATTTAACGCAACTTCGAGGAATTCTCTTAATTTCATCTAACCACGTAAACTTCAATGTTTTTATTTAATAAATTTTAATAAGCAAGAGATTTTATATCTATAAGTAAATTTTATAATTTACATAAATTTGAGAGTTGAAAAAAGAATTTTATCTCAACGTAACAAGAATAATTTTTAACAACCTAATAAATTTGATTCGTTTCTCATCGATTATGTTTATCACGATCACGTGTTTTCTTTCTTCTCAAAATTTTAATCTCTCTGGGAACTTCTTTAATAAAGAGAATAACATTGAAAACATAAGCAGGCACTCTATTCTTCCGTAGACCTCTTTCCCGACGAGTACCTATGCGCTAATCGATACGGCCGCGCAGCTCATTCTCATTCAGCGAAACGACAGGAAAAGCTTTCGTTCCGCTGAAGATCGTGATGGTACTGCGCAATTAAGCGATTCTTCTTTAACGAGTGGCTATGAGCTGCGATGAAAAGAACGAGAAGAATCTCATAAAGGAATATGATCTTGTAAATTTCCACCTAGTTCCCGGCTAACCTCGTGTAGTTATAATCAAAAAAGAGAGAAAAAGTGAGAAGAGAACCTTTTTGTTAAAACCGACATGTGACATTTCGTTTGATCGCGAAATTTGATCCAAATACGAATTTTCTATTGACGATTTAAAAAAACCAAGAAATTTTAATAGCAAATTGCAACAAAGAAGCATTTACTTCTACGATTAAATGTCTGGATATTTAATTGCATCTAAATTGCGACGTTCTTTGAAATGTTCCTCTTTAAATTCTGTTTGTTGTTTTATTTCATTTAGCCGGTCTTTCCGCGCTTACGTTCAGTATAAACACTTCAATTTTTTTTTAATTCCATTAAATTGTTACGCACAGCTATTGTTCCTCTGTCGGATTATTTGTAACGAGCGCACATATCTCGATCTTAACTTACATTTTAAATAATGAATATATATGTGCACAATATATAAATGAAAAAAAAAAACTCCGATTCTCGTGTGTCCGATTGAATATACGAGAAAACAATATCAAGAGGAAAAAAGAAATATCGAATAGATATTTCCGCATCGGCGAAACGGTTTAGACGTTTTCGTAGATTTGCGTGAAACTTTCATCCGAAACGCACTTCCTATCCCATCGAGACGAACAAGGATCGGAAAGAAATCAAATATATAAGATCGTTCGCTATATATTTTTCAATCTCCTGATTCAAAAATATTCAGCCGGCGGCTGTTGTATTTTTATTTCCACCGAAATAAACGTCGCTCGTGCGTTTACGCACGTAGGATACAATTTCGGTGACGTTTGAAAGTCGCGTTTCAAAGGTCGACCGTTTGCGGTGAAAATTGCACCTTTTGCCAATATTACACGCGAATTCACGTGAACGCACGTTTCCGTAGAAAGAAGAATTATATGCCTACGCAAAAGATGAAAGAAAATTTATTTTATCTTCTCATACGCGAAGAAAAAATCCGATCTGTATGACTGCCGCTGTTATCAGATACTTCGACGAATTTGCAATTATAAATATCCTAAAGATAGTGAAGCACAAAAAGAATAAGAACAAAGATAAAACAAGCAAGATCATAGAGGAATATTTTCAGTAGATATCGCCATATCGATATTTCATCGTGTTACGTTATACCTCAAAAGATCGCTGGACTGCGAGATTGAAAAAATAGAAAAAAGTACGAAAAGCGCGCCGGAAAAATTTCTCATATAGCTACAAAAATTCTCTTCTCCCTACTAACCGTCCCAAACTAACTGAAGAAGCACACGCCGGAATAATGTGGCAGGAAGACTACATTTTTTTTTTGTGAGACTCGTTAAAAGTTGCACGGCTTGTTTGAAATCTGTCTTGTTCGTCATCTCGACACATCTCGCCTTTTTTCTCTCGTCTTCTTTTTTTTTTTTCGATTTTTCTACGCTGCGCATAAAATGCTCAGAGTGCGCGCCGCCTCGACGGAATTTGCAAGTTTCAATTTGCAAGAGAAACGGAAGACGCGACGAGCTGGAAGTAGTTACATCAACGTCACGCAACACACGTCGAGAGATATATATATGTAGTCCGTTTAGTGCGGTGCATCGCAGCCGCGGGGAATCAACCGCGCACAATTGTTCGTGAAGGATCGACTTATGAATTTTTATTTATTGCGCGAACCGACGCGCGAGCAATTTTTATGTTGAAAGTAGAGAACGCGAGAGACGAAAACATCTTCTCATGCGTCCCGACGTGTAACTTCGCGATCCCCCGTTCTTATTCCCGTCCTAGTTCCGGAGCAAGTCGAAAAAGACATTGTGAACTTGTATAACCAACTTCCCTACAAAGTCAACTCGTCCGAGAACTGCGCGGTCACGTTTTCCCAGCGAAGCGGATTCTGAAGAAATTTCGTTAAAAAGAACCGAGTTAAGTCTCCGAGATATAAATAAATCGCACACAATATAACATTCCGACAAATTTGTGGATGCCAACTCCGATGAGAATTGCATTCAACGTTTACTTCTAAATTTCTTTTTCTAAAAGAGTTAGAAAAAAAACTCTTATATAAAATTAAGAGAAAAACTCTTATATAAAACCAAAAGTATAACAAAAATATACTACTTTGTTTTAATTATAATAAAATATTAAGCACTCTCTCTTTTTAAGAAGCAGACAGAATGCTCTTCAGAATGCTCTTCAGAATGCTTCGAACGTTCAAACTTCGCGCGTAAACTTTGATCTTTTTTTATTTGTTCTTCATCTGCCCTTTTACTGTAGTAAAAGGGTTAACCGTGGAAAAGTGAAGTTTATAGGTATTCTTTAGCCTTACTTCACAAGCGAATGCTTTCGTCGTAGCTATCGCTCGAGTTTCCTTCTCTATACGGAAAACTTTTGCATGATTATGCCGATAACTTTCGATGCAGCATAGCCGCGAGCTCGTACACACACAAACTCGATAGTGTACCGGTGTTCTGACGCTATTCCCAGCGCATGTTTGTATATCAAACCACATTAATCGTTTTTTCACATTTAAAAAAACAAATCTCTACAAATAAATCAAAATTGTTTTTCAAAACTTACATAAATAAAATTTTTACTATTCTACATCTTTTTAAACTTAATTTAAAATTTTTTTGTAAACTATAAACTATTAGACATGACAGACTCAACATCTTTTTAAAGAGAATAAACATTTTTTTTATTAAAAAAATAGAAATTCCTCTTAGAAATTCCTTTTTACAGAAATAACATCAAACGATGTTCAACTTCAAAGACATATCTATAATATTTCATGGTTCTTTCCAGAAAAAAATATAAAGTTATTTTCTCTCCCTTTTTAGATAAAAAATAAAAAATATCTTTAAGAGAAACATAAAAAAAACCATAAAAGCATAGAAAGTCAAGATGTTCAATTCAGTTTTCTCATATGAAGATTGCGTGTGTTAGACACACTGAAAATCTTGGACCCTGATATTTAACGCTAATGTTCCCAACAATCTAACGCTAATGTTGTAATCTAACGCGAAGCTACCTACTTATCTACGGTTTTTGTATGGGTATTTTGTATAGAGTAGATTAGTGTGGTTAGATTATGGCGGCTGAGATTATTTTTTGAATATCAAACGTGAATTTTCTTACCCTTTACAGCACGGAATTAGGGGGGTAATTTGTGTTTATAGTGTCACGCACCGCGTCGACGGATTTAAATTTAATGTTTGTTCGTCGCGCAACGAAAACTTTAACGCAATTGCGAGTATACGTTTGAAAATCTCGCCGCAACGTAAAACTTCATTTCGCAAAAACATTTTTAAGTTTATTTTTTTATGCGCGCTTTACTAACAAAAAAAATTCAATTTAACATTCACCCGGTTCGTGCAAAAGAAATTTCGCAAATTATCAACAAACTGGTCTAATTTTGTTTTCGTTACGTACGATTGCAGAAAAATATCTCTTGTAAAACGATATACCGCACGAACCAAGTTGCGGCATAAATATTATATTCAATATCCGTTACTTTACGGATATTAAAGTTTATTTTCAGGCAACACACAATTTGCCACCGATGTTTACTACGTAAAATAATATTTCTTAGTAGTTTGATATCGCAAACTCTCGCAAACGAACGCTGAAAGTCGATATTGGTTGCAACCATTTTTCGACCTGTGCCCGGAGCATTGGTGGGTAAAGTTTTATTAAACTTATCTTGCTTATTCTCTCAGATAGTTTTGCAATAACAGAACTTGCTCCGATGTGTGGCCGATCAATATCAATTTCGTGGTTTAATCCGCGAAAGTTCAAATCCGTCTAATCCGCATAATGGTTATAATCAATCTTTTAAATCGGCTTACAACGATATCCCAAACGGATTTAAAAGATTTTTTTTTGCATCGAACAGTCTACTTCACTGATATTTATTACTTGCTGTGAAACGTGAACGGCCGTATGAGAGATTTTTGATTGAGAAAATAATAAATCACGTGAGAGTTAAGAATAGTCGAGACATACGTACTTTGTCACAAAATAAAATAAATAAATAGACAAATCGATGTGCGAGAAGATTTAACGCTATTAATTTTTCTCAGCACCTAATCAATAACTGTTCTCCAATTGTTTCGAATAGAAATTTAAATTTAGTCGTGCTATGTTTTATTATTTGCAAATTTAAAGAATAAATAAATCAAATGTGAGATCTGAGAATAGTCGAGACACAAATTGCGACAAAACAAAATTAATAATTTATAGCGCGAGATTTGACGCTATAAATTTCTCAACACCTGATCAATAACTGTTCTATAATTGTTTCGATAGAAATTAAAATTTAAAATCGATGTGCTACGTTTATTATTATTGAAAATCTACAAAAATGAAGAAATGAGATAATATTGCGCTACTAATAATATGGATCTCTTACGTATTTTAGACCCGACATAAATGCGATAAGGGCATTGACATCCGCCCAACCAGGAGCGGTAAAAGGAGCTTCTCCAGTTAGCAGAGTCGCGGCTGAAGAACGCGAACTACCGAGGCAGGGTAGTCTGGTCGACGGGGAAGGCATCAAGATAGTCATTCACGATGTCGACAGCGAGCTTGGTGAGTCTTACGTTTAACGTTACATTTCCAACGAACGTACGTGTGAGTTAATCCTCCTCTCCGAGGATTACCGCCATCCTCTCTCTCTCTCTCTCTCTCTCTCTCTTTTCATTGATCTTTACTTACTACCTCTCATTTTCAATTTCTCTTTATATTGTATCTTTTCGCTCTTTCACACGCAGAAAGTACAGAAAGAGTCTGAATTATTAATTATAATATAAAACGACGATATATATATATATTTTTTTTACGCGCGGCAAACATTAATTATTTTTTTCTCAGAATAAAAATGTTACCGTAAAACCCAAGATGTTCAACTGTTTTATTTAATATTTTAAATGTGTAAATGTGTCAAGATATGAGTGAAAGATTTATCGCGCGTTTCCACGAGCGGTTTTTTATGTTCTTATCGAGAGAAGCGGAGCATCCGCAGGAATTTTCCGCCACGGGCGTGCAAATGTTACCGTTGCGGAAAAAACAGAAATAGCCGGAAAGTAGATAGTGCGTTTGATCGATCGAGCCTCGGACTCGTCGGACGGTAATTCAATTCCGCGGACAACATCAGTTTCAGTTAATCCCCGTTGGTCCTCGTACTGCTCGCGGTAAAATCCCGTTAATTAGGAATCGAGAATTTAATTTCGAGAAGGTCACCGTAGAGGGATCCGCACGTTCGTTCAAGTGGCCTAAGGTGTCGTGTTTGAATGGCAATTAATTCTCTTTGGGAAAACGAAACGCTCCCTTTCTCTCTCTCTCTCTCTCTCTCTCTCTCTCTCTCTCTCTCTTTGTTCAGAAATAACACGACATTCGGGTTAATTAGACTTATGCGATACGTGATTCGAACACGATCGAACGTCCGCCTCGGTTTGCACACAATTTGCGCGCAAAGCCGCTTTCAACAGAATCACTTTTCCGCAGAGGAGTGGCGTTATGATACATACATACGTACGTACATACTAAGATCGATGATATGACGGTCGTTTGTTACACGGGAGAATCTTCCGTCGCTTTGTAAATAAAGAGAGAAAGAGATAATATTCATGAACGTAATATATTCTTACACAAACGAGAGATAAAATATCGCGCAACATGTATACAAGACTTACACGGTAATTTTTCCTGCATTGTTAGCCAAATGATTTTATCACCATTAGCTGAGCAAGAGAAAGAAAGAGAGAGAGAGAGAGACAAACAGAAAGAGTAACTGCTTCGGTCACGACACAGTATCTTTTTATTACACAAAGCTCTGACCCAGTTTTTAAGCCTTCCGATAAAAGCGTCCATTTTCCCCGTCATGTTTAATAAAAATTTAAAGAAAATCGCGTCTTTTGAAATAGGTTGGACAATGATTTATAATAGATGGTCTAATTTATTTACACAGAACCTCTCATGAGAAATGTGACTACACCGTTTTCTCTCAAGAGTGTCATTCAAAATTTAGTTAAATGCGATAATCTGTCGGAGGAAATTAGTTTCACATAATGGTACTATTACTCCTTCATATTAATGCGAACATCCTATATCTATATAGGGATTAGTCGAAGAAGATACGCAAGAAGAGCAGTTGGAGCGCTTCCAACGTTCGGTTTGCTGGGGATTTTATCGCGCAACCGTTTGACACAATATTTTTCCCTTCACCGTGCGGGTCACCGTGTTACGGTTGCAAAAACCCGCTTTCATTTTTCTCACCCGGCAGCCAACGGCACTCTTCCGTGCGCCATATCGATTGCAAGTTGCGGCAGTTATCGCGACCTGACACGCCACACAAGAGCCTAGACGCGAATCGCGATCTGTCTACATGTTCATTAACGGCGCGTCGATTGAAAGGCAGATTACGCCATTCTCGTCTATCTTGCCGATAAACCGCGATGCAACAAGCTGCGCAACGAGAAAGATTCGAGAATGGAAGCGGAAAAAGAGAGAGAGAAAACAAAAGAGAAAAAAGATTGGTGTGAAAACAACGCGTGTCTCTCGAGCTAAAAGTAATTGAGCGTAATTTTACGATGTACACGTTTACGCCGCTGCGAAACGATGGTGAACGACGCAGTCGTTTGTACAGGAAAATTGTCGGTTTTTATTTTTGTTTTTAGTGGGTCACGTCATTTTTTATTTTCATCTTTGGGAGAAAAAACTACGATATACGTGTCCGCCGTATATCTCGTAAATTAAAAGCAATTTCTGTGACAAAAACATGTGACCAGAAATGTGTACCGCAAATTAGTCATTAAATCATATTTTTATCCGACAATAAAATCATTACTTTGTTTAAACATCTTTTCGGAACAGCTTGAGCGCAAAATAAACGACTTTATGATCGAGTTTATTTTATTTTATTGCGATTTATGTTTTAATTGCGTATAAAAATTAAATTTCAGAAATAGAAATGAATTTTAAACAAAATAGTTCGCATGTAGTTATCAGAGCTTTTCCTGCGTCTTAAATATTACATTGCAGCTTGTTATTACGTTTTCATTTACATACCAGTCGCGACCTCGTGTTCGACTTACCTAACGTGAGATCAAGTTGCTCGCTAACAAACGCGATAACTAGCGAGTGGAAAAGTGGACGGCGGAAAGATAATCAAACACCTTCTGCGCTCGAAGTAATCGCGCGACATTCAAGCTCGTCGCGCTGCCAAGCTACTAACGAAGTTTACACAGAATCGTGTTTGACAATGCTTTTTCATTTTAAACAAACTTGGAACTCGAAGCAGATATGATTACTCTTATCTCGCTGCGCGCGCGTTGTACGATTTTCTTTAACGTTTTTCGTCAGCTTTTCGTTAATTGCTTATGTGTTTCGAAGCGAAAAATACATCTTAGTTGCAGAGAGATTGCAATAGATAAATTGAGAAAAAAAACAGAATGAGAAATTTATTTTCCGAATACTCAATCATCTCTCATTTGTTATCTTTTTGAAAAATATATCTGCGCGTTTTTTCTTTCTTTCGAGAAAGAGAGAGAGAGAGAGAGACAGCGATGAAAAATTCATCGATTTCACTTCGCTGGGCCGACAGATCTATTTCTATCTCAAATTTGTCCGCGGATCATTGGCGAGTCAATTTTTCGAGGCGTTCGTCGTGACACAAGGATCGTTCACAGATGGGATGCAATCGAGGGTTAGTGTCAAAATCGTCGTTACGCTACATCAAGCAGAAACTGACGAGGCCGCATTATGTGAAAGAAACCGGCTTGCAAATCCCGACCGTACTTTTTGCTTTTCTCGCCTCGCCTGACGTTCTTTTTTTTATCGTCGCGCATTTTTATTAAGCACAACTTTCCACCGCAAAACACACAAGCCAGAATTACACTTATTTCCCTCGTGTAGATAGAGATATTCAAGAATTCTCATAAGCGACGAAGAAAAATATATTTCGAGCGTACTATAAATTATATACTCACGTATTAAATTTTGTATTTACTCGCTTATGTGTGCTTAACTTTTATATAAATTTTTTTTTTTTTTTTTTTTTTTTCATTAAAGTTGAGTTTTAAAATTGCTGTGTGTTTACTACTTTCAGCTCCACGGATAAATGCGAAGAGAAGGGTGAAGCTGAGGAGAGATCCGGTCGCGGATAAAGGTCATAGAAGTAAGTAGATAATTAGAGCGCTAATTACCGTCATCAACTGAAGCACTTTCGCGGCGCGTCCGAAATCGGAGAGATTCGAGAGAAAAGTTCAAATTCACGTCCAACTTCATATACATTCTAACTTCGGTATCTATCGAAGTTATCTAAAATTGTGATATCGCTGATATTTATTATACCGCGCGTGCAATATCTCAATGTTGCATATTTAGTCTGAAATATCGATTTCTCGCTGCACCCTCGAGCCACATTGAAACTTGAGACATATATCATCGATTAGATGTATTGCACTAATATAGTAGTAGTACTTGTGTAATTTTCTTTCATAGTTTGCGCGATAAGAGATTTCAAAACTTGATTGAGAGAAACTTAACCCTTCGCTAACTGACTTGGGTGTCTCTCAGACTCACCCATAACTTTCAAACCGATGTCTCTATAGTTATAATTTGTTTTTTTTTGTAACGCTTATATCTTCGAAATTAGAGAGTTTTTCAATTTGTTTGTTTTTTTCATCAACGCAAAATCGTTCGAACTTGCGAAAACAAAATAGAAAAAAATATTGATTTTTCGCGGAGATGTTTGATTGTAAAGTTGCGTCGATCTCACAGACTGACCCAGTTAGTCCAACTAGTAGGCTTTGTTTTGAAAGTCAGTTCACGAAGGATTAATCAACTCAATTAGTAGTTTACATTTTTTTCTGTTACACAAAGTAATTTTTCCTTGTGTATTATAATTATTCTTTTATTTTGTAATCTTTCATCGTTGTTTCATCTTTATAAAGATTATCAATATCGTTTAGAAAACCAGACACAAAAAATGCGCGAGACACAACAAAAAATTTAAAACTTCAAAGAACGAAAAACACGCGACAAACACGGTGAATGTCAATGAGGATTTCGCGGCGAGAATTCTGCTTAACGTAGTATGTACCTAGCTAATTACAATAAGAAGAGAAGTATTTCTCGAGAAAATGGCTGTATTACACGTAATAATCGCTCGCTGAAACAAGTGCAACAGGTTCGGCTGGTTCTGATGCGACGTTAATCGAGGGATTAACAAATCGCGAGGCGCTTCGATAGGATCCGAGTTAATCAGCAACTGTCGACGCTGCGCGACGCCATTAATCTTTTAACCACTCGACGGAAATTCCGTCTCTCTCCCTCTTCGTGTCTCATCCTTTCACGCATCGCTTCCTCTTCAGAGCCGTCTCTCTCGCTCACACTTCTGTCAGGAGGGTGTTTACCCACCTCTTCCTCCCTCTCTCCCTCTCGCCCATTGTCACTTTATACCTCGGTCTTTTAGACCCTTTGTGTTTTTTCTCATTGTGACGAGTTTCACATTTACATTCTCAATTTACATTGTCCACATTTACATTTTCAATAAAAAAAAAAAAAAAATCTTGCACTTTTGTGCTCATTTTCAACGTCGTACACTTCAAATAACTAAAATCAAATCGATTAAATTTCCTTTCAATAAAAAGAAATTAAAATTTTGAGAGATTTTACGTCGTTAATCGTGTGCGTGCGTGCGTGCGTGCGTGCGCGCTGTTTATTATCATAACTCTGACTTGTTGCCAAAGCCCGAGCGTATCTTGCGATCTCCCGTGTCGCGCTATTCGTGTAGGTATATCAATACGATGTTTCGCGTGATGCGAGATAGTTCGATGCAGCCGTGTTGCTCTAAATGGGTGACGGGTTCGTAGTTATATCAACCGTTATGTAATAGCTACTGCTGCCGGTGGTGCATGTGCGCCAGGTAAATAACCAGGTAAATGAGCGAGATGAGAAGCAGCAGCAGCAGCAGCATCACCACCACCACTCTAAGCCTGCGCTCGACGAGTAGGCGTGCGATTGACGTTTAATTATTCGTTGCTCGTGCACAGGCGCTCCCTCTAGAAAACGCGTTCGTGTTTCTCATTGTCCTTTCTTGTCCCGCGTTATGAGAGGCGAGGATTTACTCCGAAGAGAGAGAGAGAGAGAGGGAAAAAAGATCCGCCAGTTATATCTCTCCGCGATTAATCAAACCGGATGCATTCAAATGCATCCAAAGCAATTAAATCGAAATTTCAACAGAGAGAGATTATCAAGAAAATGTTTGAAAGAGAGAAGTGTATTTTGATTAAAAATTAATAACGACGAATTGCTACATAAGATGAAACGAATATAACGTTCTTACGAAAAAGATTTTTAATAAATCGAAATAAACCGACCGAATCGACAGTTTCATCGTTGAGTCGCGCGAGAGAACAAGCGAGATGCTCGCGAACCGATTGTCGCGTTTGTCGCTTACGTTATAGTTTCTATTATTTACATGTACATTGTCCGCTTGCGCGCAAATTTCGCGATGCAATTATCTCGAAAGTTGCAATCAAATATTAATGCCGCGCATTAATTTTGACGTTAATATTTTAGAACAATTAATTCATTTATTCAACCAAGTTCCCTCAAAATTGTAACAACTGCGCGGCGCAGCGAATTTGCGGTCGGTTCTAGTTTCTCACTGCGATTGTACCGATTCATTATAATAATTCACTATATAAAACGGCGAATTATGAGTTCGCAAAACGCGCGTGTTTGCTCGCGTTATCGATCTATACAAGCGATGAAATTTAGACAATTCACATATCAAATATTAACAGTGTGATTCAACATGGCATTAATTAAGTCACTTCATAAAATAATGTTTGTATTTTTATACGTGTCATTACGTAAATTTATTTTACGTCACTTTTTGTGTCATTTTTCATATTCACTAAAAACTCGCAACAAAGCTTTGTATAAAATCTCTCTTCTTAATGTTTTTCATGTTATCCATTAAAACATTTTATTTTATTTATTTTTTTAATTTACTTTAATAGTATCTACTTTAAAATTACACACATGTGATACGTAATACATATTCGTTGTGTACTTCTACACTTTTGCAATCGTAACACTCCACATAAAGTCAAAGCTTATCGATTTGCGCCTGATTGAATAAATATGCGGCTACCGTGTCGCTCACTCAACGTTCCTTGCTCGCACATGAAACTAATCGCGACATTATCAGCAATTCTCTATTGTAATCATAGAGAAAGCACTGGAGGGTGACGATGATTCCGCAGCGAGCGCGCGCGCGCAAATCGCGCAATTCGAAGAGAAGCAATTAAGTGCGACGATACGTAATGCGTGAACGTAAACTGAATGCAACTGCAACACCAAGTCGCAATTCCGCAATGACAGCTTTGCCGCGGCAGTTTAAAATGATAAGGCAACACATCGCGAGGAAGAAACATACAATATCCGCGCGATCGATCAAGCGGATATAATCCGCAGGATTATCGGAAGTAAAAACAATTACGGAAGAACAAACATAATATGGAATATTATCGCGAATTGCAAATATCGAGAATACTCGTCCGTTGTTTGAGACAGACTTACTTACATATTCAAACAGAAAAGAGATAAAATGATTGTATTTTTTCCAACAATTTCAAATCCTTTCTCGTTCGAGCGAAACAAACGTCGAATCGGAGCGTAACCGACGTAACAAACTGCCGGTACAAAAAGATGCGGCACAGAGATTCGTAAACATGTCAAAAGCTTCTATCTCGCGAAACCACGTCCGAAAAAAAAATCGACAAACGGATATTCAAGGGGAAAAACCGCGATTATAAAAAAGCGTGGGTTTCCATAAATAGCGTCGGTACAGAACCTGTCGCGCACTCCCGAATTGCAGTCGCCGACCACCATTCCCAATGTTTGCACACATCTATCTCCGGATAATAGCTTTTCGTGCGAATCCCACGACATCACGGACGCGCAGCTGTGCCTCACGCCAGCCCGAAGGTGCGCGCCGATATTCGGCACGATCGATCGTTTCTCTCGCAGCGACCGGAGCTCAATAGAGACGCGTTAACGCAAACGGACATGTCCTCATGTATTTTGCAACCCTCCCTCCGTTTGTAAACCGCTCGGTTCGCCACACACATGGTTACATGTCGATCAACTTCTCCGCTCTGTTTCGCCACGTATAGTCGCGCGGATTGCCGGAAATCTTGTATGTAAGTTCGTCTGAATAAAAAACTTCTTGCAAAACAATCGCTGAACTATTCTCTGAGTTAGGAAAAACTTGGAAATTAACAATTTTTAATTTACTTCTAGAAGAAGTAATTAAATAACCATATGACCTTTAGTGGACTCGTTTCTTAAATTTTCTCGCCGTAACAACCTTTCAATAAATAGAAGAAAAAACAAATAGAAGAAAAAATCTATAGATCTCGTGCGAAGATGTATGTAATTCGGAGGTAATTCTCCGGATGAGGAAACGCGCGAAGGAAATTCATTTCTGTGGAAATCGATCAATACGACAAACAAGTTTTAGGCGCGATACATTCATTGTAGCGGCGGTTAAATATTTTTTTGCGGTAGAAGAGTGACAGAGATAACAAGTGGCTGGGATGATCTGAAATTAGCGATCAACAGGTTGACTATGGATAGGGAACCTGTTTTGATTTAATCATGAGAAATGTGGGTGTTTGCCGTGCAATTTTGGCGAATATTGTTCGGACTGGTCCGATCGGGTATAGGCGAACGCACGAAAATACCACTGCAAACAATATCTACATCAATCCGATATACTTAACAACGTGCAAATATTTCTGGTCAGTCTTTACATATAAATCTGAGTATTATAAAAAAAAAAAAAAAAATCAGCAATGTCATTTGTTCAATACAAACCGATGTAACAATGAGAGAAAAGAGAGTTGCGCCAGTTGTGCGCGAAAAACTGTTGAACGTTTGCCACGCTTTGTATATGCTGCGTTGCATTCGTCACATGATTCTAAATCTGCGCGAAAAGATGTCTTGTTGTTCAAACGAGATTTGAAATTTCGCGATACGCTTTTAGCATCTATAAAAATAGAAGATAAATGAGAATTGTAATAACCTGCGCAAATGAGTGTGTTATTGCCAAAACGGCGACGCATTAATAAATCAGGAAGAGAATATGCTGTCGAAGAGCCGACGCGCGGATCCATGTTTATTCTCACCCCGCTGGACCTAGTCCCACTCCCCTCTACGTTCGAATCAAACGATTTTATTCTCTTAGCAAAACAAACGGAAATGACAAGTTTAGCTGATCTTTGTAATTTAACACGGTAGAAAAAACACACGGACGATACACGAAACGCGTAAGACCGTGGAGGATTAAGCGGTAATAATCGTTGAACAGCGGATCCTTTCAGCGCGTAGTCGGAAAAATGCAAATCGCGAATACACAGTAGCTCTCTCGGAAGCAACTCGCGGCTAAAAAAAAAAAAAACACAAAGAAAAAAAAATCAACGCACAATCGCTCGCGACGAGTAAATCGCTCGTGAAACTGTAAAATTTTCCGCGACACTTGCGTGTAACTCTCAGAAACAGTGCAAATTAATTCGTCACGTTTTCCAGCAGAGTATGAATTATCGCCGTCGCGTTGCTGCAAACTATAATTTAGAGCGGAACGCCTCTCGCTTTGTCGTTTTCGTGCGCGTGACATCGTTATACGTCGCGCAAAAACGGTCGTGGGTGAGAACGATTTATTTCAACTCGGACAATAATTATAATTAAACGACGTTGACGAACAGTCTGGAAAAAACAACCGCCGTGGTGCCGCCACCGCCGCCGCCGTCGCCGTCGCGCGTCCGGGTTTAATTGCGCGCGAGAAACTCTCGGCCTGTAATCCGCCGGTATGACGCATTTAAAGTGTTACTTTGAGGCGCACAATCATGTAAAACCGTGTCAACCGTGTTCTATTAGTTTGATAACATCGTCGCGAAAATAGATCCCGATATAAATCACCTGCACTCTTCGTGTACGAGTTGCGAAAAACGCGCTCTATTAAATATACACGTTATTTACCGGAAACGCGACACTATGCGGATCTTTTCGCTCCGTGAAAATAAAGCGTATCTTTGCTTAATGGAAAAAAAGAAATGGAGAACGCTTTGTTCACGTGTTCTCATTCCGAAGAAGACGGCCAAGTTAGTCGAAATATCTCTCTCTCGCAATTATCCCTCTCTTTTTCCGCGTCGTATCTCTCGTCGTATCTCTGAGAGTTTTTCGAGTTCTTTCAATAACACACACTTTCGAATTATCGAGCGCATTCGTTTTACATTCAAGAGAAGAAGGCCGCCTGGATGCTAATGTTTCCGTGAAAGAAATTCTTTTCTCGCTTTTCAACATTTAAAGACTGCCTCGGTGTCTTCGGAGATCAAAGGTCGACAATCGCGCGAACGGGGACAAACTTAATGGAAATGGCGGGGGCGAGAAAAAGCGCGGATGTACGTGTACAGCGTTCGTAAACGTAGAGGTGAAAATTGTAGTTGTTATTATCATTATTATTTATACGGGTCCCGTGAGAAGGGAAAGAGATGAGAAAAAAAAAGAAGAGAGATTGTTCCGTGTCACATTTATTAGAGAAAATTACGAGAAAGGAGTGCGCGCGCGAGAATCAAATCACATTGTCATTTTTACACTTTACTTTGTAAAAAAAAAAAAAAACTTTGAAAGAGAGCTGAGCTTCTTTTCACGAGGAATAATATATTTCTAGGTGTATTGTATAGAAGTAAATGCGAATAAATGATTTTCGCGTTTGTTCTTTTTACTCGAGTTCATTAGAAAATATTTTATGTATAACATTCCTGCTTCTGATATTTATTACATTGTGTTGTGTAATCAACTATCGTGAATATAAAATTTTTCTTTTTCTGTTTAAGTAATATACGAACAATTTTTATTACGGAATATTTTTCACATTTTGCGAAATGAGCTCACGCGGTAAAAAAAAAAAAAGCAGATAGTAAAGTGAACATCTATACGTTTTGTGAAGTTAAAAAGATGCGAGATGACCGGAGCGGAATAAAAGAAGGGTCGAAGAAATGAGAAAATTGTCCATAAAGACGGGGGATTTATAAAAAGAGTTGTGGCGGGGTTTTCTCTGAACTGTCCGCAACAGGTACGCCATTGTGACATTTGCGTTATCGTAAATTCAGTTTAAAATTATTTTGTGTCCTTCCCCTGTCTTTTCCGCCCACGCTGTCTATATAAGCTCAGAGTTGCGGTCCCGTGCGTGCGCTACAAGATTCATTTTTGGTACTGAGGTGGCAAGAATAAAAAGTATTACACGTAGTATTAACTTATTGAAAGCACAAATAGAACAGTTCAATCGACCGTAAAAACTTTTTATTAATTTTAATACGCACACACACGTAATTCGCAACGATAATATATCACAATTCAGAATTAACTTTCTTACGGCAAACATGGAGCAGCACGTGTAAATGAGCGGCACGGTCTATAATTATGCAACTTATGTGCTGCGTGTAATTAGAGCGCGCTTCTTGCACTGTTGTTCAACAGTGAGCTTTAATTAGCTTTGTCGCTTCCAAACGCTTATTGTATTTCTTCTTGTCATAAATATTCACAAAACTTCTCGAGATTGCTAATATCTCTTGTGTCTATTGCATATTCTTGCGTGCAAACGTGAAGCTCTCGTCGAACTTAATGTCCCCTGAGTGTGTTACATTCGAACACATATGTTTGAATAATGTTCGCAAATCTCAGAGTGATAGTCAAAATAAAAAAAAAACTGCGTTTGTTCAGCGGCTGGATTTCTGTATCAAAACAATGCGCAGAAAGATTACCACGACGACACTGATCATGACCGATAGTTGCTTGATAATTAGCACGACATACGAGCGAAACCTCTAACCGGATTAAGTCCCCGAGCTATCCCGACGCAAACAAGATTCTCCTTAACCAGTTCGTCAGAACATTAACAGATAATCCCGCCGCGCTTCGAGAGTCCGATGACGTTGATCAATTAAATGTTACGACGTCGCGTTCGCGTATCTTGTTAAACGTCGCGTTTGTGCAAACGCTGGTTTGTACGTTGGTCGACAGAAACGGACGTTCGGAAATTACAGCCGGTTCCGCGCTGCGCTGCGGGACAGATATTTAGCGACTGTCGAATTTGAAAGTCGTACCGACACGGAGACGTGCAAGCTTCACTCGATTCGTCTCGAATCACTTACGTGACACGCTTTTGACTTTTTTTGTCAATCGCGATAATCTCGTGCGGCGCAGTGCCGAATCGATATTGTTTCTATGTGTGTGTGTGTGTGTGCATTTCACATACTAGTTTTTCCTCTTCAAAATTGAAATACACTTTACTGCAAAATATAAAAATATATACCGTAAAAAAATATATATTATATTTATATAAACAATGAACTTTCTCTCTTTATATTATTCTTTATTGTTGTAACATTTATTACTTTCCTCGCAAACAATATATCAACAACCGCGCAACAAATATCCGCGCAAACAAAAATAAATATCGTTTTTAAATTATCCATTTTTTATTTTGTTTTTATTAACATCGTCATCGAATTAACAGACAGCCGGCTCTGTGTTTTCAACGCCGATAAACGATCGAACACATTCGATGATGACATGAGAACTCGTCAACGGGGTTTCTCACGCTACGTGAGGGTAGAACGCGCGAAAGGGCGACAGAGATTAACTCGTACATATCAGAACGAAATTACGCGCGCGGTCAGAACGATAACACTTAATTAAGTGCTTCTCCCCGTGCGCGTTTCGCATTTCTCACGCTAATACACGGGGACAATTCCATTGACGGCGGCTCGCAAGAATGGCACGCGGCCGATCGCGGGCGTTTATGCGACGCGAACGTAGAGATGTTGACCGCCGCACGCAATATGCATAGCACGATAGAAACTACGTGCGAGGGTTTCTCTCGCTCATGTGGTGCGCGCGTCAATCGAATGCCAACCCACGCCTCTCCCTTTCTCTTTCTCTTCCTTCTCGTTCACGATTTTCGATCACGATTTTCCTGTGTCCCTTTTTGTCTTTTTTATTGTCATCGCGTTGTCCTTATCGCGTCTTATTTTTATTGCAGGCTTTCTATAAATAATCTCATTGTAATCTTCAGTATCTATTTTATTTGTCTTGCGTATTATCTCTTAGCACTTTATATCAAGTAAAGAGATGGTAATTATAAATTCAGACAAATTAAATTTTCCATAGATTTACTTGTAGGTTTCTCTCACTATTATCTTTTATTTCGTCTTTAATTCTAATCCTGTAAACGGTTTTTTTTTCCTTAGAGAGAGAAGATCCTTATCCTGTAAACCTTGACATTTGTCTGTGACGTGATTGTTTTACTGGTTAAAACGTTGCAAAAAATCTGTAAACACTCACAAGACTTTTTTTTAAGGAAATAAAATTGGTATTGATATATTTTTTTAGAAATTTCTCCACTAAATAGTTAATAAGATATCTCACTTTCAAAACTTGCATACCAATGTCGAAGGGCTTACAAGATTAGAGTTAAAAAAAAAAATGTTTTTAAATCCGAGCAATAAAAAATATATACAGAACTTCTGTAGAACACTGTAATCATGCGTTCGATCAATACTGGTTCCGGCACACACATCCTCTTAAAAATCAATAGGTATAAATAATATTTTTATATCGAATTTACGATTTACGTTTAATCATATATATTTGAACTAAACTATATATTTGTTCGCGCAGTCGTATAACCTTCGGTTTAAGAGTTTTGTATGGGGGCAATAGGACGAACGATATAAACTCGCGTTTATGACGCGGACGTGAGAAACAAGCGTAATGGCGATCCGGACAATGTCGTGCCGTGTGCGAAGCCGCGGGAAGCCGACGTGGCAATTTTTTTATCCTCTTCTTATAAGCGGGAAACGCCCAAATTACGGATGTTATACGCTATTATCGGCAAATCTCACTCTCTCTCTCTTTCAACGGAGAGAGTTACGTAGCTCGGCTTGCGCAAATAGCGTGGAACGAGTAAACTTTCAACCTGTTCGACATTTTCCTGGCATAAACGGGATTGGGTCTTTTTTATTCGGCAGGAAGTAACTACTACGAGCGAGCGATCTCTTTTCCTCCCGCAACGATATTAATTTCTATCGACTCCGATAAACTGCATTTCCGCCGGGAACGCGGAAATCAACTCGCAAATTTGTTCGCAACATCCTGGAAAGGACCGGACCTCAAATTTCTATTCGCAATATTTACTCAGATATTTTACAATCTCAAATTGCGTTTCTTGGTTGTGTATTTTTAGTGTGGCGCGAAAAAACTTGTTAATCTCTCTTACTTTATTTTTTTCTGAAAACAAATATTTTTCTGAGACAAGACTAAAGCGGTAAGTATACAATTGTTTAGTTGCACAGTAAATTCAGTAAATGAAAGTAACGAGACCGCGCGACAGCTACAGTAAAATGAGATTTCTTTTCTACACACATCTTTTCTAGTACAGTAATTCCCCCCTGAGCTTTTTGATCACGCATTACGTGAACTTTCGTCCATTAGAGCACGCATCTGTCGAAATCCCGAGTGACTAATAGCACGTAGGAGATTTGGTCAGATGTTGTGAAATCCTTAAAGCCAATGGGGATTAGCTCGGCCACGTCGCAATGTACTTCCGTCAAAATACGATTAATCGTTAAATACGACGAGAGACGACATCGAAACGTCGTCGGGGCGTGTGCAAGATGAAAAAGTTGAAAGAAAATAAAACAAAATTTAATTCCCACCCCTAAAGATTTATTTTTTTTTTACAGAACATTTGTGTTGCAACACGACAGAGGAAACGTCTCGACGATCGAATAATATTTCGAGAGAATAAATAATTCGCGTCAGACTCGCTAACAACGTGACATTGTTACCCGAAACAATCGGCGCAATTACCGCGCGCATTTACATCAAGCGACATGAGTGTTAATTATTTTCCCCGGCGTTGTGACTTCAGCCGCACTCGCGTATAAATTCCCGCTGCAGAGAGACCGTTAAGGAAATTGTGTACGCGCGTGCGGCTTATCCTCGCGAAACGTGACTGTGTCTCTCTTTCTTCCTCCCTCCCTCTCTCTTTCTTTCTTTCGTTCTAAAGAGAACAAAATACATAATTGCACTATCACACTCTCTCTCTACATCGGTTTTCCGGAAATGTCTGTATTTGTTATCGATAAAGCGAAACGATGATTGGCCCACGCGTTCTTCCCTTAAGCATCCTGTGTGTGTGCATCCTGTGTGCACACAAGAACCAATAAACAAGAAGATGTTCTCGGAGATTACCTGCGTTATATCGCTTTTCCTTGCCATATATACATCGTGGTACTTTACTCTCTCAATAACTCGAGGTTCCTTTGTTGCAGCGCGCGGATTTGGCATGCGAGTGGTGGGTGGCAAAACCGGGTCGGACGGGCGCACCTTCGCATGCATTGTGTGGACCGTGCAGGGTGGTCCCGCCGAGAAGGCTGGCTTACAACAAGGCGACAAGGTAAGTCTGCGCATAAACGTTAATGAATACGTAATGCACAATATCTGTATATTCATTTGCATCAAAACAAATCTTCTCTTTGAAGTTGAAACAAACTTGGCGAATAAGGTCATTAAAAGTCAACGCTACATATGCAAATATGCGTGCGTATAATATAGAATGAATTACGGTTGCAATGACGTTACCACTTGGTTTTAGAAAGCTTTTTCATCGCTTTTTTTAAACGTACTTTTTGTGAAAATTATCAATTTTTTGAGATAATTTAATAGACAATTAATTAATTATTTGTTAGATAAATGATCAGACTTTAATTTGATTTTTTGACTTGTGCGTATTTGTGAAAAAAAGTCATTGTTCTTTTTAGTGCAATCATCGCACGCGAAATAATATTTGACCAACGCAACGTAAGCATTTCAACGTTGAGCATTTGACGAAAAAAAAAATACCGCGCAAAGACAATACTTTCATATCAGACATGCATCGTTATCGGAGAGATACATCGATTCTAATTAAATTTAAAGTTGAAGTACTGACAGACGCGCGCCGAACGAAAAGAGAATCCGTTCTGTTTAACCATTTGTATTTACACTCGTATTGATAAATTTTATTTGATGCCAACTGCACATCCAGAGAAGAGAACTTATTACGCATTAATGCGCTGGGAAGTTTCGTTGCAAACAGAGCGATCGCGTCAATAACATTTCCGATGCTTTCCATTATTAATACATGCATATTCGCCGAACGCAACACGAAACTCTTGAGGCGAAATGCAAATTTTCATGCATAAGCGAGCTCGAAATTAGCTCTCTGTCTCTCTATTTTGGACGTGACATATTTAAAAATCTAAAGCGCACACATAATAAAGCGGGAATTATTGTCGATTTGGCGTTGTTTATATTTAAAGCTGGATTTTTTACGTATAACGCACGGACTTTCGCGAAAAACGATATGTATTTATGATCTTGAATAATAAATCGAGTCGCAAACAACGATGCATTCAATATTCCATACGTCAAAAACATCAGTCTGCGTAAACGCAGAGACGGGAAAATGCAATCTCCTCATTTCTCTCGAGTACCAACGTCTGTGAAGAGACGACAGATAAGCGCGTACAAGTGATCGATTAATCGAAACGACCGGCAGATGCTCTTTCGCGTTCTCGTTCGTCGTTATTATATATTTTTTTTTTTCCACAAAAGAGTTATCTGGCGACGATCGCTTATCTCATCGGTAGATTTTCCGCTAAAAAGCGGAGGCAACAGCGTTCTAATAAGCGACAAGCAAGCACGAATCACACTATATATACATCGTCGTATATCGCCTGCATTCTCGTTACGCGCGTATTATCCACGTAAAAAGCGCGTGGAGCAGATACGCCGTTCTTCCGTTCTTTTGTCGCGGGATGAATAGCGCGCCGGGATTAAGAAATTCGCGATCTCAATACGGCGGAAATATGAAAAGCTTGACGGGCGACGTGTTACTTGTTGCTCGTGCGGAAAACGGAATCCGCGACATTGATGCGACACGACGACGCGACGCGACGCGACGCGCTTTCGCAACACGCTTTGTTTAATCCGCTTTACGTCCCACCGCTTGTAAAATCGAAAACGGCCAAACTCGACATCCATTCGGATGACAAGCGATTTCGACTATTGTTCGAGCTCTGAAATAGACAGGCGCACCTAATGCTAGAAAAGCCTGCATAACTTCCGATTATACGTGCTACGTCTATTTGCGTTGTTTACGTTTCCGAATGCACAAGTGATGAAGTTTGTTTGTTTGTTCGTTCGTGTCGACAACTGTCGCGTTCTCGAAGAGATAATTTTATCAATAAATGAACGGTTTTAGTGGAGATTTTGCGTTAAATGTAACAATAAAAAAAAATAAAATATAAAAATATAATTACATAAAAAAATTTTGCGTCTTTTGTAAAACACACGTTTTGAATTAAGTGAGAATGCACCCCCCTTCATGCTGCACCTTCGGTACTATTATATTTCAGTCGGACACGTTAAGAACAACTGCCAGGTAAGAGAAAGAAAAAACCCATAGAGTAATGGGGAGAAAAAAACCGGCGCTTTTCTCGGTCGGAGGAGCGAAGTAATTAGAAACCCCGCGAGAGCAAAGTTCTTCTACTAAATCGGACCTGGAAACGAGTACGAGAACGTAATTAAATATTGATCTTACATTTTATATCGCAGCGGTAAAACGATCGTAAAAGGTTTTACGGTCGCACATAAAAATCTAAAACAAACGCTGATCTTTCATCAAATAATTGCACAACAAAAGGATTCAATTACAATTAAAGTATTTTTCATTAAAATGTGACAAGACGAAGACTAAGATTCGATATGCAAATCGTGACTGAACGTCGTGCTGATGATTAAGATATCGCAGAGCAAATTGAAATTTTCCGCGCCGGATATTTGAAATGTCATAAATTAGTTTTACAAAAAAAAAAAATAATAATAATAATAATATATTACGTCAAATTCTAAAGATCAAAAATTTTTCTTACGTCGCGTCACGTCATCGACAATGATCTCGTTATAATTCTCGCCGGTCCTAACTTGCGCCACGTTACCACAGAATGATGTAAGCTACTTGTGCGGCGAATTACGCGGCATACCGTGCACACACGTCTGCGGTTAATGGACCATTGCCCACGCGGTATTGTAATTAATTACAATAAAGTTTGACGTCGAATCGATTGAACGAGAAATCCAGTCCCAACGGACCGTGCTCTGTGTGTGACAATGTTTGCTTCTGACGTCACGTGAACGTCGTCGTCGTCGTCGCTGCGCGGCTTACATGATGAGCCGCTGCGCGGCTTACACGATGCTTCACGTTAATCCGCGACATGACCCAATAAACCGTACGAGAAACTTTTAGTAGCAATACTTCTGAAGCAGCGTGATATGCGCACGTTTCATTCGGAGATTACCTACTTTCCGGACATCACAAACAGAACGAGCGAGATTGAGTGAAAAAGATACGGGACTACTTTGTATGTAATTAATTGAAACCGAAAACAAAAAAACAAGTTGAGCAAATTCATTTTCAAGAGTAAATAAATCATTTTCAAATCGTCACGCATGAGTCAATAAAAGTGAAAAAAACTTGATTATATGTACATATATATATAGACAGAGCCGCTTTTTATACAATGTATTAAATCAGGGAGAGTTTGCGTTCAATTTCACTGAGTAAAGACACAGCGGGGTTATGCAAAAATAAATCGCGGGGAAATCAAATTTAACAATAACTTTGATTAAGTTAGAAACGTCAAATGTGAAGTGAAAGTTTATCTTGGAAGATTGAGATTGGAGATGAGAGAGAGAAAGAGAGAGAGAGAGGGAAATTTGAATGTCAATAAGATTAAAATAACTTTAGAACGGAAATGGAATAAAGTAATATAATTTTCTAACATTAAAAACATCGATCTGATTTAATATTTCATCAATCATAACTCAGTTGCGAATTGAATAAATAGAGATCTTCTTTTTCTTTCCAAATGAAAAATCCTTTTTTCTTGTAATTTGACAGCACGGTTGAGACGCAGATGTCACAAATATTAAGCAAGTCACTTTATTTCGCAAACTAAAAGTTCTTATACTTACGTTTCATAAATTTTGCAAAAAATACGCAAAATTTACCAACTTTACGATATATTTAGTTCAAAATAAATGAAGTTTGCTAAGTGAAATTCCATTCTCATCTTTAGTCACTATCTTTGTCAACGTAAACAATAGACTTCAAAACTCAAAACTTGTTCGCAATTTGTACAACGATTTTATCAAAAGTATTCTACCGCGTATTTTGAAATTCTGAACATTCTAAATAAATGTTGCGCGTAAATTTTATAAATGCGCGCTTTTAAAATTTTCCGCTTGGCTATTCGACTGTACATTTTAACAGGATGTATCCAGTCTACACTCTTTAATTCATTAAATATCCTGTTAGCTACTTTTAGTAAAATAAAAAACGTTTTATACCGCGGACGCGTTTTTAAATAAAAGTCTCTTTTATCAGAAGGATACTTGAAAATAAATAATAAAAGTCAGATTCATTCAAATCATTCTGTCCTTTTATCTATCATATGTATTTTTCTGCGAAATATTGTATGTTCGTTGATTCACATTTGTATGTATTGCACAACTCATCAGTCTTAACATTTCTGTGTAAAAATTGCGCACGCGCGAGCATAATTTCGAAAATTTAATTTTTGCCAGTATGACCTTTTATGTCCGTCTCGTGCTTGCGCGTTTTTATTGCAATATTTTCTCTTTCATGTACAACGTGGACGAACATAACACGCTTCGCGCAATTTTTTCGTATCATTCAAAAGCGCGGTTTTCCCGCATTCATTCTATCGAAAAAATTGTATGGCGAGACACAACGTTTTCATCTTTCATGCAAATGTTTTGGATTCGCTATTGCTCGCGAATATGGCGAGAGGGAATAGCATGGTGTAAATTTTCGGAACGAAGCGAGAAACTAAGGAGACGAGCGTTCCTCGGAAGTTAAACGGGAACATTACACGAGAGGGGACATGCGAACGAGCGCTTTTTAAATAATGTTTCAAAATGGAACGAAATACCCATTAAAACTAATCCTACCAATTATACTTGTTACTGCGGGAAAATTTATACTGTTCGCATTATGATAAATTTGCGATAATATCGTAAATATAATAAAAGAACGTATCGAAGGATAATTTTTCGAATACCGTAATTTCGCAAGATACGTACTAAGCGGACTTGAAAGCAATTGTTTTATAATTCCCGCAACAAATGTATATCGTGCTCGCGTTCGAAAATACGGGGCAATTCGGCGACCCGTATCCCGCATCTCTCGTGTTAAACGCGCGCTTCGCCGCGTACTACCGAATATTCAACCCCCGATAGCTTCCGATTGTGAAGAGATTGATCGGCTTTTACAACGCGCGGCGCGACACTTTTTTCAGTTAACTTCGCGGCATTGTGTCACCGCCAATGTTCCATGAATATTTCTCAGCGTGTCGCGCGCGCGCACCTCCCGGCTCGCTATACGCGGCTGCATATTGGATTTTTTTTTTTCTGGCTGATCGACGCAATATATCACACAATGAACGAGGATCACGGAAACGGCGAACCGACGCTTTCATACGCGTCATTTCCAGTTACCGTCCATAATCTCCCCTTTATAAGGGATCGAAGCGACGCGGGAGAAAAAAAAGTTTACGTGAATACACAATGTGACGTCGAAACTGGAAAGATCGTTCTGGGGGAGCGTCGAGACAGAAAATTGTGCGCGTGTGTGACAGCGCGGAACGCGCGGGGAAGACGGCACGATTGCGAACTGAAGCGAGCGAATTGCGATAATCAAAACGCGCGAAGGAATGAAGATTACTTCGGATGAAAAGATTGAAAGAAATGGGAAAAAAATATGCGTGGAAACTCTGAATATTATTACAAAAAATGCAATGAGTCACAAGTACGCGTGACGATGTTAAAGATCCGAATTAACTTAGAAACCGATACATGGAATGTATTTTAAAGAATTCAGAAGAGTTGTAAAATTCAAATCAAAGCATATAAGTGAGCGCAAAAAGATTCTTCGGAACGGAGGGTCGCTTTTGTAGCGATATAAAAAAAAAAAATCAATCGAATAAAACATCTCTCGTATAACTCGTCTCTTTCTCTCTCCCTCTCTTAAACCGCCCCTTTATCGGATTCGGAATTACACAAAGGGAGAAAAATTCGTACGCAATATAGAAAACCTTTCGATACGTAGTTGTGTAAAACATTTTCTATCTTTTCTCTCAAAATACTTTCAATGCAAAGTTTCTCATCGCGATAGCATTTCTCGACTACAAAGAAGGAACTTGAACATTCAAGCATCTCTGAGAGCATCGTATAATTATATTAATAATAATTATTATTTTGTCTTTGTTGCGTTTTATCAAAAGATGAAGTAATCGTGAAATTCGAACTTGCTTTCTTCGCAAAGTTTTCCGCATTCCTGTTTTCCCTGCAGGGTCTTTTCTGCAAAGACTTGTAGATCTTTCTGCGAAAACCTCGCTGCAGAAAGTCGGTGGGTACGCGTATAGATGGAAAATTCATTTCGGAGTTTCGGAACTTGCGACTATTTTCGAATACAGGTCGTTTCTGTCTATATCGCAACGGGAGAGCAACGATAAATGTTTCCTCGCGAAAGAAAAGAAAATTCTGCACCAGCTCGTATCGTAGTACAACACGGAAAAATATGCGCGAATATACTTTTGCGAACTGGCGCGCGCATAATGTTCTATGAATGATCGATTCGAATTTGAAGTACATACTTCTGCATGAAAAAGGAACAAGTTAGACTCTCTATCGCACGAAAATAAACCCGCGTCTGTCCAAAATTGCACTTAATTATTATATAGTTTAGTCTGAGTTTTTTTTTTATTGGAAATGCATTTTTTAGGAGAAGGAGGACTAGGTTGATGTCAAGTCAGCCTTTTTTCCATTTTGATTTTCTGCCAAACAAGTCGAGCATCAAAGTTTTGTATCGGGTATTTAATTAGCACTTAATTTTTAGATAGAAGCGAATGTATGTTTGTATGATGAAAGAGTTAAACTTGACCAATCGAGGCTATTACGCCAGATGCTCTGCTCGCATTTAATATCTTGCTGTATCCTACGCGTATCATCGAAATAATAAACACGCGATCGCGTGTCTTCTGATGTGTAACGTCGTCTATTTTAACGCGCAATATCTAATAAATCGATTTCCAAGGGTCATTTATTTTATATAATTCCGCTTCTCGCTTTTTTGCAACTCGAGAACGAGAGAAAAATAGCCGTGGCGTATCGATCGCGCGAATTTTTTCTTTCCCGATACGTACAGCAATTTACATTCGACTCCATTCGCGGTTTAATTGAAAGCCGCCGGGCGCTGTAATTAAAGCGGATCGTATAACGTTTCTCAAAGGACCCGCCCTAGACATTATTATACAGCAGACGGTGGTGAATGTATTTTCGGATTTCGCACAAAATACACGATAACTGAAACTGACGCGCGACGAGAGAACGAGTTTTGCGAATCTCGACCGTTTGAATAGCGGCCGATGTGCGAACACATATGCGCACATGAAGCGATATGTGTACATTTCGCTCTTCAAAAACGTTATTAATGTTCCATCGTGAGAAAAACGAACGAGAATGCGAATTTCGCGCTTCTCTCGTCGTATTTTTTTTTTTTTTTTTTTTTTTTTTTTTTTTAAATAATTACAGTATCTCGGTCAAACGTTTAATTCGTTAATTAACACACATCTATTGCCAGGAATTGAAATGGCGGCTTCACACATTGCGCGCGTAGCGAGGCGAGAAACACGACACGCCGGTTATAAGCGTACAAAAAAAAAAAAGAAGACACGCCGTTAAATACGCTCAATTCATGAATTTCTTGTCTGTGAAAGTCACTAGAAAGCGAAATTTATTAAATTTATCTGCCGCGCTAAAGACGGAGAGCAGGGACGTTCTGCGTTTACATAACTCGAGCCGCGTTGAATTATCAGATATATTTTAATTTTCATGGTTCATCATTTTACGCGGCGACAAATATTATTCTCCGTTAAGACGACATTCTCGATCGTAATGTCTCTCCGGTCTTAACGATTAGCAGGGGCGAATCCACCCCGAAAAGTTTGCAGCTTTACCATATCGCCTCTGGCGACAGCGCGTTCGTTTCTCTTCATCACGGCAATCCGGCTAAGTAATTAAAGTACCTAAAGAGCCGGCGGGACCGTTAGCAATTTGGCTATGCTGGTTGCTCCCGAGACGCGTTTTGACATTAATTTCATTGCCGAGAACACAGCGTGCCTTCTGTCTTTTGTGTGCGAAACGAATAGTTTATGTTGTTCTTAAGACTGAGAAAAGTCACGCTCTAAAATGCGATTTCAAGATATTTTGCGTTTTTGTATAACTTGTTTATATAAGTATCTTCTTTAATATCTGCGTTAACATTTTGTACATTATTAAATAACGTTGTGTGTCTTATAAGTATGAAAATATGAAAATCGTGCAAAATAACTGTGCAGGTGTTGGAATGGTGCGGCGTGTCTTTGGTCGATCGGAGCTTCGAGGAAGTGCAGCAGATAATCGAACGTACGGACGACGTGGCGGAATTGGTGGTGGAACATGCGACTGATATGTAAGTCAATGCAAACATGTAGTAATATTAGCGTGTGACAATCACGAACAGACCTAACCGCAAATCAATCTTCTGTGTACTCGCCTCGCGTTTCTCGATCATCGATTTCAACGGACGTCATCGCGTAACAGTTCCGGAGACTTGCTGGACGATCCGCAATCCGGTAAAACACCGAACATGGGCTTGCTGATGGGTAAGTAATGTCCACCTGCACTAATATATCGCACTATTCGCAATATCGATATTATTTTCGATAATCTCAAGTTTTTCTAACTCAAATTTGCAGAAACGGTCTATTAGTGAAATTTATATGTAACCAAATGTTAACTTGGTGTTCATATCAATTTTATTGTGCGAACTTATAAAAAATGTCGGACGAGAACGCGTTTCAAAGTAATAAGAAAAATTGATGCAAGTAAAAATGTTATATTCAGTTTTTCGTAAATTGACTGTCGAAACTCTAGTTATCGGTTTTTCACGCTTCAAATACAAATTCTAGAAGACTCTCAATCCACTACCGAATAAAACGCGATACGAACGTGTCCGCTATCGATCACTTGACAAATCGTTAAAATTGAGGAGAAAAGTTTAAAATGTGGCACAGGTTTCAGGCGCGCGCGCGCGCGCGCATGTCACTCTGGAATTAAGTTTCTATTACGAAATGGATTTTTCTACGTCGTAAATGTTTCGTTATATTTTAGGAATCGCGAGGACAAAAATGACCACTGACACAGTTTTCCGATCTTTGAAGATATACTCGCGAAAGACGCGCGAAACGAGTATATTCTCGTGCTCTTGAATATTTGCTGAATCGCTCGCTATATGCATTTGTGCCGTGAATCGCGTTTTTACTGAATTCTCTGGACAATTTGAAGAAGTACGGGCAAACACAATTGGAAACAATCTGCTGTTAAACATTAAAAAATCATCCGCGATTGAAGATTCAAGAGAATATAGAAAATTTCCTCAACAATTGTCTGTACTTGTAGCAAAAAACTATTTGACATTTTTTAATCTACTATATTTTCTCTTTTTTTCTCTCTGTAGCTTTTCATTTTTGTATAATGAAATATGTTATAATACATCTCAGAAACTCCACAGATTTTTTTCAACGCTTCCTAATATTTGAATTTTATCAATATATTTCTCACTAATTTACACAATTCCAGAATTTATTGCAGATCCTAAAAACTAAAGTTATTCGATCCGCTTTCATTCTTTCAAGCGCGCGTGTACTTGAACACAATAAAAGCAAATTCTAACAATCTTTTCTCCTATCACAGCCTGTCGTCATAGTTCGCGGAAACGAATGTCATTCTACTTGAGCGAGCGTTACTGATACGATGCATGTTGAAATATTTTTTTGCAGAAACCGAAACGGAGAAAACGCCCTCGTCGCCGACGCGCAGGAAACTGCCAAAGACGCCGGTATAACGAGTTGATAAATTAACACTTACATACATTGACCGTTTCTCTCTTTCTGTCTTTCTCTCATTATCCTACACGATGTACACGATGTATATGCAGACTCGGGGATAAGCACGCTTAGAAGCCGAGAATTAAGAGAGCGAAATAAAAAGAAAGAGAAAAACCGCAGGGGACAGCCGAACGGGAGATGAAGAGAAAAAAAAAAAAAAAAAAAAAAACGTGTAATTCTCACATATTAGGCGTATACATAAACATATAGATATATATATATAAACTGATGATGCACACGTGGAAACGACCGACTATACAGACAGGCGTGACATGTGACGTGTGTGAACGAGTGTGTGTGACCGCGGCTTTCAACGTGCAAATCAGTTAAAGTGAGCGAACTGCGTTTATGTGCCGAATAAAGCATAGTCACAGAAGTCGTTCCCGATGTAACCGCGATCGCGAAGAGAAATGCTCACAGATCGAATTTGATTGTCAGAAAAATTCAGCCACAGTAAGACTGATTTACATTTCTGTCTAAAAGTAAGAAAGAATTGAGTTGCTTTCGCAATTCTATCTATCTCTATCTCTCTCTCACTCACTCACTCACTCACTCACTCACTCACTCCTTAGTTGGCGGTTCTTAAGAAAAGCTGACTGAAGTCAAGAGCATTCCCGACCGAGAGCGCGCATTCTCCACGAAAAGTAAGAAGATCGCTCGAAAATCACGCGCGCGGTACAGTTTTTTTTTTTTTTTTTTTATTTTCCTCATGTACAAGATGTACGCGAAGCGGCACAATCGCGCATTTTCACTGATCGTGCGCGCAAATTGTTGTACATGTAAATATTGTATGTATATATAAAGTAATGTAACACGAAAGAGATATATATATGTTATATACATATGTAATGTGGGTGTATCTTCTTGCGCCCTGACACGAAATATATAAGTGTATTCTTGTTGTCGCGGTCGCTTCAGATAAGCTGCGAAGATACAAGTATTGTTGATGGTTAAGGGGATACGTTTGTCTACACACAGCAGAACAGGGAGACACACACACACACACACACACACATACACGCTAATGAAGGGATTAACGTAGAAAAACTACTCTTTTAAGCGTGGGTTTTTAGGAATTCAGTAATTTTAGAAGAAAAAACTGCGAGACAAAAATCCAGCTACGTTGATTATGTATAACACGTAGGAAAAAGCAGTAGTTTTCGGTCACTAGATGTTATCTCGAGCTTGCATTTTAGAATTCGTGACCAAAAAGAAAAAAAAAGAAAGAGTGTAGCATAAGCTGTTGTAGAGAGCTCTCTCTGAAATTTAGGAAAAATACGAGGAAAGATACGAGATTATCGCTCGCGTGTTGTACAATATTATTTGGAGAGAAATTATACAGCAAACAAGCATGAAAAAAATTCGCACTCGTGAAATAAATATAACAGTTTTTCGATGCTACGTTTAATATATTACATTGATTTTCCAACTATTTCGAATTTTTTTCCTTTTTAATGAATTATCGAGGCAATATCAGAATATATAGTTCGGTGGAAATCAACAGATCGTCCGAAAAATAATTTTGTTCTCGCTGTATCGCGCATTATTTTCGCGATACGTGGGATGCACCCGCATGGATTACGGAAAATTTATTGCCGACTGCTTTTACATTTTATTCTTTCCTTCATTTTTTTTTTGTTATTGTTTTATTTGTTCTTGTCGGACTTTTTAAGACGCTCGCAAATACTTCGATTAATATCTTATCAGACGCGAGAGTATTTAGCCAGAAGGTGAGCGAAATTGTTAGCGGAATTCCTAATCGCTCGCGCCTAGCAGTCGTAAAATTTCCTCGAGCTGTAAAGTTTACGAACAAGACTGTGTTGTAGTTAGTAAAAACAAATAACCCAACAATGTTCGCGCGATTTGCCAGGTTCAACCAGTGCCGTGAATATCCGATAACGCTCTGTTGCAGCGCTCAAAGATACATATATACATATAGTGTTATCGGTATGCGTGCTGCTTTCCAATCGATAGTAGCGGTCCCGAAACCGTTTGAATACTCGAACAGTATGCGGGGGATATTTTCGAAAAATATGCCGCGCCCGATTGTCGCAATTATTCCATTGAATCGTACTCGTGCATTGAATAATACACGCCGGATCGTTTACATTTAAAACCCGCTCGTGCATGTTATTCGCACGTATTGCTGAAGAAAAATTACGCGTTGGCGTTATTTAATTATACGAGATTTGTACGAAAAATTAAAAAACAAACAAAACTGCTCGCATAGAAAAAAAAAAATAAGCCTGTTTACAGAAGTTCGAATCGATATACTAATACACATAGAACATTATATTATTTCAATAAATACATTATACAAAAATGTAAAACCACTAAAGCGAAATAGAATAAAATATTTCTGTTGGTGTTTACATTTATTCATGTCTTTATGCATTGAAACAAATATTTAAATGTAATGAAATATAGTATAAAGTTTAAAAGTATAAAAGTTTTCGAATACATGTATATGTATATATGTACATATATGTTATAATATCACGAACGGCACTGGTTTCTACCGGTTGATATTGATTGTAGGATATATCGACGCGACTTATCGAGAGCAACTTATACATTTGTTATAGTAACGTTATATATGAAATCCTCTTTAGATCATACAGCAGCATTCGTACAATCACTATAGCAGAAATGCGCGTTACGGTGTACGCCACGTTCGTTTTTTTTCGATTCAATCACGCGGGGGTGTTCTTCACGTATATGAAATAAAAAATGCTATTTGATTAAAAATTTTAAAAGTCGACATTAAAAACAAAAAAAAAATAGAATATTTCTAACAATTACAAAGAAAAGATGAAAATTTTATATCTCGTTGTTTTGAAACAAATACATATGCGAATGCAGAATGTATTATATATTGTTGCATTCTTGCTATTAATGTTAACGTTATTGTAAATAATACATGATATTATTTATAACAATGAGTACCTGTGAAAAATTTTTTATCGAAGTGCGGAGGAAATAAATATTTCGACGTCAATATTATTGGTGATCAAAATTACGGAATATATTTCGATTATCGAGAATCTCTTTTCCCTCCCTCTCTCTTGCTCTCTCTTTTTGTCGAGCGTGATTAACAGGAAATTTCGTACGCTACCGAGACCTGTCGCACGTTTTAAAGTGATTTAATCTATTAGCGTCTGTAGAGAAGAGACGCCGATCGTCGCATTTCGCACAGGTCGTTAATTCGATCGTTTACCGTTTGCGTCGTCGGTTCATTCCGATGTACCGGCTATTCTATCGGTCCTTCCGATTAATTATCGCAATCAAGCGCGAACGAATCGGTCGTGTGTAATTACGTCGATTACTCTCGAGCTTACGAACACCTCCGTCCGTTCGATTTTCACATACACACGTGGCGAGAGAAACAACAAACATCTACGCGACACCGCAACCAATTTCTGTTTGAAAGAAAAGAAAAGCTTTCGTACAATCAATGGTAGAAAACCGCCGTGCGAGCAGCGCGCTCAAGTCGCTTCCGAGAATTTTTATCGACGTCAGATCGTTATTTGTGTTATTTTTTTGTTTTTTTTTTTTTTGTAAGATTTGTTTTTAACAACGGATTGAAGATATTAAACGTATTTATTATAAGCTATAAATTTAACGTTACAATTAAACCTCTATATTCTTCCTGAATTAATAAAAGCAATCAATCTTAATTAATCGATTAATTGCTTTTGTCTCGAGACAGCGAGCGAGCGAAAGCAACAACTCGCACGGCTCCTAGATTTTTAAAACACGAGCTTTGAAACTTAGAGGCGATTGTAAAGCGCGGAGATAACACACAGGTGTGGATACTGGAATTTAGCACACTATTGCAAATTGTAGATGTATACTGGATGTTTTGATATTAAAAACAAAAAAAAAAAAATACTCTTACGAAAAAATATTAAGAGTTGAATCGACGTAAATCTGCGATGTGTATAAAGCAGCAGACACCGCTAAGTCAAAGATCGGCCTAGTAAGTTACGTAAATATTTTCTACCGCTAAGAGAATCAAAATTACCAAGTGTTTGGTTTTCATTTTCTGCGCTTTATACCGCGCGCAAGAATTTATAATTTTCCAACTAATTTTAGAAGAACTCTCTTGATCAAGACTCGAAAACTAGGCTCGCTCACGTTTTGACTTCACTGTGTGTCGTTTGTAATAATAATAATAATAATAATAATAATAATAATAAAACCATTAACGAGGATCTAGACATGTTGCATAGCACAACAATCAAGCCAAAAAGTAAAACATTGGCCTTGTAAATATCTTGATCGACGGATTAGAGAAACTCTTTGTTATATGGATCATTGTATCTCTCGCGAAAAGTTTTTTCAGGTAAACTCAATAGGCGTATAAAGCTTGTTCAAACATCAGATACATGCATCTGATACGCGAGGCGTTATTTGCAATACAAACAAGTGGTTGTAACGTGACACAAAGTTGATTCTCTCTTTCTATTTTTCAAAAGCGCGAAACATATGTATCGATTCGTGCTTACAATTTTTCACACACAATTTTGATTTTTAACGCGTGTAACAATTTGAAATTAAAGAATTTCAAATTGTTTTAAATGTAAATTGTTGTGTTTAAACGTGTTAATTAAATTTAAAAGCGAATTACATTAGGCGTCAATTGTTTGTCAGAACATTGCAATGTGCCGTATTCCAACACAGAAATATATGCAGTTCGCACACGCAACGTGCGAGCAATTTTCTGAATCAGAGCTTCCGTATAAAATGTATGCATCTTTCTCTCGGACAAGCCGTATATTTAATAAACACATATATTATACCGACAAATTTCTACCTTCTAATATTTAAAGAGTCGGGACACGTAGATTTATCGGATTTAGGCAAAACTATGTGTTTTAATTTTAAATTTACTGAGAGTGAGACTATATAAGATCGCGCTATCGTGCTTAGAAATAAATGTTTGCAGACGATTAGGACGTAGCTTTCTAGAAATCTCTCGAATGTATATTGTTTTCTTCGACCTTGAAGAAAAGCGTTGTGTTACGTATCGTCAGAGAAAAATCAGTGAGAAGTATATGTTTCTGCAAGAGTGCGTTCGAAATCTTGATGAACTTTGTTGACGATTGCTTTTAAAAACTCAAATTTGTTTTACACTATTTGTATTTTACAAAAAATTACAACAGTAAGATTCTTACCGTATCATTTTGAGTGAGAGAGAGAGAGAGAGAGAAAGTACAACTGGAAAATTTTGTTTTAGCACGATGCGCGTTTTTTTCTTAAACACATACATATTTTCTTGTTATTTACGTCAGCTGCGGAGAGTCTAATATAAAAATCTAGAGAGAAATATGTTTTCTCTCCCATATCGAATAAATTCCACATTTCATAACGCGCACAAATTCGCAAACAGAAATAATCTCGTGATAAATAGCGTACACTTACCCAACGAAGAACATCAATAAACGAAAACAATCTCTTTCATCATGGCGAGCCTGGTGTATGGTTTTTCGCTCTCTCGATCATTTTCACTTCTCGAAGCGAAACTTCTCGGAGCGAATATTGCGCGCGTATTTTCAAGCGGAATTCACTTTCATACAAATGATTCGAACACGAACAGCAACAAACGTGGAAATATACGTTCAATTCAGACGCGGGTTAATTAACACATTAAACGAATTATCCGATTATTCGACATCTCCCTTTCCTCTCGATTGCACTTGTGCGAAATAGTGCAAATTTTCACCGTGTACATGTACTCGACGAAGACAACAAAACGCGTTTGATCGCGTTCGGTAACAGATGAATGAATATATGACGAATAAACGTCCGTAAATTCATCGTTTGACTTTGTGCGCGTGACGCGCACTCGAGCGGCGTGAAATTCCGAGAAGTGGCAATTCGGAGAAGTGGCGTTGACAATCATGGCGGACAATGGCCGTCGGCGTTGTACGCGATACGGATCACTCGCTCGCGCGCGAATTAATCTGTCATACCGATTACACGATGCTCACTCGATATATCAATAAACGAAGATCCCCTACATTGTTGCTTCTCGATGTGTTTCGCGTGAAACAGTATTTGAAGCTCGGCGTCGAAAACCGCCGATGTTTTTGTCTCTTTCGACAAACGCCGCGCCGACGCGGGAAGACGACGGATCTCATCGCGCACATACTACTGTAAGCGGATACGTCGAAACAATCTGTCTGTTAAATAAATAAACTCTCGAAACTGCACGTTCGCGCGCGATATGTATTTTTCTCGAGCGGTCAAAAGGACGCGATGTTTTCATGAACGAGGCGCGATGTTTTCACGAGCGAGGCCGCGATGCAAACTGTTCGACGATTGAATTACGCGCGCCTAACTTCACTTCGCATTTTTATCTTAGAATGAAAAAGCAGTTGGGCGGTTGTATATATAATACATATTGATATCTAGTATAAATTCTAATGATCATAGAGCATAACACAAAAAGCTTAATTATCGGCTATTCGATGTTTGCGTTTGACAAATGACATAAAAAACATCGAGTAAACGAGGTTTAATTCAGTGCATTTATGTTATATTTACACGTGAAAAATCCGTGCTTCACACAAATAGCTGTTAAAATTACATGCTTTAAAAATCTTATGATATATTTTTCGAGTGCTTGTCTGCGAGCAAAAAGATTTTAAAAATAATCTCGAAAATTATTTTTCATCACACATTCACAGATAATTTTTATTTAAATTCGAAGAAAATTTATTTATTTTTTTAAATTGTTTTAATTGTGTTTCGAAATCTTTCTTTTATTCTCTCTTTCACTCTCTATATTTTATTTTTTATAATTCTCATTGTGTGTATAAAAAACCAATTAAAAATGTTTCAATAATTTATCGAATGTCTAAACCTACATCGTATTATTTCCGAAGTCAGCAAAGTTCATTGATACTGCAATTACGGTTAGTTTTGTGAGCGTGAGCGATTTTATCACGATAAAAAATACACGAATCCTTGTTGTACATTCAAAACTCTTTTGCACTTCGTACATCTCGTCGGTGATGGAGAGAAAACAGAGTATAAAAAAACACAGTCGAATATATAGTGCCTCCAAAGTGCGTACTATTGTTGTTACTTATAACTCATAGAGTTTGCATAGGTAAAATCGACATTTCACCTTAGATATCGCAGCGTGTATTCTAAACAGCTCTAATAGGATGTTAGTCAGAATTTTGCTAACATATAGGAAATAAGAAATGAGTGAAAAACAGATGTAGAGAGAGAGAGAGAGAAAGAGAGAGAGAGAGAGAGAGAGAAATTTCTATACCCTTCTATACCTACACTATATATTTATTCGATAACGTAATTATTATTAGTACATATAGCGTATATCTCTATGTGGAACGTATATATACATATACAGGGTTTATATCGATTCTCCTGCACAAACTCTATGATTCTACACCAAACACTCGCTGATTTTGTACACCGTGTAAACGGACTTGAAGTTTATAAAGCGAAATATCTCATCGTCGTTGAAAAATATTTGCGCGATCAACATTTTTTAACGAAGCGAGAGAAACGAAGCGAGAGCTATATTCCGGGATTATACTACTCGCAATTGAAATCGCGCGAAAGCGCCAATGTGACGCCTTTGAGTCCCTTTGCAGTGTATTTAATGCGATAAAGTAGCTGAGAGACGTTCGCGATATATAATTCTGTGCGTCCTTCAGGATCCATCCTTCTCTCCAGAACGCGATGTACGCGGTGGCGAGAGAAAAACGCGGGGGAGCGCGAGCGTCGTACTGTAATCCCCCTTCCCGTTGTATTCGTGAGAGAGAACGAATGTCACGCTTTTCACTTTCCATTTCACGTGAGAGAGGCAAGACACGCGTGCAACGAGATTTTCAAAAAAAAAAAAACGATATAAAAAAAGAAAACGATTAATTAAAGCAAAAAAAAAAGAAAAAGAAAATCCGCAGCGCGAAAACGAAGTGTCAGTTGGGGCGAGTTGTGTCGTTGCTGTTCTCCTTTCTCTGCTTCATTGCTGGAATATCGCGCGGATTAAAATCGCTTGGAAGCGATCCGTCGCGAAGCACTCGATGTCATCGAATTTCGCACTGTGACTTTGTAAACCTGCGCGATCTTGCTTACGACCGACAGCTCGAAATGAACGGAATAGTGTCGAGCAAATTTTTATTCATATTTTAATGTTTATTATAAATTAGAAACACTTGTTATATTACGCGGTACGTGTGTGTGCGTTTTGTAACACATTTGTCGATATTCTTTCGTTCGCTACACACAGAGATTTACGATCATCCTGTGTTTTCATTCGATATTCGAACATTTTTCAATTTACAGCATGTGTGTGTTGAATGGTAAAACTCGCCTTGCCAAATTTCGGTGTTTTACTGTGCTTATTTATCTTGTGTCATAAGTCGCTTTTATGAAACAATACATCTAAAGTGTACCTAAAGAACGGATGTTTCGCAAACGTATAAAACCTGCGTTTATATATCATTACGTTTATTTTACGAGATTATAACACTTCAAAGAGAAGTGCGCAAATAAAGAGCTTTATGACACATGACGAGTTTATTTCTCGATAAATTAATAATGAATAGCTATCAGAAGAAAAAACCGATACGCCTGTGAGTTTCGATTTCATTTTCCTGGAAGCTCGACACTGTTCCGGATTGTTGTCTGTATGGAATTTGAGTTCCCCGAACTCGCGATGAGGCTCGTTCTTCTCGTCGCTCAAGAAGATCGGGCCTCAAAGCTGAGGAACGAATGAAAAGGAGAAACGGGAAAGCAGAAAAAAAAAAAAAGTACCAAAGGAGATTCTCGCGAAGAGAAGCTCTCGACTCCATGCATACACGGAGGTTGTGGCACTCGATCTTTCTTTACGTAATTTACCCTGTCAGAGAAAGATCATATATATGTATAAATGTATATCCATCTTCGTCCCGTTCTCTCTGTGTCATTTTCTTGTGACTCTTTGTCTTCTGTCTCCCCTTATCGCATTTTCAGCACAGCTCTCCCTCCGTTTCTCTCTCTCTCTCTCTCTCTCTCTCTCTTTCTCTCTCTCTCTCTCTCTCATTTCAGATCTCTCGCTCAGTTAATATCTCATCTTCCTCTGTTTTTTTTCTCTCTCTCTCTCTCTCATCCTCTCCATCCCCCTCTCCCGTTCTCCTCTCTTGTGTCTTTTTTACTATGTGTCTCTACTCTTCTCCGTTCATCCCGATATACGAGAGACTTACTACACGAGACTCCTCTGTGGATCTCTATACACACACTCTGTGCTCCGTCTTTACTCTATAACATTACTCTAAGTAACTCCGTTACTTCCGCCCATACGTATGTACATACTCGATGTCATCTACGTTTCTTTATATATATTATACATATATATATATATATACATGCATATATGCAACTCTATATGTGTCTCCCTGTATATACCCGCTGACTAAAAGCCGACCGTATCGTGTAAAACTGAAAGAAAAAAAAAAGATAAGAGAAAAAGCGATATGTCCGCTGAGACGAAAGAGAAATGAAAAAGATGAAAATGTGTAAGTTGTCCATGTTGAGCAAGTTTAGCATATATTGGCCCTCCACGCTACTCTCTCCCAACTGGCACGAATTCTAGTTGTACGTTAGCGTTTCTTTCCTCCTTTGCGGCTCGTTTTTCTCATCTCTCTGTTTCTTTTTTTTTTTCATTTTCTTTTTTGTTTTTGTCTGTCTCTTTCTCCCTTTTATCTTTCCCTACGTCTGTGGCTGTCTCGTTGTTTATAGCTCATTGATATCAGTTAAATAAATAGATCGTGTTACCAACTTCACTTACTTTCTCTCTCTCTCTCTCTCTCTACATGTATACATACGCGTACCTATGTGTGGCTCTTTTTGTTTTCTCTCTCTCTCATCTCTTTTTTCCTCTCTGTTTGCCTATTTTTCATTTTGATTGCGAGCGCAGACACACGTACACCAAACTCGTCCTGAGTGATGCACAAATGCCAAACGTCCGAGCGTAATCTCTCTGATATCGTTCGCGATTGCGAACGGGTTGTACATATACATATATATATATATATATGTATATACCTACAAATCAATTTTTCAGCTCTATATGCGAGATCTCACGTGGCGCGCTTACAATTGTTTGCGGATGTTGCGATTGACAGATGAAAAAACTAGCGTAATCGATAACTTATATATTTCTCCCTCCTCGATGTGTCGTCGCGATTGAGATAAAATGAGCACTCGATATATCTGTTCGTTTGATTATTTTATCGAGCGTACGTTGAATGCGAAGCGTTTTTCATCCGACGAACGAGCGTTCTCTCGGATCGCGCTCGGATGGAAAAGCAGGCGTTTGGTTGTCACACGACATCGCTTTCCCTGGTATATATGAAGATGCGAGATAAACGCGCGTGCGAAGTGCGAATTTAATGAACCGTGCGCGTGTTTCCGTAACTTAAAAAAAACAAAAAGTTTTTCAGAAATGAGAAAAGTTGTGTGTCGCAAAACGTATCACAATGCTCGACCGGTTGTTTTGTTATACCGGGGAAATGCGCGCTTCGAAAAAAAAAAAAAACAACCGTAAACAACCTGACATGAACGCTTGTCGCGGCTCTTCTTCGGCTTCAAAAGGATCTGTGCACGTGTAATTATGGAGTAGATGATAGTCGATGCAGAAAAAAACCAGTGCTTGACTTGAATGAATAGCGAATGTATGCAATAGTTGTGCGCGACTAATTACTGTCTTACTGTCTGATTACGTAAAATGAATGTGTCAGTAGTAGTACCTTGTGGTATATAATAATAAAAAAAAAAAAAAAAGTAGATCGATTTTCTCTAAGGAAATACTGGAAGAGACAATCCAAATTATGTGATCGTATAGAAGTTTCTTATAATACCCGTTTTTTTTTTGTTTTTTTTTATGTTACTCGCGCTGTTGTTTTCAAAGGGTAAACTAAACGATACGACGATTTTCTATTTTAATATGCATGTAACACAATTATGTGAAAAAAAAAGGTAATATAGCGCGAAGTTGTCGATCGGATTTGCTTTCGTGATTTCCTCCCGGAATCTCATCACCGTCTTCATTAAAATTCATTTTTCACTTTTCATTTCCAAATCAAAATAGAAATCTTCGTATTTTTTTTTTTTTTTTTTTATTCGCAATAACTTTTCTCTTCTCTTCTATTGCTTAATCGCGCCGGTTAACAGAAATTGATTGTGAAAATGATTTCCGAGCATAATATCTCGGTCGTCACGATGATTAATTATCTTTTCATGCCGTGTTATATACCCGCTCATTACCCAATTTGATTTATATTGCTCGAGAAGTGCGTTGTAATAAATTACTCATCTTCTCTCTAATAACATGACGCGCGATATGCACAATTTTGCAAAGCTTGGTAAATATTGTTTTATCTTGAGAAAGTTGTAAGTATCAATATACCGCGTTTTATATATAAAGTCTAGAGTCTAATTCTTAGAGATTAGTATACCATTCAAAGTTTATATATTCATAGAATTATCCTACACGATGTATCAAATTCCGTAAATTCGGTCTCGAAATTAGAATATTAGATTTGTATTTGTATTTCAAATTCGCGTATATATTCTCCATTTCTATACATCTACACACGGGGAATAACTGGAACTGCGATATCAATCGGTTTTAGCTTTCACGAATAGAATACCAGCTCAATTACACAAAGTTCCCTTTGACGCAAGAGCGGATTTTATTTAAAATACAGCAGCGTAATTTATGTATATATATATTACATGAGAGAGAACATATATAAAATATTATTATTTTCAACGTTTCTTCTCTAAATGTCACTTATTGCAGCCGAAGAAGCACGTCGCGACGAATACATACGTGTTTGCTTGCGTAGAAACAAACTCTGTTGTTTTTTTTTCTTATTACAAAATACATATATACGAATACGTAGCCGCCAACAGCTTACAGTCTGGAAAAACTGTACGTGAAAAGAGAAAGAGTGATAAAATATATGTTTTTGCGCGCGCGGTTATATGAGAAACTTGGACATACGCGAGAGAAGACGTGTATATATATGTTATATGTAACGAAACTGGAAATGCGAAGAAGAGAACGCGTGGTGAAGGTCGCGGAAACATCGAAGATGAGAAGAGATGAGAAGAAGACCGAGAGGAGAATGTAAAAATCATTGTAACGAAAAAAAATTAACGAGAATTAACAAAAAAGCAAACTGCTTACGAACGTTTTTCTTGGCTGTATCACACGTTCGCAGGGGTTGTCACTCCTAGGATCAATAGATTTTCTAGGACAACACCCCTGTACATACACCACCGCACACATACAGTAGCTATATTGTATGATCTGCAACACGGAATGAGTCTTGACATAAAAAAAAAAAAAAAAAAAAAAAAAAAAAAAAAACCCTTCCCCTAATCTTCTCTTTTTCGTTTTATCTCCTCAACAAAACTCCATCGCCGAAACCGCTTTTGCATGCAAAATTAACTATGCTTCGGCTCCTCATAACATCCGCGAGTGGATCACGAAGGTTCCGATTCTTCAAAATTTTTCTTCCAGCGGAGAGTTTACAAAGAACACATTTGTTTTTCGATGTTATCGTTCTCTCTCTCTCTGGGCTGATTGGTTTATTTTAATGCGATTCTTCTGAATATTTAGAGAGTGTTGATTATTTTCTCACGGTTCTACATAATTGATGTATTTTATTGACATAATATATTATTTCAGTGTTAATTAATATTTCAAATAATATTTTATTATATATCTTCTCTTTATTATAGGTTTTTAAATATTTACTTACTATGTATTTTCTCAAAATTCTTTCTTACATTCTTTTTCTAATAGCTATTTGACGTAATAACTTTTATCACTATGTGTCGCAACGCTAAACCAAATTATTGGTTAATGGAAAAGGGAACATTCGTTATACCGCTCGCAGGTTCAAGAAACTAATTTTCTGAATTGCGATCCGCGTCGTAGAGACGTCAAGAGAATTTTCCTGTATTTTAGGAGCAAATAGCTAAGGAAAGGCAGGTGACCGGTCGCGTACAGATCCAGGTCGCGTACGAGGCGGAACGTAAAGAACTCGTTGTTTCGGTCTTTATGGCCGACGACTTGTGCGCGCGAGAAGACACCGGATTCGGCACCCTGCCGGAGGCTTTTGCTAAGCTCGTCCTTGCTCCGCCTAGGTAAGTCCACGGTTCTCGTAAATTCTCGGATTGGAGATCGTAAACGTAGAATTCTCTCAAGTATTCTCGGGTACCTGCGTTTTTTTTTTTTTAATCGTACTCTTCGCCAACGGCGAATCTGATAAACTTTGTTTCAATTTACTTTATCGCGAATCCGCTTGTTTTATTTATAAGCTTTTGATATTTCGAACGAAGAGCAAGTTGTGATTAATTAATTCGTGCGGTCTTCGTAGCGGCGACGGAACTCCGCTCAAAACTATTGTGGCCGAGCCGACTCAGAAACCTATTTGGAACGCTACGTTATTCTTTACCGGAGTTGACGGCGAGAGCCTGATGGAACGTGCGATCGAGGTGACTCTATGGGATTACTGTCCCGATGGCGATAATGTGTTTCTTGGCGAATGCACCGTCGATGTTCAGCGAGCGCTTGAAAATGACAGAGCGGTTTGGTAAGTGCGTTCTCTCTCCGAGAATTAAAAGCGCAGAAGTCTCTATATCAGGCAAGAACAATATCGTTATAGTTCGGTTTATTGATGTCGCGATGCCGATAATTACACTCATCATTAATCAGAAAGAGTGTAAAGTTGGATTTTGGTTTTTTTTTTTTGGTAATATTTTTGTTTAAAATTCAGGTATCGACTGGAAGATCCACGAGGGTTACGAACGGGCAAATCGCCGTACTGCTCGCCACGTGGCTCGTTATCAGCTATGTCTGGGGCGGATATTATCACCCAGAGGTTGCTGAGAAAGGAGCTGCGTGACCGCAGTTACAGCGATGACACGCAGAGCGACAGCGGCAGTCCGGAATTTTGCTTTTTGCATCCGGATCACGCGTGGATCACTTCTAGACGCGGTTCCAGCCAATCCGAGCAACTCGAGGTTGAGCCATACGAGCTCAACCGGGATTACAGCAGATCCCTGCCGGGTAGCCGCAGGAGTAGCTTCCAAAGTCAGAGTGGCACTGATAGCAAACGTGAGTGTCGCACACGGTGATTCGTTACGGGTCATTTTCTGGTCTCGGTTAAATCTTTGGCGGAACAGCAACGACGCGTCAGTAAGAGGATCTCTCTGGAATAATTACCATTGGTATTCCGTTCGAAAATATAATTAAGATGAGGTTTAATTAACGAAAGTGTCCGATATTACAGTCAAGTATGATTGAATCTTACAGTTTCAAGCTAAAACGAGAGAAGCCTTTAAGGTTTCGAAAATTTTAAAGAACCTCTTCTATCGGAACTTTTGATGTCGTACGCGCGAATATATACTCTCGACCCAATAAGTTCTCTCGCCCACCAGTCGATTCTCTCATCCCTCGAGCCAACTCATCCTTCTTCTGTTTCCTTTCAAAGATGATAACGACACGATAGCTAGCCGCGATGCCGTTGTGTTAGGTGGCCTCGAGTGCTTCTTGAAAGCACTTGGCACGCTTAAGTAACAGTCTTCCTTGATCACTGCCTTCGACTCGTGTAAACGTTGCGAACAGCAAAAATGGATGTGCCGACACAGAATCTAGTTATCGTTGGCAACATTCTTCTTTCTTGGTAAAAACCGAGTCGTACAATATACGAGACGTATAACAATATCCATTTAATGACCGACAAGCGTAAATATTTTTGCACTTATTTTTGATCTGTAAATTTATAAGTAAAATGTTTCAGTGACTTTTGACGGAACTTGCTAAGATAATTTTACAATGACTTTTTTTTTCTTAAATTGGCTCTTAAATTCGCCGTAGGTGGGAGCATGGGCGAAGCTGATATGCCCATAGTGTACTACAATCGCGATCGGCGGCGAAGCTCCTTCACTAGACCGATGAGAGATCCTGAGGAGATCCTGGAGGGTTTGCGATCGCTGAAAGCGGCCAAGGGCGAGCTCAACAGAACCATGAGCCTCACCAGCGACAAGAGACGCGCCAGCCGTGAGTATAGACGTTACTTTGCTTCTCTTGGCCATCATTTCGCTCGTTCGTTCCGTCCGTCGTCCGTCTGTTTATCTGTCTTTGTATCTCTCTCCATTCGCTCGTCACATATCCACCATCATTTTTTACTGCATTATGTGACACGAACTTTTTCTATTTCTCTTTCTCTTCTTCGTCACTGTGTACTGTTATTTAACGCCTCGTCGGCCATCAACGTCTGATATTGAAAAACCTCATTACTGAACGTTCGTCATATCATACATTGTGCATTTAAATGTATGTAAGTGTGCGAGTGCGTGTGTGCATTTTGTTGAATATAACCGAGTTTTGCATCGTCTCTCACATTTGTGACCGTCCGATCACATTTATTGTGTGTGCGAGTCATTTGCCTGTTTCTTCTCTCTCTCTCTCTCTCTCTCTGGTGCATCTTTTCTTCTTTTCTCTGTGTTTTTTATCTTTGATTTTTAAAAAGCATAATAGTTTTTTAAACGAATTAAGATATTTAATATAGTATTGTGCACAAATCTGAATTTCAACGATCTGTTTGTTAGTTTTCTTTTCAATAGCCTTCTTTTCAATACAGAGAGAGTTTAACTTTTTATTAATTAAATTAATTGATTGAGTAGAATGTAAAAAGAAATGTTTATTATTAATTAAATGATAATTCTATTGTAATTCTATTAAAATTTTTTTATTATATTATTAAACAAAACCAAACTTTTTTGTAGCACATATTTCTTTTTTGTCTTTTTTTGCAATTTTTGAAAAATTATTATGTTATCACACAAATTAATCGAAAATGTCTCGCACTTCTCTTTATTCTTCTAGTTTCCGTCTTTTGTTTTGCAATCAGTCTTTCAATAACATTTATGTCGTCTATATGTTTGTCCACGTCGTACGATCACATTTTGTAAAAAATTAAAAACCTTTTTTTCTAATTTTTTCCACATTCATGTTTTCGGATGTTTTCGATGCAATAATTGTTGTGTGTCTCGCACTATCACGTCCTGTCGATCCTGCGCGCGGTTTGACCGAGCGAACGTTTTTTTTCTTTTTTTGACACGCACAGGAGAATTTTTCTCTTATACGTGCGATAAGATGAATTTTTGTCAATTTACGATATCTTTAATCGAACGGATCAAAGAAAACAGCCCGACCAGGAAAGGACCTCAATAAGACTTCGAGAGTACAATCGAAACGATTGATCCTGACTTTCTTATCTGACGTCGACCATGACGATGACCGCCTTCGAAGTTATCGCTTCGTCGCTTTGTCTCCTCATATATTATATTGTACATACATACGCTTAATGCTCCCCCGTCGATTTGGCATCTGCTTCGTTCCCGAATTTACGCTGCAAGATTATCCAGCGAGGCGTTTTCGCTAACAGTAGCCGTTGAACATTCCCGCTCTGCTGCAGATGTATTGCGTAATCGATGCTGAAAAAAATCAAAAGCTGCCGAAACATCTATCGATCTCTCTCGTGCGAATTCATCCCGAAAGTGAATCTCGCCGAAACAAATTCATCACGCATCATACATTCCGTTTTTGGATTTGCGAAATTTTTCAAGCTTCGCTCGTCAATCATCCTTCGCTTTTGTTTTCATCTCGAGGAGTCATCGTCCCGGTCGACGAAGTTGCTCGAACTGTAACGCGGTCTTACCGAGCACCGTCCATATTCCGCATCTCTCTTTCTCTATCTCTCTATCTCTCTCTCTCCTCTCTCTCTCGCTCTGCTTGCGTACTACACGGAGAAGTCGATGTCAAGTTCATTCTCCATTTCCAGCTAAAAAACGCCCGAAAGACGACCCGATCTCACATCGGTCTGTGTCTTTCTCTTGCTCATCTGTGTTGCGATCGCTGTTGTTGCGCGCGGGTGTTGCTGACTGTTCTTGCTGACTGCTCCTGCCATGTCACAATTCGACAGCAACGGGCCGGAATGTCGATTAGTACTACCTTTTCTCTCGCTCTATGCTTCGGACTTTTATACGAAGCGATGAGGAGCCATCGCCAATGTAATTCAAGATCGCGGAAGATGTTACGATTCGTGTTCCTGTGCCGTTGCACGCGTGTGTGAACTATATATCGCAGTATACATTCTGCCGCCTTCTCTGTTTTTCTTTCTTTCTTTCTCTCTCTCTCTCTCTCTCTCTCTCTTTCTTTCTCTCTCTTTATATCTTTATCTGCTCTTTCGCTGTACAGTCTCTCATCCACTCCACCGAGTTTGCCGCATCGACACCAAGTGTGCCAGAACTGTCGTATAATAACATTGCGCTATATTCGTCAGTTAAGATTATCGTTTCTTCATCGTTCGAGCTTGATGGTCGCTTCAGCTTCCGGCACGGCGCTGAACGTTGAATGTACGAGATATAAATTGCGACGATAAAACGCGTTAATGAACAAAATCTTTTCTCTGTTAACACATATATAAAGAATTACATTATTAAAGAGCAATTAATATTTATTGGAACCGACATTAGCGCTTTCTGTTGCAGCATATTAAATATTGATTTTTATGTGTGCGTATAAATGTTATACTGAAACAAAAATGATAATATTACGTTTTATTCAGTATCAGAATTTATATAAAAAATCAAGATAGCAACATTTATCTGTGACACGAAACTGGTTGGAATGAGCAAATATAAGACTGTATATATATATTGTCATCACTACAATGTATACTGGCATGTGATAATGAGGGCTCAAAGAAGATTTTTGCATCACGAGAAAGTAGACTGAGAGAAAACTGCATGATAAATAGCTGGCTGACGATTTTTTGAGAAATGTACGAAAGCATAATGAGTTTACATCGCGGCGAGCCAAAGTGCTTCTCACAATTATTCCCGCCTGATGATTCTCCTTCGCGCAACTTGTGCCCCAAACTTTGTCGCTCGTATATAGTCCAACGTTCCACGTCGTGTCGTCGTTAAGTCGTGTCGTGTCAAGTACATTCAAAGCGATCACTAAGTATTTCCAACGCATTCAAGAATCGCAATCACACCGCCTCCCCCTTCTGCGCCCCTCTAATCAGTCTCTTGATTTCCTCTTGACATCTGTGTGCATCTTCGTTCGCATAAGTGCACGGCCTCGCCAGCGCGCGGCGTGCACTTTGAACTTGTCACATACCTGATTGTTATTTGCTGATTGTCTTGATATCCTTTCTCGGTCGGCACCGTCCGATGCCGAAACTCTGAACCGATCTCCGCGCTCGAATCGCGAAACATTCGGTTCGCTCGGTCGAAACGTCATCGGCCATCGTCACAACCCCGATTATCGACGACAAATCGTGGGCCACGTACGCACGATCAACCAACCAACCAACCAACCAACCAACCAACCAACCAACCAACCAACCACCAACCAATCAATCAACTAACCAACCAACCAACCAACCAACCAACCAACCAATCAACCAATCAATCAACCAACCAACCATCATCGACCACCAACAACGACAACAGAGTGCGTAGTCCCAACAGTTACTGTGTGGCAGTGCGAGCCTGTGTCTCCGAGGACCGGTAACTCGGTCTCCTTCCCACTGCCGCACTCCACACCACCTCGATAAATAACTGCAAGGCAATGTCGACCAGCGTTACAGGCGTCCGGTAAGACACACTCTCTTTCTCTGTCGCTCACTGTCTCTATCGCTCTGTCTGTCACTATCTGTCTATCTGTATATATACCTTGGAGCAGGATCTCGCGCTTCTGATTTCTGCCAGTTTTAGTTCGATTTTTTGTAACCACGCAGCACCGTTACTTATTTCCGCAGTGGTGAGAGGATAAGAAACATGGGTAGGTTTATTGATGCACACAATTCCCAAAGCGCTGATAAATTTGTACACCACCAGTAGCAACAGCAGTATATTTTTTATTTTATGATTTTTCTTTAAGAGAAATTTTTTCTTTTTTTTGTTTTTCATGTAATGCGAGAGCTAGCTTCGTAATAGAAAAAAGACATATAAAATTTATTTTGTACTGCCAGTATAATAAGTTTTATAACCGTTTTGCAAACAAATCATCTATCTTACGATCGCGTGTTATGAAGATTCCATCCTCTCTTCCTCTCAGTTTTCTTTTGCATTTACACTTTTTTTTTCTTATTTATGTCTACTCTATCCTTTCTCTTTTTCTGAAATTCTTAGCAATCGATGACGTAGACAAGGTACTTTGCGAGAACGTATCAATGTACTTTCGATAGAATAGCGCCATTTCTGATGTCTCTCACGTTTCGCTACTTTTTATTTTTGCAGCTTTCTCTCTCTCTTTCTCTTTCTCTTTCTCTCTTTTTCTCTTTTTCTGTTTTTCTCTCTTTGAGCGCACGTGTTGTTAATTTGTCTTTTCTTCGATATACGTTACATTCTATTTTTCAGAGAGACGCACGCAACGTCATTTATCATAAGGCAAGGAGAAGAGATACGTGCTGTTTAACCTTCGAAATATTTTTCTTTTTTTGCACGCGCGTTTTTTTCGTGATCTCCATCACGGGATAATTTTTTACACCGAGATTTATTATACGTCTATTATGTTAGTTTTGCAACTAACTTCTCGGATGTGTCATTAATTTTCCGCTCGCGTTAATTTTAATCCTATTCCACGCCGCCTGCTTTATTTATTAGTCTAGTTAATCTCTCTAAACGCCACGTGTTAACGCGTAATTCCTTGCCTTCTAATTAACTCGCAGGTTTCTTGCGTTTTCCAAAATTATACATATACACATTCTTTTTTCTTGTTTACGAAACATATTTTTTAGTTACTTTCAACATTAACAATAGAATTTTCACACGCAAATAGACATATAGATAAATTTTTTGTTAAATTTATGATAGCGAGAGTACGTATTCACTTAAACGTTGGGGAAATAGTGCAAAATTTCTGCAAACAGGTGAGTAGCAAAAAAAGTACCATCCACGTCCTGCTCCTTGATCGTAAAGCCTTCATGATTTTCCTTTGGCTTATCTCTTCCAAATTGTTTCTTACAATTGAAACAAGCAATGCTACGATCGTTTTGTATGCACTATTAGCACTCGTAGATAATGTGTGAACGTGTTAGTCACTTGACACTACCTATTGTAGCACTATCTACAGTTGTAACAATATAGGTAAGAAAGATCGAATGTTTAAGTAGTCATTTTATCGCACGAATCTTTTTTTGAGCATCTGACGAATAGCAGTTCATTAGTATGGTTGACCCCCTTTTAATAAAACTTATTTCTGTAAATTATATCTAATTGTTTTTCATTTTTTTTTTTCTGAATTTTGATCCCTGGTTTTGTACTGGTTTTTATCTGTTTATTTATCTGTTTGTGAAAATCAATAAAAAACAAAAAGGTTAATTCGATAAATGTATATATTATATATGTATAAATCTAATATAATAAAAACTTACTTTTTCAAAAAAAGGTAAGAACAGGCGCCAAATACACGCAAAACACGTATTGTATTTAAATTAATAACGTAAAAATTGATTTAATACTACAAAAAATTTTTTCTCTATAAAACCTGTTCTACAAAATTATACTAGGTACAAAATATTCTTTTTTTACTACAAAAACTTCTTTTTTTCTAAAACCAGTTTTACAAAATACAAAAAGTTCTTTTTCTATAAAACCTGGTTTACAAAATATTGTATACTACAAAACATTTTTTCTCTAAAAACCTGTTTTACAAAAGAAGATATCTTTTTCTTCTTTGAACGCTTTTGTATTTGTACGCCATCTAGTAGCAGGTATACAAACACGCACACGACGATGACTATGACGTTTCTGAATAAATGTCACACACATTTTCGTTTATCTTCCATTATCTCCTCGTTCAGAAGTCACAGACCGAAAAAACGCAAGAATACTTTTTTTTAAATGTTTTATTCTGAATCGATTAAAACTAAAACAAAATTGATCGGTTCAGTCGTTATTGAAAAATTGCTTTGAGAAAATCTCCTTACTTCTCAATTGCATGAATTTCGCGTATAAGAGGCACAGTGTGCTCGCGCAGTTCGAGCGCCACTTCATTGCGCGTGAACTTGGCGCGAGGCACTACCGTGCCTCTGAATATAATAATAATAATAATAATAATAATTTTGAGAAAAAAATATTACATATGTTATAGTATTAGAATTTATTTCTAGAATAATGAAAGGAAATGCAAACGTAAGAATTCTAATTTGAATTCTAATTAGAATTTGTTTCTAGAATAATGAAAGGAAATGTAAAGTAAGAATTCTAACGAAGACTTTGGTTTTAGCGGAATATGTTAACAGTAGAATATAAGAATGAACTCTGTCTATCAGCTCGTCAAGCTTCTAATTATCTTATTACACAGCTATCGAGACCGCGAACTTTCCTCTTCGTAGAGTTGAAACTTCCTGCTATCGCTGGTACTTTAGGAACTAAAGTTTGTATCTTACTTCTCTATGTAGAGAGAACGCGTTTGGAACTTATTACGTACATCTAATTCAGGAAGCTTCGGTCGTTGAATTTCACGATTCGGTTGGCAATGCCGTTGGGCGTCAGTTAAATTACTCGCACATAGAAATGCCGTTCATATATTCTCGTAGTAAAGTACACTGGTATTATAGACAATTTACAATCCCCTATTACATAACAATCCCTTTTTATTGTTATGTAATATTAATGTGTTAATATGTATGACGCCTTAAAATTTATTTAGAGTCTTTGCAAATGTTCATTTGAAAAACAACTCGATTCGATTAATATGACGATCGTCATTTTCACGTGAAAGCACAAAGAACGCTCAGTGCAAATTTTACAGCAAAAAAATATTACGCAAAAAGAAAGTAAAAAAAAAAAACATTCGCGATGTGATAGTGAAACATTATTTACGTACGATATTTGATGCTTTCGCGGTGTGTTGTATTAACATGCAAAGATGTTTTTTGGGTTTGAACCGCGTTAGTGTCATTCTTATATCTATAAGAATTATTATGAGAATCATTCTTATAGATATAAGAATGACACTAACGCGGTTCAAACCCGAAAAACATCTTTGCATTATTTACATACGTTGTTAATATTGTATTGAAATTCATACGATCGAAGATGCTTTGCAGCTGTTGTATATTGTTCAGTAGGAAGCTTTTCTGAAAAATCTGTCGCAAAACTGAGTTTGAAACAACAGCTCGTAGAATTAATTCTGATTGGCAAACGTAAATTGTTTTTCTCAAGAAACAACTTAGCTGCAATCTGTGTGAAGGAATTTATATCAGTAGAAACGTTACTGTGCAAGTATATTGTTCAATAAATAAATCATGTTTATGGACAACGCGACAAATTGTATTTTCTTTGGCAAGATTCTTTTGTGCGACACGACGCAGATTGCAGTCCGACCGATGATCAATCGTGTGAAAAAGATACTTTTCAACTCGTAGGGCGGGGTGAGCGCAAAGACAGCGTCATGGAGATTCCTGAGAGATTTTATGAGCGAAACAGCGAATCCGACGAAGAAGAGAGGTACAGGTACGCGATTTATCCTTTATGACAAGAGAGTTGAAACGAATCAGTCACTCTATTCTATTCACATTTCTTTTAGAGCCGTCTCATCGATTACGTTTTTTGCGTCGTCGTATTGTCCCATATTCTTTTAATTTCACATGGTGCGTTTAATGAAAAATTGAAATCATCCTATATTAATGTTTTCATTCTATATTAACTACAACACTGGATTTACGTGGCACTACTTCGATTTTTGCAGTCAGTCGACGAGAAATGAAAATGGCGTCGATCTGAAACTGGGACGTGGACAAATATTACCGAAAGGATACAAAATAATGAGTGGTAAAAATATCTGCCTCAAACCGTACAAATTTCTCAACGTTAAATTATTTTTTCTTCGAGAAAAAAAAATTGTTTTTAATTATTTCGATTATCGTAATTTTTCTTAATTGTTGAATTAAGTTTGTGATTTATTTGTTTTTATTAATAAGTTAAAAATCGTAAAAAGTAGATATGTTAAGTAATCTCAATTTATTTGATTTATTTAATTTACTTATAAAAGTAAAAAACTTTACTTTCATAAATAAAATATATATCGATTCTTAACCTAGAATTTTTGTGGCAAGCTTTGTTTGAAATGATACCGGTTTTATTACAATCACGTATATTACAGGCGCGCAGAATGGCGAGGTGCAGCTGTGCTTAAACCTCTGCAAGGGAGCTCTCGAGGTCGGGGTTTTCTGCGCTAGAGATATTTGTCCGGAGGAGAAAGAAGAGCCAGGTAATTTGAAAAGCATGCTTTTTTCCTTGTTGCTGCTAATTCTCTCTTTGAGTTCACTCGTTCCTGTTTAAAGCCACCGTAAAATTTCTCTAACTAACGTACTCTCTTCTAACGTATTATCTTTGAAATCCTTCTATTTCTAGCGCGAGAAAGTTTAGTCTATAGCTACACTTTTACTACGTGTTCTGTCCATAGATATCTATCTCATGTACATCCAAACCTCATAGGCGGACTTAATAAACGATTGGACATTTCGTGAGAATTTTTTATTCTACGTTAATGGGTCTGACAAAAATATGTAAAACACAAACACGTATTTTGAAAAGTGTCAAGTATTCGAAATTTGTAATTAATTAATATGAGCCAAATGAGCGCGTAAAAAAAGAAAGAAGAAGAAAATAATAATTGCCCGGATTATATAAGCTATCTATAGAATCATATGAGTTTTAGTTATAAACAAACTTTTACAAATTTTACTTAATTCGTACAATCTGAGACGAAGTAACGCAACAAGTATATGGTTTTCGGAATCAGTTAATTCTCATATTAATATTTTAATAATTATCCGAAGATGGTTTTCGCGTTTTGAATAACCGCATTAGTGTTATTTTTATATTCAGCATCAAATATCAGATTTTAATGACTATTGCGAGGTTTGCAAACTTGTACGTGACTTTTTTGTTCGGACTGATTTATTTTATCTTCACACTTTGGTTGTGTCAACAAGTTTCAGAGTTACATTATTCTGTATGTACCACTTACTTGTGATACATATAGCAACGAACAACAGACGACACATTTCCAATCGGTTACTACGTCATGCATAAGTTGTACATTATATACCGGGTACATCTAGGAAGGTCGAGTCTCGCAGTCTGTAGGTGTATTATAGATGTTTATAGTTCCATCTTGATTATTCATGCGTTACTTTAGCGTTTAGAAACAAATTTTCGCGCAAGCGTTCACGCACCGCTTAATCGCGACGACCTAAATTCGAACTTATTATCAAGACGCTCAGAGAGAGGACAAACTCAAAACATTATTCTTACAAGTATCTTGAAAAATAACAACATATACATTTTGTGTTGATTAAAAATTTATATATATATATAGAAAAAGAATTTTACATATATAAGTATATAAACATAAAAATAAATCATTATGATTTAAAAAAAGAACACAAAAACATTTTATTTTACGCAAGAAAAAAGAATATCGAGCTTTCCGCTCGATAGAAAGTATTTGTCAGGAGTATTCTTTCGAGTACAGAGACGAGACTCTCTTTGTATTTTCTTCGCAGACACCTATGTGAAGACTTACTTGCGTGAACGCGACGGCGACAAGTGGCTGCAGAAGAAGAAAACTCGCGTGGTGCGACATTCGAAGAATCCGCAGTATCGGCAAACGCTAAAGTACAATCGCTCCGATACCATGCAAGGCCGACACCTGCTGGTGATGCTGTGGGAAAAGAAGCAGGGCTTCGAGAGCAATCAAGGGCTCGGCGGCGCCGAGGTCGATCTCGACTTGTTGCCGTCAAACGAGTTTATCTTCGACTGGTATCCGCTCTTCCCGATCCACACCCTCGGCACGCAAAACGCGGACTCACCATGATGGTTAAGGGAAAAATGGGCTCTCGAGGCCGGCGAGCTAGACCTCAGATTGAGCCTTTTGCTCAAGGACGAGGACCAGCCCGCCGTCAAGATCATCTCTTGATGGAAATCGTGGCTGATCACGCGGCAGTGCTGGCTGGCTCGAAACCGGTGCGATCTCGATCATCTCGAGACAGTGGCGTTCTTCGTTATCGCAAGTCTTTGAGCACGCGTGCCGTTCCCGGGAAAAACAACTATAAGCTCGCGTCGATAAAGTTCCGATCTTTCGGCGTTGCTGCATTTTTCTAATTGCAACTGTGATTATCTAGATAGAGAGCATTTTATCTCGTTTGCACGATGGTAATTTATTGCGTTAGTTATTTTTTACGTACAAAGATTCCACTTATCTTTCTTTAAAGAAACAAAATATATAAATTTTTACGAAAATAAACTGTAAGAAATGTTATTTGTTGCAATAGATAAAAAAGATTATACATGAAACAATAGAATCAATCAGCAACACGAATTGATCTTATGTCGTTACTACAAATTTTATAAAAAAAAAAATCGATTATCACGTGTAGCGTAACAAACCGGAAGACAATCAATTTCAGATGGTTTTATCGCATATAATTGTTCACAAGAAGACAATCAATCTTACAAATTGTGAAAAACATTTATCTCGGTTTGTGGAACGGCAACGTGGACGTAACCAGGATTCATTCGATATATCGAGCGGGGGAAAAAAAAAGACGAGGATGAAGAAGACCGCACAAGCAGATCCCAGAGAACGGAGTTCCTTTGATTAGCGCCTTTCGAGATCCGTGAATGTCTTTTGTTGGCATTAGCGGTGATTCTAGCAATAAAGGTGTACCTGCGCATGTTTGCACGAACAGTAAAGAAGAAGAGAGACAGAAAGAATAAAAGATTATTATTTTTGGGAAATAAGTACAGCAGAGCCATATATGTATACATATATATTCCGATGAGATGACGAGGGTCCATTTTTCCTGATACAAGAATATAATATATATTGTCAAAACGTGAAACGAAACTCGATCGATATCTGTCGCTGAGTGGCGGTTTATCTGGTTGATCCAGTCCAGTGATTCGATCGAATTTCGAACACGTCATAATTCAAATAATAACGATTAACTTAAGAACCAATCAACGGAGAAGCCTGCTTGGTCTTTCCATGTCGACACGAATGATTTCAAAAATTTCCCGTTGTTTTTTTTATTTCTCTTTGGGGCAACTACTTGACTCAAAACACAAAAAGTTTGCATTTCAAATGATTGTAAATTTGTGTCAAGTAAATATGTGTGTGAACACTGAGTTTTTTTTGTATACGAATATTATATGACTTATGTTATCGTGTGTTCAGTCGTAAAATTTAACTGTAAATTGTGTAATCGCAAGATAATCGCATAAACTAGTATAGTAGTGTCACAACGAGAAATGATAAATTGCAACAAACACCAATCCGCGTTTTAAAGAAATAATGACAACGGGAAGATGAGAATCTGAACGCCTTGATCGGCGTAACTTTAACTATTTAATGATAGACAATCGTTTCCAAGACTCGCTGGTCGAGTTATATGAAAGAAAAAACAAGAAGAAAAAAAACCAGCAATTACAGCTTGAGGTGGTGGCGAGACGAGCGGACGAGTTTCGGAGATAGCTTCGCGGCCAACTTTGAATAATACCCAAACCAAGTAACTCGGTGTTTTAGAAGTTGCACAATTTTTGTAGCTCGTAGACTGAATTAGAGCGGGACGAACTGGCAGATTTCTTCGACGTTTCTCAGATCTAATATCGACGTCCTATTTCGCGCAGCCTCACGAGAATTATCATAACGTCACGAAGCGATATCGCGTGCGATTTAATCGCGAGCGAATCGATCGCGAAAATTTCAAAAAAAAAAATCGCGAAAGAAAGCAATGCAAAAAAAATTATCTAACACGACAAAAAAATTTCGAACGATCGAGCTTATACTACGCGCTTCGGAACGATTTACGATGATCCTCGGGATGCGTTAATACGTGAGTGTTTAAGTCCCCCACGATGTCCCGCGACGGGGTTTCACTGACAGAATAAATTGTCCAGAATTTACTGCGCTTACCCCGCCCGAATAATTAGAATAGGTAAATGAACGTGATAATACTAAAGTTATATATAACGATCCAATAGCATCTTAACGATGAATTCGTGAATCACGTAAATAATAAAAAGATAATATTAAAGAGATCACAGATTTATTATCAAAATCGAGTGTGGTGCGTGCGCAAAATTGCGGAGAGACACACGCGGCGATACCTAAGTGATGTGATGTTTGTGTATAACGTGTAAAACATATAGTATTGGTATTGGACCTGAAAAATATGGCATGTATATGCTATATACATACATATAATATATATATGCTATATATATATATAAATATGTTACTACATGAGGGAAAACTGTATAATGGAAGGCTAATCAAAATGTACATGTATTTAAACGATACGTAACGATAAATATGCCACTGTCTCATATTATTAAAACTCAGTGTTAACAATGTAGATGTTTAAGGGATGTCAACGAAAGTTCAAACGAAAATTTATTTTCGCAGGTCAATGTTGAAAAACGAAAAAAAACATATACGTGTGCAATTTCTCTCACTTACAGTTGTATTGTTACTTGCGTTTCGACGTATATATGTATGTACGTAATGCGTTCGTCGATTATGGCTGCGTTTCGCAAAGCGCGTTATTCATCGCGCATTCAATCCATTTCTGTAGTACACGTACATATATGTACGTAAAGAAGTGAAACTATAGATAACGCGCGCGCGCTTTGCGGAATTTCGCAGTTCGTATCGAACATCCGGATCTGGAAAAAAAGCTCTGGCTATAGTCTCTTACGAATATTGTTATATATTTATTCGATTTATTGGATCTGCGACGATTTTCGAGAGACGTTTGAATCTCGAAACAAACACACTTGGGAATTTCTTTACTTTGTGAAACCATAGGTTTTCAATTACGATCGAAAAAAAAACGTGCAGGCGCGAGCGCTTCGATGAAAGTAATTTTGTACGTAAGGCACAGAACGAGGAAGCATATCGGTCCGAGAAAAAAAGTTAAAAAAAAAAAAAGAACACTTTAATTACGGTTGTGCTGTTCATACACTTTCTATATCGATGTAAAATCGCTTCATCGATCTCTCGCCACGAAACGAGCTAGCGACACGTCTAGCTGCGAGAGTCACATAAACGAGACGGTTGTGCCTTTGCGAGAGAAAGAGCTAGATCACATATCGTGAAAAAAAAAACCGACAGTAATTCACGAGAACAAAGTATATAATATAAATCGGCCTAAAAACTATATCCGACATTAAAATTACTATTGTTGGACAATTCGTGGATTTGATCTTTTTATTGAAAAAATAATATCTGTAGACGCGCTGTCTCGTGCGATCTCGTCTTTATTCTTTTTATTTCGTTACCTCCGTGTATGCTTCTAATTGTATTCGCAATACCGCTGATATTTTGACAAACTTGTCAAACGACTCCTTTTAAATGTGCCGATAAACAAAAAGTTCTTGAGTATCTCTGATTGTTTTCCACAACTCAACAAATTAAATAAATGATACTTAAGATAATGAGAAGGAAGAAAGTTCAAAATAATGTTTAAATAAGCGACGTAAACAGAAAGTACAAGCGCGAACAAATTAAACGGAATTATCACATTTGCGGCAAAGGTAAAGAGAATCGGCGGGAAACTTTGGACGGAAAAAAATCGGAAAATTAATTATGGACAATTTCGCATTTCGTCGAAAGTTTTCTTGCGCACGAGGATTATATCGCATGGACAATCTTCTCGTACGAATGCAATCATCACTGTTTTTTTTTTTTTTTTTTTAGAAGAAAAAATCTCTCTGTAAGTTACATAGCTGAGCGCGTTCTAAGCACGTTTTCTACTAGCCTTCGAAAAGTGACTTAATAACTACTATTGTACTACTACGATCGTTATTGATGTGTGTGCCGTTAGTACATATTGTTACCATTATCGCTCCGCTGCTTCTTCTCTTCCGATTATTGATTAATAATCCCAGCTCTTATATAAGTCTCGAGACGAGAACTTTTTTCTTTTTTTTAAAACAGCAAGAATTTTAAACACAATGTCAGTAATATGTATAATTGATCGCATTACAACTTGATTTTTTGTTGAATGAATCATTTCACCGGTTAGATTGAATCAAATCTACAACAATCTCTTCTTGTACTTTAAGTACAACACACTCTTATAAAAATTTATTACACGCACTGATATAATAACCAAAATAATTAATTAATCGCAATTGCATGTACAATGGTTGGCTATGATTTTTTAATATTTTTATAATTTTCGTTAATCTTCTTGTTTAATTTATATCTTTAAAATTCTAAAGAAAAGCGAAGAAATTTAAATTTTCACGTGTATTTGCGTGCCACACGTTCCCGTTTCTTCAAAAGTCTTTTAGAAATCTTCGACAAAGCTCGAGCTTACAGTAAAATCTAGACGTACGTCAGTCGCTTAAGTAGAATGAGAAAACAACTACGATTTTTCTACGACAGAAAACGCTAACACTTTAATGTAGAGCACGATTCAAGAGTATCTCACTGATGTCTACGTTTTATTTACGACAAATATGACACACTCACAAGTACATGAAATAAACGAACACATTCTGAGATGAAGCAGAGAAATAATCAAACACACACATATACACACATGCAGAAATATATACATATATATATATATACACACACACACACAGACGCAAATGCGTAGCATTAATCTTGACAATCGAAACTGTTGATTTAAACTTGCACTACGAATCTTTAGAAGATAATATGACGTATTTGTCATTCTTACTATTACGAGCAGTCTGTAAAGTATTCTTAGAGAGATACACCGCGAATTATATATAATTGTACACGTTCAATGTATTGTATACATTATCAGGCCCGACCAGTCGTGGGTAGAAACATTCTTTAGAAAAGTTATGTAGATGACTTACTGATTAGTCAAAAAAAAAGTAGATTTTTCTCTTTATTCTCGAGATGAATGTTAGTTGCGACTGGTCGCGAGAGAACGTTTATTAATTAGGAGTTATAAACAACGGCCTCTTCCCGAACATATCTATGTTGTATTTGTTCCAACATCTAATTCTAAGTGTCAGAGACAATCTCACGGAATTGTGCACACGTGTGTCTTTACGTGGATTAAACAGCAGACGTTCTTTTTCGGCCTGCTTAGCAGGAAAAGCGAGCTCGTGTCAGCGTTTCGATGATGTAAATCAATCTTGTATCTTGTGTATGTATGTAAAATTTATTTCACGCTCAATTCAATATAACGCTGTGTTATCGACGCTGAACCCCTAATGGAACTTGGTGATTATTATATAAATACAAGCGATTGACTTATGTCAGTGCACTCCGTACTTCGTGAACGAAACGCTGTGCGAGAGAGAGAGAGAGAGAAAGAGATTAAGAAAGTTGCCCATTGTAGCCCTTCTCATTTCCTGTTCGCAAGCGCGATCGTGAACATTTCTGTGTTATGTGACATTACCCCTCTTACATCATACCTTGCGAAAAGAAATATATATATACACATACACATATATCTCGGGAATTCAGGTCGGTAATAAAAAAAAAAAAAAAAAAAATAATCGCGATCTTTTCATATCTTACTAGCGACTGCTCAAACATGGCCTAAAATCACATTGAATTAAAAGAGACTCTTATTCCTTGATGGAATGCTTGATTCTCGTAGAATACGCGAATGTTACACATGTCGTAAGCCTAATAAGTAATCTCTCTAATATCGATTATTAAATTTAAACGATTCGTAAATTGTAATAGTGTTAAAAAGCGCGAAAAAAAGTGGCTTCGCGTGATGAAAAGAGCGGAGAAAGGCGAAAAACGAAAATCGCGTAAGCGCGTGAAAGATCTTTTAAAACGAGTTTTACAATAATCATTCGGGACCCATAATAATAATTTCGGTCGCGCAGAACACCATTAAAGATTAAACAACTACAGAATGTGTTTAGCGATAAAAATCACATTATTAAATTAAATCTGACTGCGGCCCGACTTCGCACGTTTAAAACTGTTCTCTTCAATTTCAAGCGCGAGCTTTTAGTCTCACGTTCTATCGTTCCGCTCCAGAGATGTAAGATTCCACATATACTAAATCAATCAAATTCTGTATGCCCTTCTAATATTCTTCGAGTTTCGTCTTTCTGATATATATATATATCGCTATTTGTCATAGATACGTGACATGACCGTAGATACTTGACCGTAGACAAGTAGGATTCATAAAGTTAAGCATTCTAAGAAATTCTGCCATTTTTTTATCAGCCATAGAAATGGCAGCGTTAATAAAACGTTTCGCTGGTTTACAGTGAGCCAACTTGCTTTGATCGTGACACGTTGCGAGCTGTCGACTTCAGAATAATGTGTAAGGGATTGTGTTTATAGAATTTTATTTAAGAGATATATCAGCGTTTTACGTATTTTATTTATGGAAGTCGTATGATATGTTTGTTCGCTCTATAAAATAAAAAGATACACCGACCTTTCGTTCTTCCTGTGTCAACTATCGACGTGAGTAGAGATAGTGTTCTAAAAAATATCTTTCTTTCAAACTCTTACATTAATATATTACGAAAGATTAGATATAAATATTTTCAACTACAAAATTTTCACTTGTACGCGTTTAATAATCTCGACGAACGATTCTCGATAAAACAAAAGGTGAATTTTATTAATTTGCTAGGAAGGGAGAGATTTACAAGTAACTCTACGCGAATGGCTGACAGCGTGTCAGAAACGCACTGAACAGTATGTCAGCGCAAAAAAGAAACATACTATCTTGTAATGTCTTGGCCTTGTAAAGTCTTGTATAAAAAAAAAGGGGGGGCAAACTGTTTTGGTTAAATTTGTTTGCTTTGTCATTAGGATTATTAGAGAAGGCGAAAATATTTGCGAGCAACCGCGTGTGATTTTTCGATGCTCCACGTTCGTGTGCATTTTCATAAGAAGAAAACAAAAACGCATGACACCGGAAGGACACCCTTAAAAATAGAGAGATGTAGATGCGATAATTGTTCTAATACCAAAAAAACTCAATGTAATGTTCCCTGCATGTTGAGTGTTTGATCGTCGCGCGTGTGAACTAGATTCACACAGCGTGTGATAGAATTACGAGTTAATCGCGAGAGCACGAAAATATATTCTACATAATGCTTAAGAAAACCACGATCTAATTTCCGAGATTGATTTTGTGAGGCGATTAGTGAGATTACGCAGTGGTCTTGACAGATGTAAGTGATCAAGTACAGAGAGGGATTTTTTGTCGATAATGTAAGTTCCTCAGCCAATATTAATTCACTGGATTGTATATAAGATGTTCTGTGAAAATATGTGTCTGTATGTAAGAATAATTAGATTATTAACCGTGGAAAACCAGACAAGTCATATCTTGCCAAAATCTTTGTAACCATGTGTGAAGATGCAAGAATAAGAGGTGCACGCTTGTAAGTCGCGAAATTTAATATGATCTCATATTTAAAGATCAGAAACTTACAAGCAATGAAAAATTACATCTTGCTCTTGTATCGAAATCTTTATATTATGTATTTATTATTATTATTATTATCATTGGATATTCCTGTGTCTTCAGTAAAAAAAAGTAGCGAGAGAATTATATGTATAAAACATACTTGTATGAGAATATATGTACATATATAAGTATGTGTGTATATTCTTATATAATACAAAGACGCACTATAACATAATAATTTATAAAATGAATATATATATAATTCACTATTTTCAACTGACAATTCCGCAAAGATTTCTATATTTTTACTTGTCTGATTTTTCGCGACTGTTTAATTCACATTTCCTCTGAAATCTACGTCTATAAAATTTTAATTTTGCAAAATAAATCTTCAAAAAGAGAAATTCTTTTACGATATTCAATAAGCGGTATAAAATCTCTATTTTTCAAGAAATACTTGAGAATAAAAATTACTCTCTTGACCGACTCTGGTAGTAAAACATCTTCACTTTTTAAATTTTCTCTGCGAAATAAAAAAATAAATATAAAAATTCTCTCAGTTTTTTTTTAATATGGAAAGACTTTTTTGGTTTAAATCATTTTTATTGATATAAATTATGATTAAATACTTGTCGGCACCAAATGAATTTCTCATCTCTCTATCTTTCATTTATGATATTAGAAAAATGCGCGAGAAAGAGACATACATGTATGTACACGAAAAACTTATCAGGAAAGTTTTATGTTGAAGATAAAAAAAAGAGAATAAGATAATTCCGCATATGAAACAAGAACAAGTTTTCACTTCATCAAGATAGATTTTATTTTCTTGTAAGTTTTTATCACACAATCGTATAAAATATATATGTTTTAGAAAATACAAGTAAGTTGTTTTTAATATATCCGATACATTTGTTCCAAAACAGCTTATTCAATGTGAATAGATATTGTAGGACGACTTATGTTCAATTTTCCCTAAAATACGAGGCCCGGAACGTCTTTGTTTATTGAAAAAACTATTGTCGCAACAATGCGAAGCGAAAACCGCTTCTTCAGGTTCTTGATTTAAAAAATAATAGTCTCTATTACATGTCAGATAGATATTACACATTGAAAATATGTTCAATTTGCCACATATAAATAAACATTCTATAAATAAATTTTCATCGAGTGTGAGTTTTTTTGTAAACCAAAACTAACATTTTGATATGTAAAATAAGCAATTGTTTAAAAATTCTAAAGAAAATATAATTATTTCTAATAAAAATATAATTATTTAATAAGGAATATGACATCACTTTGCTACATGTAATATCACTTGATTGGTTTGTTTATCATGATTTGCAAGACACCTTTAGGGGACATGTGACGTTCATAATATATGTATACGTTACCGAAAGTTGGTCTTCAGTTTTTGGCGATCTTTCGAAGAGGTAACATCGTGCCTGTATATCTATAGAAATTAGTTTCCAAAGATATAAAAATTATTTTTGTAACAAACTTGTTCCAATTGCCAAAAAACTTTATATACGACTACACATAGTAAGTATATACAGACTATTTATGTACTTGTTTCGATATTCAAAAAATGTGAAAAATTAGATGTGTATAAGTACAAAATTTATTACTACAAACATCATATATCAAATCGTATATTGTATTTCCACTCTTAAAGTTATAACGCACGCTTTATTTTTCATACAGTATGCATAAAATGATTTTTCGGGAGCTCTTACTAATCAGTGGCATTTTGGCGATTATCACAGCTCAAAATACTTTATATCCTGAAAATAACCATTCACAAAATATAATACCACATCATTATACTATTAAAATTGCGCCATTTGTGACAAAAGATGCTTTTCGTGGAGAATACAATGCTTCTTTGACGATTCTTAATAACACACAAACTATGAGATTATACTCAAAAAATGTGGTTGTATATACTGTAGTACTTACAAGAATTGAATCACAATTAATTCAAGAAAGTCTTCGAGATTCGACACAAGACATGCTTACTGATCACGTTTATAAACCAACGAAGCAAGTGATTAAAAGGAGAAATAAAACTGTCACAATTCTACATTTCGAAAATACTTTGTTACGCGGGACCTACACTTTAAATATAATATTCCTCGGACTCATTACTAACAATGATAACGAGTTTGTCAAAATTCCTTTTATAAACATCGAAGAAAATACATCGTAAGTAAGATGAAAAATCTATCATTTAAATTTTTAATAGATACTAAATATATAAGTTATTCTCGATATGTAAAAAAGTCATCAGATTGATGCTCTATATACATATTATATTGTTTGTTATACGAATATCAAAAGATGGATACTCGCAACAAATACTCTCGTAACTGGAGCTAGTCTGTTTCCATATTTGGATGATCCAACAGTGAAGACTACTTTTAACATTTCCATACTGCACCATAAATCCGAAATAGCTCTATCGTCTATGTCGATACAAGATTCTGAATCAGCAAACAATAACATGATGTGGACGCATTTTCACACCACTCCTTCTATGTCTCCTTATGAAATAGCTGTAATTATAATTCCAAAAACTAATTTGAATATCACGTATACATCTATCGGTAATATCGTACTGTGGAACAAAAATACCTTATCGCCGGGAGGCATACAATACGATCCTCTTTGTTTTGATATTGCAAACGAAGTTATGGAGTTTTACAAAAGCAGATTTGGTGATCTCAGAATACCGCAAACAAATTTTATTGTAATTCCTGGTTTCCAACACGATACTATAACATTAGGTCTCGTTCTGCACAGGTATGTATACAAAAACTTTTTTTGTTCATACATATTATGTAACAGCAATAGCAAAGAAAGAACTAGTTTCTAGACTTTCGAAGTTGTTTTATAATCGTCGTTGTATAAATGTGAAACTTATATCAAGTAACATAAATGAATTACACATATGCATGTTGACATATGAAAATGTCAGTGTACAAACAGAAGTGGATAAGCAGATATTACGTAATAAGAAAAAAAGTTTAACATATGGTGTATACTTCTTTTTAGAGAAGAAAATATAATGTTTGATGATGCGTTTCCAATAACTTCCGTTGTACAGAGAAACAGTATACGACGTTTTATAGCATGTCAAAAACAATTTAATACAACTCTGAAGCATACAAGTGGAGCGTACAAAGATCATAAAAAATTAACATTCCGTATTTTGCATGTATTTTTATTCATTTTTTCGTTATTCTATGTTTCATTATTGTGTCAGTATATAAAATTATCCCCTTTTTAATTTATATATTCTAACTACGTATTCTTACTACTATACTTAATAACTACTTTCAAACTATTTATAGATATTACTTTTTTCTTTTTTTGATAATCACGTAGTCTGTTGCGGTTTTGATCAAGCGATACAGTTTTGGCAATAAAATATGTACATACGTATAATCATATGATAGAATTTGTTAAAAAAATTATAACATCAAAATGATAGCTGAATCGAGAAATATTTGTCGTGTTTTACATGGTCTATTACAAATTATAAAGAAAAATATATTCTTCTCTTATATTTATTAAAATATGACTTGTAATTGTAATAACTATTTTGTGTGATTTCTAAAGCTCTTGTCTCTTATATATCATTTCAAGATGCGTTCGCTTTGAGCGCTCACGTGCTTTGAACGTCGGTTTATCTATGGCGATAGACCATGGATCTATCTTTGTTTCACATTTGAAGAGCATTAAAGACGTTTAAAGCGCGTAAACGCGCCCAAAATGAACACACCTTATCGCGCGCAATCCACTATGTATCAGCTGGTCATGTCAGTTAAGTCAGGTTTGGTTAGGATGGTTTGAATGGTGTGTGTATGTAGTGCTCGATGTTGTTAATTTTGCTGATTTTACTTAAGTTTCCTCGGGTTTTTTGTGCTCATTTATTACGATGTCAAAGAGCAAAGTTTCGGCCGAATGGAGAAAAAGAGTAAAATCGGAATATATGCGTTTGCGACAAATGAAACGTTACAAGCGTGCGGACGAAGTCAAGATCGCGTGGAATCAGAATCGTAAGGTTATGACAGGTAAGCGTTCTCTTTATTGATTATTAATAATTTTTTAACTTTCTAGTTAAGAGTTCACAACTTGTGTATGTAATTCAGTAATTTTGTTGACGTATAATTAGACGTCTAATTATACATACTAAATCCAAAAAATATACATAGTTACTTTTTCTTTATATATGATGTGTGTGTGCGTGCATACAATGTACACGCATGCATACACAATAACTGTGTTTTATTATATAGATAATTATAACTGTATATAAAATTGACTGTATTATAATAATATACTTATTGAATAGACATTGATAAATATAGTATTGAGTAGATCTCCTCATGGCTGAACACAGGCGTTGGATAGATGGAAAGGCAATGTGGCTAGCTATGCAGGACATTCCATCTCATCTGTCTTGTATGAAAAAAGCAGAAATTACTAGTCCTGACGGAGATACTCAAAGTTGTCCTGTAAAAATAATTAATGCAGTAACTCCTATACCAACTATGTATACATGGGCACCAATTCAGCAAAACTTTATGGTAGAAGATGAAACTGTTTTACATAACATTCCTTATATGGGTGATGAAATTTTAGATCAAGATGGCACTTTTATTGAGGAGCTTATTAAAAATTATGATGGAAAGGTACAAAAACAAACAATATAGCATGGATTCAATAACAATTCCAATCAACATTTATATTGTCATTTTAGCATGATTTAATATCTTATGTTGATATTAACTTTTTATATTATTGTGGGTTAGGTTCACGGTGACAGAGAATCAGGCTTTATGGATGATTCCATTTTTGTTGATTTGGTGAATGCTTTAGCAAATTACGAGAAAGAAGACAGAGAGAGGGAACAGAAAAAAGGAAAAGAAACTTTGAAAGAGAAAGAGAATCAAAAAGAAATTGAGAAGAAAGACTCTGAGATAAAGATTGAAATAAAAGCAGAGAAAACAGAAAACGTAAAGACAGTAGCTAATCCTCTCCCATCAATGCACATATTCAATGTAAGCAAGTAATCGAGAACATAATATTATAGTACACTTATTGTATTTGAACATTTAATATGCACTAACAATTAATAGAGAAAAAACAGTTTGAATAATTATATTCTATTATATTATACAATTATATTATATTTACACACAGGCAATATCAAGCATGTTTCCTGATAAAGGAAGACCCGAAGAATTAAAAGAAAAATATATCGAATTAACTGAAAAGTCTGATCCAAATGTTTTACCGCCAGAATGTACGCCTAATATAGACGGTATAAATGCAAAAAGTGTGCCTAGAGAACAAACAATGCATTCCTTTCATACTTTATTCTGCAGAAGATGCTTCAAGTACGACTGCTTTTTACATCGTAAGTATCTTGCAATAAAACGAAGTTTTTCAATATTTAAGTTGTATTTTGTGAAGTTTATATATTATTTAAGAACCACTATATATTCTTTTTTCTCCCACTCTCCTTATTCTTCTGTCTTATTCTTCTGTTTATCTCTTATTTTTACGTAGAAATTAGTATTGTTTATATATTAATAAGTATTACTTGTAGAAATATTTAAAAACTAGTAAGAATATCAAGAGAGAACTTCGCTAAAATACAACTTACTGGTAATGGATATTTATTAAGTATTTTATGTTGAAAGTATATTAATTGCAATAATTTGTGATTCCTGATTTATCTCGTAGCAGCCAGGGGGACCTCGCCGCAAGGTAAAGAACAATATTGCATTTAAACTAATGCATTATCGATCAAAAGCTTGTTTTTGTTTAGCACGGAGGCATCGTCAAGGGCTCATCCACAATCATTTCATTCATCGTTCATCGCTGTGTTCTCTCTTTCTCTACTAAACACTTCTTCATTCAACCACTGAGTCAACCGACGACGGTACATTCGTTCTGATATTGTGATGTTTCTTGTAGGTCTTCAAGTATGTCATCCAGGCCCAAACTTGCTGAAGCGGAAAGGACCTGATCTAAAGCCGTTTGCGGAACCGTGTGGTGCGGAATGTTACATGCACTTGGTACGCCGCGTACAAAGTTTTAATGCAAAGTTTTAATAAAATGTTTGATCTTAAAATGATAGATTTGATAACGTAAATATTTGTGCAGGAAGGAATGAAGGAAAAACTGGCGGCACAAGCGGCAGATAAGGAAGAAGAAGGCGACGAGAAACGCGGTGGTCCTAGAAAGGTGCGAAAACAAGCGAGCGTCGATTCTGGAAACGAAGCAAGCAGCGAGGACAGCAATGACAGCAATAAATATGGTCAAGAAAATAGTTGTCAAGAAGGTTAATATACGACTATTCATATCACGTCACGAAAATTATTTTTATTCAGAGTTTAAAAGTTTTTTTACTTTTTGAGTTAGATTTTAAGCAAAACGTTAATAACAAGGACGCCAAACCCGAAGAAATAATAATGGAGGACCAAGCACAACCCGAAAATCAAATACCTTTCACGCTGTTGGAAGCTGGCAAACGAATTAAGACTGAGAGCGAATTTTCGTGGACAGGCTCTGAGCAGAGCCTGTTTCGAGCTCTTCACAAAGCCTTCCCCGGTAATCCATGCGCAATGGCACAAATTATGTTAACAAAAACTTGCCAAGAGGTGTATGAGTTCGCGCAGAAAGAAGCTTCGGATATTCCCGCTGTAGAAAACTTCAAAGACTTCACGCCGCCGCGAAAGAAGAAAAAGAAGCATCGGTTGTGGTCGATGCATTGTAGAAAAATACAGTTGAAAAAGGATTCTGGTTAGTTTTTAACCAATTTATTATAAAAAATTTCAATTTATGATTGTTTTGTTTTTACTGTTTTGATTTATGTTGCGATGAAACCGTAGGTGCTAATCATGTGCATAATTTCGCACCATGCGATCATCCCGGTCGACAGTGCGACAATTCGTGTCCCTGCATACAAGCACAGAATTTCTGCGAAAAGTTCTGTCAGTGCAGTAGCGAATGCCAGAATCGATTCCCCGGTTGCAGATGCAAAGCCCAGTGCAACACGAAACAATGTCCGTGTTATTTAGCTGTAAGAGAATGTGACCCGGATCTCTGCCAAACGTGTGGCGCAGATCAGTTTCATATCACTAAGATATCATGCAAGAACGTTAGCGTACAACGTGGTCTTCGTAAGTTTGAAAACAAACTTTATTTTATATTGTGAATGAAAGAAAATAGAGAATATCAATTTCAATTGATGTTTTAGATAAGCATCTGCTGATGGCACCGTCGGATGTGGCAGGTTGGGGAATTTTCCTGAAAGAATCGGCGGCGAAGAACGAGTTTATCTCGGAATACTGCGGTGAAATTATCAGTCAGGATGAAGCGGACAGACGTGGAAAAGTATACGACAAATACATGTGCAGTTTTCTTTTTAATCTCAATAATGGTAAGTACAGTATAAACATTTGGAAGAGGAAGATAAAGAATTTTTTTACTGCAGAAAAAACAAGATTTAAAATTTTTTAGACTTTGTCGTCGACGCGACAAGAAAAGGAAATAAAATAAGATTCGCCAATCATTCGATAAATCCCAATTGTTACGCAAAAGTAATGATGGTAAACGGCGATCACAGAATAGGTATTTTTGCTAAGAGAGCAATCCAGCCTGGGGAAGAATTATTTTTTGATTACAGGTACAACATTTCACACAAAATTACTGTGTATAATTGGCAATTAAGTTATTAATCGTATGCGAGTCAGAATTACATGAATTATAACGATTTTCAGATATGGACCAACGGAGCAACTTAAATTTGTCGGTATCGAGCGAGAAATGGAATTCCTTTAAGAATCTTATATTTTGTATAGAATTATGCATATACGAACGCGGGGCAATAGACAGATGCATACAGCTGAAACGTTGCAAATGAATAAAACTACACAGTTTTATTCGTTTATTGTACAATGGAAGTACACACATACATTATCATTATTAATCCTAGTAAGCAAAGTGAGAAATATATCAGCAGATTGGCAGCAAAGTGTAGACCAATTGCCGCCTCTTTGCTGACAATTGTCAGTTTTCGATTGTGCTATCAACGAATAGCGTTTTACCCACCTTTTTATTTATCTAATAAAATTTCAGAATCATTCTATTTATATATACACATAAATATACACATAAATATACATATGAGAAAAAAATCATGACTGTAAAAGATTTTTTAGGCTTACTGTGTGTTTCTTTATATGTATGTTTGATGTGATAATTTGTACAATAATATACTAATAAAATGATACTGCAAAAAAGAAGGGATGAAAAACTCAACACAATATTTATATGCAATAGTAGAGTGTAAAGTGTAAGTACCTGAGATGAGATTGACAGTATTGAAATTTCCATACTCTTGTAAAACGGAAGCATTTCTCAACGAGAATTAGCTGTATGTATGTGTGTTATTTATTAAAATGTGTTTTCAAGTAACACTCCACGATTTTTACTTTTTTCTGCATCGATTTATAATCAAAATACAATCATTGTGACGAGTGCGTGTCGCACTTTATTCTTTGTATGAGTAAAATGTAAATCTGTGCTATTGCGCGAAAGCACAATATATTTAATTCATAATACATTTGATTCATTATTACTGTTTGTACAAATGGCGCACAATTGTCGCGGTAATATTATCAATAAAAATCATGAATGAGATAATAATAAAACTTTACATGCGCTTATCTTGTAACATCGAGATTATAAAATGCAGGAATAAGAAGAATTCAATTCGACGAACTTCGAGAAACTTAATCGGATTTTAGCCGACAAACGTGATTAATCGCAATTGAATCAAATCAATCGATGCAATTCATTAACTAACTTACCAAAGTTGAATTAATTTAAAAAATACGGTAAATACATGTGTACATAAGTACGTAACGTATGTTAGAACAAAATAATAAAAATAAGACGCAAGAAAGTTGATTATGTGACAGTCCAAAATCGCGTCACGTGATTTCGTCGGAGGGGTAGCACTGGATCAAGGCGTCGCAAACGACCAACTTCGCGCAGCTTACCGAGTTATCGCGAAGGGAATGTGTGGGGAGGGGAAAGCTTCTCGGCGATCACGGCGCGACAATTCAGCCACCAGTTGCGGGCTTCGCAGCCGCGAAAACGGTTGAGTGATGTGGCGTGTCTGTAGATTAAATCTCACCAAAAAAAACTGCTTAATATTTGCTCCTTAAAACGAACATGCGAGAGTAAATAAAGTTTCGACCTTTGTGTTTACGTCGCAACACACTCATCGGCTCTACTCGCCAGAAATTAAATCCGCACTCAACGTCAACGAGTAAAAAGATTTGCTACCGCGAAGAAAACTCTCGCGCGTGTCGCGAATGCATCTCCGTTGGCAAATAATCTTAAACGAAAAGAAAATCGAAAAAAAAACGTGATTGATGTAATTTATTTATTTTCGAGCGAGTGGCGACAGTGTGCGTCTTTCAACGACAGTCTCGAAAATTCGCGAATTTAAAATTTAATTGGATCCAGGCGCCGGGTAAATATTTACACGCTCGAAGTCACGCTATTGAAGTCTGCGATTTGGGCGCACACACGCGTAGGGGATGAATGTGTCGGTTAGTGATCTCGCTGAAGGCGATAGATAAATTCGGATGATTCGGAGTGTTTTTTACGGGAAAAATGTCGCGCGCGACGCGTCGCGGGTGAAGAACATGTCGCGGAGACGGTGAAGTACATGAGAAAGAGAGAAGTGACGACGTGCCGCCGATGATACTCGGCTCGGAGAAGGAAGCCAATTTGGATCGAGGCCAAGTCTGAGGGAATTTCGTTCGCGAACATGGAGGAAGAAGGTAAGAATGACAATTTCTGTTGCGGCGTATTATGTATCGTTGCCTAAGATATTCGTGAGAAGTTACTTGCGGGAAGATACTTCTTATTGTGATCGCGCAATGAGAGAAAAAAAAATATTTCATGTTAAGCAACTCTCTGCGCGAGTGCACGGAGAAATAAATTGAAAGTGTCTATTTTTATAATAATTACTGCTATACGCACACATGATTGTTAAAAGTAAAGTCTTACAAACATAATATTGCATTTCCTGGAATAACTGTAAAAATATAACGTTAAAACGTAATTATTCCACTAGGCAAATGATTGCTGCAATTTTTCTTGTGTGTTTTTATTCGTTTTAAGAATTTGAATGAAATTGGCCACAGTGTGTGTAAATCTCGCGATATCTCCGTTCGAAAGAGATCACTTGTTAAACTCTTAAAGAATTATTACGGTTTTTGTCTTTTAATTTATACTTGAATAATATTCATAAGAGAAATTATATTCTAAAATATATATATTCCATCATTTAATTTGAAATCGTGATTTGCTACAGTGCTGGAAATTACGATTTAATGTGACAATTGAAACTTGCGTTGCGAGATTGTAATGATTTCATATAAAACTTACGTGATAACGAACACACTGTTATCACTCGATTACATGTAATTACGATGAAAAAGTGCTTTTATTATGAAATGTGACAACTCGCACACGTTATATCTCTTTTTGTCTTATGAACAGAATTGTAAATATAAATAGGATTGACTTTTAGATAAAATCGAAATATAAAAATTTTCAACGTTATTTATCAAGAATAAAAGCTTTATGAAAATAATCTCATACACACGAACAAAACACAAAAAACACAAAACTTTAAATATATATTTCTATTGTATTTGCAATACGTATTTTATAATATATTGATATGAGATATTGCGATAAAAGCAAAAGGTTTTTTGACGCTTCGCAGAACATTTCTCGGAGAAAGAGAGAAACGTTTCTCGCATAATATCTTTAGTACTTCGTACGCGCGCGAGATCATACGGCAAATGTTACCACGCGGACTTTAATAAGTACTTATACGCACGTACATACGTCTCTCGACATATATTCATATATCAAACTCACGTATCGCAATAAAACTCAAGAAATGTGACGGAGAGAACTCGTTTGAATCGTGTTATGAGATAGAGAAGCGCGTTTAATTCCCGCGCGATTCTTTGATCCGGCCATTTTTTTCTCATTTTCTCTTTTGCAGCCTTCGTTCATGAATCGTGAAATTTTTTCGCTAGACGAACGAGCGAGCGAGCATAAATCCCGCGGATTTAAAATGCGCGAGCTTTTCCGATATATTCCGCCGTTTCGCGATACTTGACATGTGAATTTCGGCCTTTTCCGTCTTTTCGAGAGTCCGTGTTTCATAATCACGTCGCCGCGTTGTATCGCCTTCCAAGTTTCATAATAGCAACTTCTCGAGGAAACAAGGCCGCACACACGTTACAGTTGCTAAGCACATCTCGCGGTGTATCACTGGTACGCATTCTCATAGAAGAGACACTTTTACCGTGTCTAAAAATATAAGAAATATTTAAATTAGTGATAAGATAGGTCAATGGGAGCACGATTGATTGTGTTGTAAATTCTTTATCGTGTGTGAAGTTGCAACAAACGATTTTGATTATGGGATGATGTGGTCTTTATCAATGCTAAAGTTGATCACTTAGATGTCAAAAATTGAACGTTATACAGTCCTGATAGTCAAAGTTAAATGGCGAAAATTTGTATATCAAGATTGTCATGATGAGTTACTAATGTATTTGTATTAATAATAATTAAAATAAAAAATCTTGATATTTGATTGTTCTATTCTGATTTCTTTTTGTACAGTTAAAGTTACATGTTATGTTCGTCAAGATTTTTTATTTTAAATATTTAATGTAACTCATCATGACACAATAATCTTGACACACAAATTTTCATTGTTTGACTTTAATTATGACATTGTTCCATTTTTGATATTTATGGATTAAAGTTTAGTATTGATTAAAAAAAAAGACCACATCTTGGTTGAAAATGATTGAAAACGACGAGTGTTACTTCACACATAATGAAGAATTTACAATCCACCGTGGTTTTGGTCTTTCATTAGCTTATCTTTATCACTCTAATTTGACAATTAAAAGCCACCACAATTTAGATCAATAAAAAATATTTACATCATATTATGTTAATGAACTACGTCTTGCTGTTTCAAGGCAAAATGAGTGTTAATGAGCAAAAAAGTTATATCATCTTTTCTCGTACAGAAATATCGGATGTCATTAATATTTTATGTCCATGACTGTTTGAACATCTTTCTACAAGTATTCCCTGCATATTTTAAGTTTTTATTTAAAATGTATTTTACATGTATATAAGTTTTGTGGAAAAATAGATGTTTTTTTTTATATGCCGGTCAGGTTGCCAAAGTAAAGAAAAGAACGCGGCGAACAGTTGTAAGTGCGAAAAAAATTAAGTTTATTTTTATTTACGATCACTACTAAAATTCAAGTCAGTAATATATACGGTATTATACGGCGTATAAGAATTAATAGTAAACTCGCGATTCTCGCAGAAACCGATGTTTGTTGAACACATACATTCGAGACTGTCTTTGGTTTTCAAAATTGCTGTCAAACGAGACATCGATTATACATACACCTGACCTTACTGATTCGCGAAAACATATGTTTTTTTATACACCATGTGTGCATATTTCTCACAAAGACAAACAGTATGAAAACGAAATAAGGGTGAATAATAAAGGACGAACATGTGATGTAATAAGGGTGAATAATAAAAGTGAATAATAAAGACAAACAGTACGAACATGTACGAAAATAAGTTCACATTTTGCTCAACAAACGGCTCTTACAGTTTTATATAAAATTTACATACAGGTATATAAATTTATAAAAATTTTTATACATATAAATGTTGATTAAAATAAAAAAGGAAGTAATAAAACTTAATATACATGTACATATTAATGTATGCATATATGTAATTTATAGTTTAAAATTGTTTTCTAGTTTTAATTTAGAGAGATGTTTTTGATTTATGCTCCGTACACATCGAGCATAGTTTAGAATAAAACGCACCTAGACATGTGTTCCAGTTCCACATGTTTTAATTTATTGCCGACTTCGTCATCGCCCGAATCTCGCAACGATAAGGTGATTCGGAGAGCCGAGCCAAGTTCCAAATTCGCAAGCGGCTTATTTTGATCCCTCTGTTCGCCTGTTATTAATCACCGCGTATGTGTACGCGAAAATAATAGCGGGAGACCGGCGTGCGTTTACACAAACGCTGATGGTTACAAGAGGCGGCTTGTACGCAACGTCATCGCGCATTTGCATTCGTGTCGCGAAAATTCCGGAAACCGCGGAAAGCAGATCGTATTCGTGCGAGTGTGTGTAATTGCAAACGCCAGCTTCGCTAAACGCAGCTTTACGATCCAGATCGTGGCAAATGCTTTTGTCCGGATAAAGTGCTTTATACACGGAGCTTATATATAATCCTTTCATTACTCGCTTCTATCTTGCCTCGTGCCCGGCCTTACAGACATTTACGGTACTAATCACAACGATGAGAGAGGTGCTATCAGTAGTAATAATGATCGTTGAGGTTTTAAACATTTTTACGTTCGTTATTTTAGAGAAAATGTGATTCCACATCATGTCTCAATGTAGAGAATTATATTTGTAATATGTATATAACATACATATATGTATTATACATAGTAATAATATTAAATTGCTAGCAATATGTATTACTGCTTTTTTTTTATTAATATCACTGTTACTAATATTGCTAGAAATTTATTAATATTACTGATATTATTTGCTACGATACCATTTGCTTTAACACTAACAACCGTATTACGCTTTGATGTCTTTTCTCGAGTTTGATTTTAAATGCAAATGCAGTTTACAAGGTGTCGGTGTAACTTCGCCGTGACACGCGTTCAAAGGAAAACTCGCGGATTCTGAAATGTCGATATACCAATTAAAACATTTTACGTACAATTTTAATGCTTGAAAAATATCACATTGCGAATTACGACAGCTCGATTACAATAACTCTTCCGTTCGATCTTTCAAATTCGCGTCGAAGTCAAAACTTTACTTATGTTAAATTTCTGATAACAGAGTTTCTATACAAATGTAACCTTTTATTTCCCTTCCACGTCACACATGATGGACGTGTCATTTATTCCGTATTTTTCTCTATTTGAATTCCTATAATATTGAAATTAACGCATTGCTATATAGTTTTCAACTTCGATATTTTGTGCGAGAGATAATTTATTACGCGGAGGAAATGAAAATATTGTTATTGAAAATATACAGTCGGATTATTTAATCTTTAATGAAAAGGCAACGCCGGAATGGAAGAGAGAAGATCACAGATTTGAGATAATAAACAACGATAAACTTAACTTTGTGATTCATCGTTTCTACAAATTGCCTGCGAAATTAGATTTATTATCTTGCATTTTTTTTTGTATTATTATATTTATTTTGATAAAAATATCATTTTTCTTGGAAAAAAAATTCTTTTAAATCAGTGAGATTGATTGTTTTTGTGCGATCTTCTATACACTTTAGCAATATCCTTACTGTTAATTTTAGTCTGAAACAGAAACATCATTAATCCCGTCAGTATTTGTAAAGTAAAACTTTTTCCATCACTTACACAATATCAATTTTACGCGGCCAACAATTCTTGTGTTTATTGAAACAAAACAATAAATTCGTTATTGCAAAAAGTGGAAAATGCGCATTCAAGGCGTATGCAGTGTAAGAAGAAATTCTCAAATATTTAATATAACTCCTTAACTTCTTGAGCAGTAATTCCCGGTTGAGAAACAAACGCATAACTAAAAATTTAATTTTGCGTTTCGTTCAGCGGAATCAAATATAACGGTCAAACTGATTAATCTCGTTCCGCGATCTAAATATTTGTGTGAAACAATCGTCGACGTCGTCGCAAACGATTGTACTTCGCTGAACAGCGAGTCGCATTATATTCTCCGTTTTATACGAACGGATTTAATCGAGTACCGAGAGTACGAAACTGTGCTTGCACAAACGACAATGTCATCGTTATTGCCCGATGAAACTCTCTCTCTCTCTCTTTCACTCTCCTCATAGCGTGGCGATCTACGTTCACAAGGAGATCTCGCGAATGTAGCACCGGATTCGATTCGAAACGGTGATAGGTATTGACGGCGGATCGTCCAAGCCTGTCGATACCAGTAGCCCTCGCCACTTCGTGTCAATTCTAGCGATCCCCTTACGATGGAGACTTCCCTCGTGTAATGGATCGATGCCTGATAACTTCTCTCATCAACCCGTCCGTCTTCCACAATGTTTCTTCAATTCAACGACAAGCTTACTCACTTTTGGTTCTCTTTTCTGTCAAGCGATGTTTCTTATTCCAACTAGAGTTCATATCAAATTTTATCTTATAATACATGAATGTAATAAATTGTAGGCAAAATTATTGTAAAATTATATTTAGACAAAACAATTTGTCTAAATATAATTTTTATTTAAAATAAATATAAGAAAATAAATATTTCGTTTTTTTGAGCGACGTTAAAATTTCAGAAGCCATATAACAAGTAATTTTTTTTCGATTATAAAAGAGAAAAAAACGCGCAGGCATCACGCTAGCGGAACGTTGCAAGTCGAACGCGCATATCCTTGAAGGGACACGTAGGTAATTGCATAGTAAAGGCTTTCAGCCCAAAGCTAACCCGCACAATGGAGAACGCGTCGCAACAGAGAACTCTCGGTATCACTAGGGATTCGCTGGAAAAAAAAAAAAAAAAAAAAAAAACAAGCCTGCTCTTTTCCCCACAGGAGACATCCACAGATGCAGCGACATCAACGGTATTGTTGTAAAAACAAAAAAAAGATCTACGTGTGTTTAAAATCCCGTGCGTGCAACAAATGTGTGTTACCTTATTCCGCATCTGTTGAAGCTCTGACACGTTTTGTACGATAGAGTATATCACGATTTTTTGTCTATGCACACGTTTCTAAACGTTGCACATGCGTTTGATTTATACACGCGATACTCGCTTTCGCTCGCATTAAATCTCATCTGTTGTAACGGAACGCGCTTCGTCAAAACGCAATTGGATTTACAAAGGAATTCCATTGAGTTTGAAACGATTTAAAGCGTGTGCGAGATATCGCGAACTTTCATAGTAAAGTCCTATTCCACAACGAGCACATAAATTCCTAAACAAGCATTGTAGTTCTCTCGTCTCGGGTTTATTCAGGCTCGTCACATTTATAAACCGATTGCTGTTTCTAGTTCGTGATGTGTAAACTACAATACAAATGACAAAGGATAATGAGCGTAAAAGAACGTTACATCAAATATACGCGGTTTGAAAATACTATTTGCGCGCAATTGAAACCGCCGGAGGCGGTGATCATATTAAACAATTGATTAAACGACGATTGTTTAACGACGTAACAGATTACCTAGTGAAATCAGATAATAGTGTTTGCAAAAAGATATCCGCAATTGCTTGCGGATTTTTTTTTTAATCAAATTTCAAAGAATATATGATATGCAAATTGCAAGTATAGATCTCTCTGTGATACGAATTTTATTCGAGATGTTTGTAAGATATTTGCCATACGATCTCGTAGCGTTCTTTTTGTGTGTGCGTACGTTTTCAATTTAATATATTAAAAGTTACAAACAGAATTGGGTCACACATATGTTGTAAAAAAACCGAAAATTCAACGAAGTTTAAACGATGCACTAATTATGACATTACTCGAGAACTAGAAAACAGCGTATCTCTTTCTCTCAAAATACAAAACTAGTTTGGTAAGTGTGGAAAATTTTATTTCAAATTAAATAGATGTGATATTGAATAATATTTCAATAATAATGAATAATAATATAAATAATATTTCAACGTTTAGTGTAGTGATTGCTGATACACAACACACACATGTAACATATTAACTGTTTGAATTGTGTCTGCGTAATATATTGTAATGATATATTTCGGTCTCCTTCTCTCTTTCGGCTCTCGCGCAGATACGCGAAATTACTATTCTGATCTAAATAGCTCGAGCACGTTTCCACAAACGCATTGGAGTAAAAACGTGGTAACACATTCATACGAGTTTCGAATCTCTCGCTTGATGTACGGTACGTTAAACACTGATAGTGTCGTACAAACATTGTCGGCAATGAGATCTTCTATCTGATGTCGCATTGCTTTTTTTCACTATACGATTGATCGATCTTTACGTAAAGAGTTTGGCATTTATCTCACGAAATAAGGTCATGTGAAATGTTATGTTCATCCGAATTATATAATAAAAGATTCTTAATAACTTTATTTAAAATTGAACAGCGCAGCGTTTTTGCTTTAATTATCTAAAAAAAATCATTTTTATTTTTATTTTTTTTTTTCAATTAAGTTAACGATCATATTCAAAAATAAAAGTAACACAACTTTTGAGATACATTTAGTTCAAAAATTATACACACATACGAAATAATTAATCACACAAATTATGAGAAGATTGCGAGAACGTGTAATCGAGTTCTCGGATTAGTTGCAAATCCCGCCATCGACGGCTGACATTAATCACTAAAAATTAGCAAGTCGAAGTTTTAGTGGATGAACTTGAACCGAGTTAGCAAGAATTGAAATTGACCTCCAAGCAGCGGATGAGCGCTTACCAATTTGCTATCGGCGATATAATCGTTCATAATGATGCGAATACACGCTATCTGTTTCGTAGGCGGCTTAATGGCGAATTAGGGATAGCTTCTGACAGACAGAGAGAGAGAGAGAGAGAGAGAGATCAATTAGGGCTTCATCGCCGTAATTTATCGCAGTGCACATTGCGTTATTGGCTGTGTGATTTGATTCGCGCTTATTTATCCCGCGATATATATATCGAACACACAAATTATGTTGACGCACTTGTGTATCAAAACGAGAGAAAAAAAATTCCCCGGAAGTTTACCTCCGCCGCTTCACTTATCTCGGTATTTTTATTTGCAAAGCTATTTTCGCTCGCAGTGAAATAGCAGCTGATGTGGTCAGACCAAATCGATAGTCGTCGTCCTGCTTTCGGTATATGGGTGATCGAGGCTACGAGAAGTACTAATAAATTCCATCTTCGGTCAATACGTTGCCTCTTCGAGGAAATACTTCGTTATTGTGACGCCCGCGACGCTGGAAACTCATATAGCAGAGTGGAAAGAAATTACATAGAATTAAGTTACTATTCGGCAATTCATAATTCACCGGCTCGGAAGTAAGTGTAAGATAAGGAGTAAAATATGATGTCGTTATATATATATAGTGTCTCTTCAATTCGAATCTCGAACAACTTTAAGAGAGGGAGATAGATACAGCGAGTTGACAGAAAGATTTTTCCTCTTGTTTTGCGATTTTTTTTGAGAAACTCTAAATTTATAATCTTTATATCAGAAGAGTACTTTCTCTCATAAATTTTTTCTGTATCTTCAAACAGTATTTTTTGTCTTTTATTTTTCCACCACTTCCGCAGTCACAATTATTTTGTGAAAAGGGGATAACGCGAAAAACATTTTCTCTGGGATAGCAGCAAAGATTAATTGATTGCTACATGCTCAGGAAGAAAAATTTGCTATTGAAGTTTTTGTTTTGCCAACAAAACGTGTTTTGTTAACATTATAGCAAGGCTAGAGTTTTTCCGTGTACACATCGAGAGATCAAAGTGTTTGGTGTCACTTACAAAAAAAAAACAAAAAAAAAAAAAAAAAGCAAGTCGATCTTCCTTGGTCAACGTTCCTTTAACGAAGATTGAAAATAGTTCTCGCTGGCGATAAACCAGAACTGTTAGGAATAGAATGTCCGCGTTCGGAGTCGTTAAACGTTTGCACTTTGCGCGCGCTTTCCGGATTCCGGTTTCCTATCGGTTTCCGCTAACTGCAGCAGTGTGATTTCAGTTGGCGGATATAGTTGCGTATGGAAAATACACGCAAACCTGTCAGTTGCCATGCGCACACATGCGAGCATTTGAAACTCGCGATTCGTCTAGAAATTAATGCTTCACGCAGAAGCACGTTGCATTTCTGATCGATGTTTGCATTTAATTGTTACTCTTGCCGAATAAAAACCGTCGAAATAGATTTCTCTTTTGCGAGCAAGTACGCAAACGTATGTCGCACAGATATATGGTGTCTTTTTTTTATACATAATCAATAAACATATTGTCAAAAATTTTAATGGAAAAAATTATGAAACATTAAATTTTTATTATTCTAAATATTAAGCGATATTTTAGTTAATATTCACACCCGCATATTATTTTGCGTTTTTCTTAACTTCGTGATTCATAGAGTTAAAATATGAATCATTAAAAAAAAATTAAAACCTCAATCGCTGTGTCGAATTAATAATCGTGTTAAGTGGATTTTATGGCAGTGTATGCCGAATAATATACGTCAATTTAGCGAGTTCTCATGACACGAAAATTAGCGTTTATTTAGGCACATACGCGACGCGTGTCTGCAGACAACGTTTATCTCTGTTTTAGTTTTGTTGAATAATAAACCAGTGGGATTATTGCGCATTAATGATATTGCCAGGTTAATGATAATGATGGCGTCACGCGATATTTCAGTTCGAAAGCTCTCATAATCTTTGAGCAGCTGATGTAGTTTTAATGCGTTGCTACTGAAAATCAAAAAATAGGACGCGCTCTTTCGGAGTAAGCAAAAATTCATTTAATTTACATATCTTCTAGTATACGTAGTTTCCATCTATTGTTTCTTTCACATTTGCTTGCAGAATTTGTTGAACTATTGTAACTTGTAATTGTTATTATTGTAATTTGTAATTGTTATTAAAATTTGTTACTAATATTTCTCTGATAGTGTTTCTGCAGAAATACGCTTCTACTAGTTTTTGTTGCCATTGTGTGTTATGTTACGGAAGAAATTCTCATCAGCATAGGAATCTCGATAGACAATTCGCGGTTCTCAAAATAAAATATGCGAAAGCTATCTCACGCTACGCTGTTTCTCTTCTCCGCGATGAAGTATATCATCATTCGCAGAAAAATCTTATTTCTGCGAATGATGATATACACGCTATTATTATACATAATGATACGTAAATGACGTGTGGCACCACGATGTTTTCTGCGCGCGGATACAATGAATCTCTCCGTTTAATGACCATCGCTCTTGCAGCATGTGTGTAACTTTCATTGACAAAATAGATTTTTGGCACTCAGTCTGAGACAGAGAGAGAAAGAGAGAGAGAGAGAGAGGAATAGATATAAATAGAAATATGTATAAATTTACACTCGCCAAATGCGACTTATCAATTTTTCGCGGAATTTTTCTACATGAAAAAAAAAACTTGCAGAAAATTTTGTATTAATTTATGTTCAAGACTAAATCGAGTTTATAATCGCGCTCGCTCGCGTTATCGTGAAAGCGACATAAACCCAATATACAGATTGATTTACAAAAGCGCGAATAACGCCGAGGAGATTAACAGCGTTGTCGAGAGAAGATTACGCCAGTCATGTAAATATGGCGCTAATTCCGGACGACGATCTCCGCGCGGAACAATAACGCGCCGCAACGCCAACTACTAACCCAATGACACACTTTGCGCGCGTACAATTAAATATAAAATCAAGTAGTCCGGTGAGTAAAATGGCCCACATCGTCGCGCTATCGAATACTAACGATAATTACCACGAGGCTGCGAGCGCGCGCGCCAACCGTAATTATTGCTTTTACGGCGTAGAATTGGCGTGGTCAGAAAACAGCGGGTGAAACGGATGTGCAGACATTTCGCGAAACGCGGTCGTTGTATAAATGTGTTCCGCGATATCAATGTGCGTCACACCATCGGTATCCCGCTACGTCGTACCTGGTTTTCCGTTATTACGTGCTCTGTCTCTCGCACGAAAATTGCCTTCAGTCTGAGTTAGTTGACAGTATCTACTTACAAATTTAAAAATGTTCAGTTTCACATCGAAGTAAACACACAACTTTATTTTGTTTTTTTTTGTTTTTTTTTTTTAATTCAAGACATACATAATTCTTCAAAAGTAATTACGATCGAAACATGATTTCGTGATTTCTGTTGTGACAAAAAGATTTTGATCGGAACGAAATTCAAACATTTACACAATAGCTATACTCAGGACAGTTGTAAGTCTCTTGTGTGGAAGAAAAATATATTCTGAGTAAATTTCACGCGGTATCGAATAAAAATCATATCGTCTTAATGAGGATTCGTATTTGCTCGAAAAACATCATACGGCTTTTGACAAAGCGCTTTCATATTTACGTGTAAATAATAGACGCGCGCGTGTAACATGTAGCAGCAACGTGTAGCGAGAGCGAGAAAAGCGCTTCAAAAGAGAGATGATACTGTTCACGTTACCGCACACAATTGTTGCAAATAAAAGGTAACGTACAGCACAGCAAATAATTCATTGTTCGCAATATTTTTGTCACCTGTGACGTATATAAAATCAAATTGCATTCAAACGTATCTTTCAATAAAAACAAATAAAAGGTGCAATCTTGATTCTAATAAACATACAGGTGGCTTTATAAAATAAAGAATATTTAAATAAAACACTTTTTGTCAATAACGTAGTTACAGACATTACTTTTATTTTTATTTACATTGTTTATTTTTTATTTAACTAAACACAATAAACGCGCGTTATTGCTTCCGTGTGTATCTCACACATATAAATTATTGTCAAAAACGCACAGAACAGTTCAAGCTACGCCGGACAAGCCGCAAATTAATTAAAAAAACCAATTAGTATCGCGATAAAAGTGGCAACAATTAACATCGATATGTTCCAGAGAACTTTGATACATACGTATACACACACATATATATATATATTCGAGTATCGACTTTACATACTTTTTGAAGAGAGAAATACAATGCGTACTGTAAAAGTGTGCTTTTTTATACTACTCTTTTTTCGCCTAGAATACCTGTTATTCCAGTCGCACGTAAAGCGACAAATTTATGCAAGAGGTGCAATATATGTTAAATCTTTATCGTGAGAACGACAAAAACATTACCGTACGATTTTCCCCGAGAAAATGCTGGAGAGACATTAAAAACACGGACAAATACACTTGAGCGTATATTATTCCCGCCAAGAGATCTGCAAATTAATGAGACGGAAACATCGTAGAAAAAAAAACAAATTTTTGCGTCATCATATTTTGCATTCGAAATTCGAGAGAAGAAAAACAAACTGTTGCTAAGACCTCCGGTATAAAATTTACTTTACTCTCTCTCTCTCTCTCTCTCTCTCTCTCTTTCTCTCGTTATTTACATACAATTTAAATGTACTTAATATATAGTTTTTCATTTTTTATGTACGTGCTTGAGCAATTTAGCAAATTATATAAACATGTTATATAAACATGTTTTAGATTTTACCACGTTTAATTTTATCATACGACATAATTCAACTCTAACAAAGTGATAATACAATAAAATCGTAGTCGCGCGCTGTCGAAATTATCGATAAAAACAAGAAAACTGCTGATTCGCGCATTTCAATCCGCGTGTGCATCGCGAGGATGTGCCGCGCGTTTACATTACATCCCTCGTTAAATTCGCTCTCTGCGGTGCGCGTGGCGCTTTCGAAGTTCGATAATTGCTGAATCGACGCAATCGCGAAACTTAGAAGGTCGAAGGATTCTCGTAATCAACACGGTTGATGTTCACGACGCGTTTCGAGCGAGCGACGACGCTTCGCAATCCGCTTCGCGGACAACGCGCTAATTGCGCCGGATTCGAGTTTCTTGAGGCGGTATTAACAGCAGGAGTCGCAACAATAAACTTAACGGTGTTAATTGAATCCCAAGCAAATTGCAATCTCCTGTCTCCTTAATATCGGGGATGCGTTACAGAGATCTCATTAGTTTGCAAGAACAAACGTTATTGGTGCTAATTAGAGAAAGCGTGAAAAATAAATACAAAGAAAGAATTTTTATTTGCAACTTCGAAAACTCGCGGTTATTCAAACAGCACTTGTTCTCATTTGATATGTATCTAACAATATTTCATATTTAATAAAAGCACTTGCAATAAAGTAGATTAAGTTTAACACGCGTCAGCGCAATTTTTCATAACACAGTAAATTACATTCGTCTTTCTGTAGACGAGAATTACAAGCCTGTGCATACGAAGTGGGAAGTTTATTTTAGCAGGGATTCGTACTGAAAATAGCATTAATATTCGTCAGCTATAAGCTCGTGTGGCATATATATATATATAAATATACGCTGATATCCACAGAGACAGAGATGTAAAGTCGTATAGCCGGTTTCATGCTTTATGCAAGCGATAAATGTCGAAGATATTGAAAGTTACATGAATGCGAAAAAAAAAAGAAGCAAACCCTCTGCTATTTGTATCGGGAACAATTCTTCACGATTCAAGTCGCGCGTCTTGCGTCAAATTGTGATGATCCGTGACAAAAGAGACGAGATGCGGGGAGAGATGCGAAACACGTCCAATTAACGCATGCACACTCTGATAAAAACGTCATCCAGTTCCCATTTCGCGTTGTGCAAATGGGAACGCGATGGGCGCGATGTAACAACGCGACGTGACGTGAATCACACTTGCGCGGAAATGATATCTTTCATTTGAATAACTTATTTCATACATATATATAAAGACAGGAATATATATATGTACTACGACGAGCGAGTGATCCGAAACGGAAAGGTAAACAACAATTTAACGAGTTGAAAGATATTTATTTTTCACAGTCGTCTTCTACGTCGATATACACTTTGACCAGCGTTTCTCGAGAGCGCTTATATCACTTTGGTAGAACGATTTCGCGAACTCATCAAAATAGCCACTTGCGACATCAAAAAAAATTTCTTTCCGCCATTTTTTCAAATTCACACGTACAATACTCACACAGAGTACGCGTAATAATTATTCGAGCAACATAATCGCTCTTCACTCAGGCAAGTATGTCTATAATAGCGCATTTTCGAGGTATTAAGAATCTCGATATGGATACAACGTTGATTGATCGGGATCAGAGATATCGGTATCGCATTGCCCTTGACTTTATCGAATTATTAGCCACGATTGCGTGTCTGCGCGCGACTTGTTTCATTAGCGGATTAGGTTGATTCGTTTAGCTGCCGACGACGACAATTTCAATCAATTAAGTTAATGCACCTGCAGAGTCGTGTACCACGCGAGGCGCGCGGCCACATGTCTCTTTATTTATCAAATTGAGTTTCGCTAATACAACAAATGACCAAAATAACGGGTTAGATCATTTGTAAAGATTAAAAAACAAAGTAAGATTATATAGTGCTAAGTAATCAGCTAATTTGAAGTTACAGCACTGTGGCAAGAACTTAATTTGAGATTGTGGCGCGATAGCACACGCGTACATGTACGTGGACATCTACATCGGAGTGGTTTTTTCCCATCAGCTTTCAGCGGCGCCAATCGCCAAATATCCGAGATAGATATAAACTTTTCTATAGGATTATCTCTATAAAAACACTTTTTTACATTCCCTTTTTGCACACATTGTTCACGTAGTCACCGGATCAAATTATGGAAGAGATTTTTTTGTAAGAGGGATTTATACGTGGAAAACTTTTCGAGGGTGGAATATCTGAAAGCAATGACCAATGACTGAATCCATTCATCTTCTTCTCTCATTCCCGTGTGAAAACAGAATTAAATCTACTGGGAAAAGTACATCTCACGCGACAGAAGAGTTATATCCTTTATGAGAGAGTGCGAGAGAGAGACATCGAGAGAGCGAAACAATTTCGTGCAAACTCGGCACGTGTTTCTTCATCGCGTTCATGCGCGAATAGCTAGTATTACATTCTGTTACAAGAGTTCATCGAAACCTAAGTTGTTCATCGAAGTTATATTAAAATTTTCTTCTGCCTTCAGATATCTAGACGGTGTGTGTATGTTTCTTCATTTTTATTGTTTTCTTATCGTAATGAACAAAAGCAAACTATAAATTAAATTAAATTAAGTTCGCTGTGCTCTCACTACGTTTTCTTAATCTTTTTCCGCTAATTCTTTATTATTATACAAGTTCCTTTCTCAGTTAACTTTTTCTTATTGACGCCATTGTCAACACGGCAGTAAAAATTAATATAGTTAAAACACGCACAGAAACTCACTTTGCCGTTCTTTGTAAGACAAGGGAAAAACTTCGTACCTTCGCGACTTCTCACAATTTGTAGAAAATCCTTGTATACAGAATGAACGATGAAAGTCTACTACGATAATTCATTACAAATTAATTCACTTCTACAATCGATAGTAAAGTCGGAGATATTCGCGAAATAATTGAAAGACCGAGCATAAATGTGTCTACGTGCTTATAACGTAAATTTTCGTTCGTTGTTCAAAAGCTTAATAATTAATTGGCGCTTGCTACATAACACAAAGTTTCCACAATGCGGCGTGATGCATACACAGCGTTTGTTGCAACCTTAGGTATTATGATATGAAAGCGCTTTCCAAACACAGAAGTAAGATGTATTAAGACAGTAAGTACTTCGGATTACGTCATTAACAGTAATAGACTTTATTGCCGCAAGTGATGTATATGTGTAGCTGAGATTATCAATGCTACACGCAATATGTTAAGTAACTCGGCATTTCACACCAATTCTCTTTTCTCTCTCTCTCTCTCTCTTTTTTTCTCTCTCTTTTCACCTCGCAACATATCATGCTATCACGATTTAGCATCAGTGCATATTTAAAGATATGTCTATTAAAAGATATAATGAAAAGTTCACAGAGAGGAGATATAGAAAGTTATTGTTGTTGCTTTAAATACGCGTGTCCGCGAAATTGTCACTCAAAATTTTTCACTAGAACAAACTTTTACACTCGGAATCATTTATTTTAATAACAGAAAATGACAGGATATGTTTCTTCAAATTTTTCGTACGCTTGTCACTCGATCTTCATTCATCTTTCTGTCACGAATTTCCAATAGTCTACATGTTTTTTCTGTGACCACCGAAAATATAAAACGATGTTTGAAATTCCTCGAATTTTCAAGCTTTTAGAAATTTCTTCTCGTTATTTTTTCTCACGCGCACAAAATGTACGAGTGCAGAATAATTAATACGCGGCAAATCTTTTTTTTTTGTTGTTGTTTTTCAGAGTGTCTCGGCGACGACGCTGGTGTTAAGGAACTTCGGGAATTACAGGACAAGTACGAGGGAAAGCTGACTGCGTCTCTCTACACGGGAACGTTCTGCGTTGCCGCTGTCGCTTCGCTGATCGCTCTCGGTGCTTTGTGCATCACCGACTATTATGTAAGTATCATCAATTATCCTCCGCGCTGTAAATCCAAAATGTTACACATCAAGATTTTAATCAAATAATATTTAATTTTAAGTTTTCCGGAAAATTCTCAACGTAATAAATTTGCGTTATATTAACGTCAATTATTTTTGTTTGTCGAAAATTTTGGAATGTACGAAATTAGATTTTCACGTCGAAAATCGTCGTGCTTCTATTTCAATCTATCGATCGATGATCAATCAAATACGCATCTACACACAGTATACGCGTCTACGCGTTTGACGAGTATCTTTTAGTTAATTAATTACTATCGCGAAAATTCAATGCTTATTAGCATGATAGTCGAACTTCGTGCGAAACTTGGTACATCATTACATCTTCGTGACTAAGGTTACAAGATGACGATCGACGTGGTAATTAATTTTCAATTAAAACTCTATCCGATGCTCCTTTGTAACGGATCGATATATCGGTCCAAGATGCCTCCTAGCGGTACGTATATGATATTTTTCTCGCAAACCGGTTAACAAGCCGTATCCTGAAACTTAACCGCAGGCTATTCCGTTAGCGAAACCAAGAATTAATATTAATATTAATATCGCGGATACGATTAGCCAAACGGATACGAATTAGCTTGTTCAAACCCATAGTATTAACGAAGAAACACGTAATAAAACGCCATCGCACACCAGAATCAGATCCGAGAATAGACAATGTTGATCCTTTCGGTCAACGATTTCCGCGAGGCGTGTGTGAGAAAATTGATAACGTGATTTTATCTCGAATTAGGAAAAGTTTTTCTCTCACGTTTTAGGCGACATATTATAAAGTAATATAAAAACTTGATCAATCTCATTGACGGGATAATTTTATTTCGGAGAACCTTCAAAAAACAAAAAAAAAAGAAAGAAAAACTTTCAACACGAAACTTGTAAACTTTGAAAAAGTAGATCCTTTGAAGGTCTTCACGAGAAAAGTTTGGCGAATGACGAACATCGCGAGTTTAACGTAAATCGTTTAACTTACTCGATTTTTCTCTTTCGTACATACGTTTTATTTGATACGTGCGTATATAGTTAAAATATATATATCACATTTCGGCAATCTGGAAAATTCTGCCTGCAAAATTAACAATTCGCAATTCTCTTTAGCTCGGAATTATAATCCGAGCTGGCAAAAAACTGTAGACGTGAAAGTCGTATGAATTGTGTCAAGTAAATATTAACTGTTGAAAAAAGTCATAATACAGGAATAATGAATCCTTTCTGTGCAATATTTGTTTAATTGATTTTTCAGCTGTTCAACGTAATCGATTTCGTACCTGTGTCGGTATTGACGACCATGTTCGTCATCTCTTTGACACTTTTGGTGATCATCCAATTGCCCACGACCATGACATCCAAACAATCGAGGATTTTCATAGGTCTAACATCCTCCGTTACTCTCGGTCTAGGAATTCTAATATTAAGAGGCGTTTTACCCTTGTTCGCTTGCATCCTATCAATAATCGCCATTTTGCCTAAGATGAGGTGGCAAATTCCGCTCATTATCGGTTTCATCTTGACGCTCGCACACGTTTCGAGAAGACTCATCTTTGAAGATTTGTCGAGTTATTACGTCGTGATTCAGGTACAGATAAAAATTCACACATAATATACATAAGTTCTCGATTGATGTGTTTATTTCTGTAATATGAAGTAAAATTATTTCTCTATTTTTTTATAAACTAAAACTTTTCATTAACAAAACGAGAGATTACATAATTAAAAAATAAATTCGTCGTCAAAAAATAAATTTTGTATTTTCAAATCTTTTAACGTTCTTTTATTCTTCAATTTGTTTTTCATTTCTTTTAACAGATTACTGTGGAGGCCGTGTTTCTTCTAGCTGCTATTCTCGCAGGCACGTACTATAGAATCCTGACGGCGGCGGCACATCGCAAAACATTTTCCGGCACGAAAACGGTAATTGAATCGCGAATCAAGCTCGAATGCGAGAGGGAGCAGCAAGAGCAATTATTGCTGAGCGTGATTCCTGCCTACATCGCAGCAGAGGTGAGCTGTAAAAAAATACGAAATTATGCTTTACGATTCGTGATTTCAATTAAAATCCTACGGATTACGATTTATATCACGGAAGTAGCCGCAATGAAATTTTCGGTGCGAGCAGAGACACGCATAATGAGAGAGAGCTTTTTGTCATTATGCGCGACCGTTAATTGATTAACATTTAATTAAATTTCGGCCTATATTGTTTTGATGATCTTTTATTTATGTTTTAAAATCATAAATATATAAAACAAAAAGTGAGAAATACTGAATGTAACAAAAAAATTGAAAAATAAAATTCACGAAACATGATATTTAATAGAAAAATTTATATGCAAATAGTTTTACATTTTGCAGAAACAAATAAATCCCTGCAGTAAACCGTAAATAAAATAAAATTCAAATTTTCAAGCAATTATCTTCGTTGCACTTTGCAAACTGTGCGCTTCTCAATGAAATTAAACATTGAGAAATATTCGCGTATCTTTCACAAAAAGTTCTCTAGACAAGAATAATTAAGAATTAACGTTATATAAGTTTTCTGCAAAATTTGTCAGAAAGAAGTTTGTAAGAACTTTCCTCGAGTGAAAGAAACAAAGAGGATACGCAGCATGTTTGTAGCAAAAATCTTGTGTAAGTTGTTTGACATGCAGATGTGTAATCAGTCGGAAAGTCCACGCGATTAATTATACTTTTGAGAAAGCTCGTTTGTTGCGGGAGAGCTTTATAAAGTTGCATATATACATCGTCGTGATATACATCGAGAACGTGCTCATGGAATAGTCTTTGTTTATAAAGCCCAACAAATATATATATACATAAATAATTTTTCCTTCATGGAAATACATTTGATGTCGCTTTTTGTTGTAGCGACGTTACATTTGATCGAAATATATTTTGTTCACGGAATTTTATACATACACAAGTTGTATAAAACTTTTATTTTGTGTACGTGTACCTATAGAACTGCTATAGACAACAATTATAAAGCTCGAATGCGAAATGGAGAAACACAAATCTACAAATATATTTCGCAAATAAAAAGCTTGTGGTAATTTATAAAAAATTAAACTAATCTGTTAAGCACGCTTTTATTTTTTAAATAATAGATTTTTATCAATTCATTGCATATAGTTTCGTTAAGAACTTCTGTATTTCTAGTATTCTATTAGTTGAAGCGGAACAGATTTATTCATGATTCCATATTGCAATCCGATTATTTTCGACCAATGCAAACACGTGCAAGATGTAACCGTATTTGCCAATAACATGAATAATTTACAACTTTATACGAATGATTTGCGTGTTAATTCACTAATTCGAAAACTGTGGCGCATATACACGCCCGCTTTATTGATACACCATTTAATGCACAAATTTCAGTTCCGAAATCATATATCATGGGAATAATTAAAAATTACAAATCGTTTAATGAATCTAATTATGATAGCGTTTCGAGCAACGTACTTGTGAAAAGTGTGAATAAAAAATATTTATATACATAAATACTTATACATATATATGTATTCCGTTTGTTGTGCACAAAAATTGGTAATGCAATTAAACTATTCTATTGCAGGTAAAAAGGAGTATTATGCTGAAAATGGCGGATGCTTGTCAGGAAGCTAATAAGCATAAGCAAACCACGTTCCAGGAGATGTATGTACAGCGACATAATAACGTTAGGTGCGTCGTTTAAAATTTCTAATAGTTTTAACTTAATGAATAATTCTATTTTTACATATTTCTCACTTTAATTATTACAGTAACATAATTAACATCCAGTTAATATGCAAAAAAAACATAAGACGTGCAAAATAAATTATAAGATAAATTCTCGCATTAGATTAATATTCAAACCGCGATTGTGTGTATATCTTGATACATTTATTGGACGTTTCCTTTTCCTCGTATAAGTACCCGAGTGAATCGATTTGTTGCCGAAACCGGTAACGTTAAAAATAAGAACGAAGACGCTTTCAAGGTCAATAGCAAAAATTATTTAATAAAGTTTCTAAAAGACGCGTACTTGATTATGTAGGTCGCAAAAATGACGAAGAATGTCGATTCCGTCGCATGAATTATAATCCACGCTGCACGTATCACATAACGCTTTTGATCGCTTCTCTTTTTTATTTATGATTCGATCTATAGGCGCGCATATGAATACGTCACGTGCAGCATTCACTCAAATCCGAGCGCCGCTGTTTCGTTCAAAGGCAAAAATGTCTCTGTAGAAAAAAGCAAAATTATAGAAAATTCTGTTTCTTTATCGATTACGTAGCATTCTTTATGCGGATATTGTCAACTTCACGCCATTATCGGAGCAACTTTCCGCTTCTGATCTCGTGAAGACGCTCAACGAACTCTTCGGTCGATTCGATCAAATAGCACAGGTAAGCGAAAACGCGTGCAAATTAAATTAACTTAAAGTTCGTGTTTAATTAAAGTTTAGGTTAATTAAAAGTAAATTTTTGTTTTCTGATGCGCAAGTAAAACGCTTCTCTAATTGCATATAAAAATATTGCTTGTTTAATTAAAACTGATATATTATATTTCTTAGTTTCTCACGATATTGCGTATCGCGTTATGTTTTCCATAGAGTATGTGGTAGTTTGAATTTGATTTGAACGTGAGACAAGTGCATCCGATACTCGATCGGATCGATAATAGAATAGGAGGTCTCACCACACTGTCGCAACCAGATCTCTTGTTAGATATATAATCGGTATTGTCATTCTCTAACCTAAGGTCGACCGCGGATCCATTAATGCGAGGCGAATAAAATGTCTGAAACCTTTTATCCTTTACCAACAAGTAGAATATATACGATCACTTGCGACTTGTGCGAAGGGCACAGAAAGTGTACTTTCAATTTACGGGAATAATATCTAAACATTTTCAGAAGTTTGAGAACATTTATTCGATAAAAGTTATCTCATAAAATATCTACTCAAACACACAATTTCGTGATATTACATTGGCGTAACAACATTTCCGTGATTTAAATTAGAAAACACGTGTTTTATTAAACGATATTTTTAATTAATGCTTTCTTTTGTTTTCTCGTTTTATTTTGAAATTACGATTTAAATAATTTTACGATTTAAATAATTATTCTTTAATTGTTCTGATGATTGTAGTTTCAGTGAAAACTTAAGATTTATTTCAATTTCAATTTTCTATTATGTTATTACATTATTGCTACAGAAAGTTTTGTTAGATGCACATAAAATGTATTATTTCTTCATCAAATTATAAATAACTAACTAGCCATGGGACTCGTTTCAATTAAAATATGCTTAAAACGAGGTGTCTCTCTCATTTTACGCAAAATTCACGTACCTAGTTGAGATTCCAAGCAAGTTGTAATGTTCGCGCGTGAAAATACAGTTTTTATTTGCAGAGCGAAAAGCGCGCGATATTTCATGTTAAGAAATAATGCAACAACGATGAAAAAATTGAAGAGAAAGACTGAAAATAATACTCGCAATGTGATAAAACTTGTATTTGTTTGTAATTTTTCATAAATGTCATTCCGATTAAATTCTTAATAAAAAAAAAGTGCGGAAAATTATTTGCGACGTGATTTGCGACGGTTATCTTTTTTTTCCGCGAATATCGAATGTCGTTCAATCAACTGTGACACAGATAAAAGGTTCTTTGCGAAACATCTGCTGGTATCTATTCGCAAAAATATGCGCAATTTATTTCTTCTCAACGTTTAATTTCTTTTATTCTATACTTAAAACACTGATTTTTTTACTGCAGAAATTTGTTTGTGAAAAAAACTTTACAAGAAAAATCGATTGTGCAAATTACTATGTTAACAAACCAAAAAAAATTACTTGTAATAAACTAAACTGTAAGAGAAATTTTTTTTAACATTCAAGACGTGACAATCACTGAAAATCAGTTTTTTGGCGACATAAAATCATATGACCCAATAAAATTGTAACATATTTTTATTGGGTCGTACATAGAAAACTAGTTACCAAGAGAAATTGCACATTTTTTGTCACTCTCATACTCACTTTCAGAGTCTAATAAAATTGACAAGCGGATAGTATTTCCAGTTTAATAAGAAGACAAGCAAGAAGTGCAGTTAATCTTACGCTGCCATTCTCATTCGTTCTCTCAATTGTTCGCAGAACGACAAGAGCTTTAAGTTAACGCTAATAAAGCTGTAGATTAATTAATAAGACTAGAGAGGGGGCAAAGTGTTGAGAGAGGGCACAATCTGCTTACCGCTCAGTTCATAATCGGATGCCGTTTGCATTCTTTTTCGTGACAAAAAGAAAGAGCATGAACTTTCACCTTAACACTACATTAGCGTGGAAGATTGCTTTTAGAACGACAACGTAACACGATACCGGTAAATGCATTTCCGTAGTTTTCGAGAAGATCACTCTGGTCTTTAATAGCATGTTTGGCTTTATATGTAGTATAAAATTAAATAACTTTTCTGTTAAAATCGAAAACTTTCTCTCTTTTAGTTCTCTTTTTTGAAAAACCACAAAATATATATATATATTTTTTTTTATAAAAAACAAAGTTACAAAATGTCTATACATATAACATACACAATTAAAGATGTAAATTATTTTCTTTTATTTCATAATCGAATGCTTATAATAAAATTAGCATTTTAATTGAAATATTTTATAATATATTACGCTTGCATATTTTTTTTGTTAGCTGTTTATTTGCGTATTTTATCAATATTTATTATTGTTGTCTTCAAAGTTGTGAAAAAACACGTCGGTCAACGCGCAATGCTTTTCACTCGCGCGCGGCCGCAGCTAATATCGCCGAACAAATATGCGGCATATATTTTGCAGTACGAAAGGGAGCACAAAATGTGTACATCGGCAGACACGGGTAGATTTAAAACACCGGAGTTTTCATTTATTTTTCAAAGTTTCTCCAGCGGCCGCAACATTGCTTCCGTTACTGTTATCGATCATAAGCTTTCAGAATTGTTTATAAAGCCGAACGTCTGTTCTGGGAGAAGCGAGCTATCCGCGAGCTTAGTTAGCGAGAAGCTTGCTAAATCTCACACGTCGGGGGCCACGTTACCAAGGCCTCCAGGCTTTTACGGGATCGCATAACTTGCTTTTACGGCGCCCGGAAAGACGCGTCATTCGAGCACCCGGGATGAAAATGCAAGAGTGTATACAATATATATCGTTGGCAAACGCTAATATGTCTGTGTAAATTGCGTTTTTTCGCCGACGTCTTTTCTCGTGTTAGTTAATTCGCCAGCACACGCGAGAGAAGCAAGAAAACAAAATCTTATGTGCTATTTCTATCGAACAATTTGCCTCACATTGACCAAATAAATCTTCGCTAGTTTGATATCGTGTGAGCTTAAATTTGTTGTTAAATTTGTTCTGTCAAAAATATTCTATCTGATATTTTTAAATATATAAAATTATATTATTACAAATATTTTTTATGTTATATTTGGGATATCAAAACACTCGCATAACCCTTATTGTGAGCAAAGGTAAAGAATCAGGCTTTTAGATGGTCATCGTAATAACGCATGAAAGTGCGGTAGAAGCACGCAGATCGATGACAGAATTATGTGCCGAATAAATTTCGCGTAGAGAATTCCGTTCTTGCGTTGGTCGAAAGGTCCCTCGCAAGATGTGTTCTCGTGATCCTCCGATCGGCGGGAGAACGGTTCTAACCACTAAACGACGATCGTGGCCAAATATCGCCGCGAAGAAACACGATGACAAAATTTTCGAATCCAATTTTCCAAGTCTTATCCTAAATTGAAATTTATCGGCGTCGTTTTCAGCTTCGCGTACTTTAGTAATTTTTGCAGCTCGTAACTTCTCGTCTGTTGCATCGTCGTGTAATGCCATTGTATTGTTGATGATTTTCGACGATAAAGTGTAATGTTTGTAAATCGTGACGTAGTACACTTGTACACTCTCTTGTCTTGTAAATAAGAGAATCTTGTCGAATTTTTTCTCTCGAGATAAAGTTGAATATTTTGTTTTATCCGTCTTTGGACGCGCTATATAAAATAAATTGAAAAACACGCGTGATTTGTCATTCTGCGGATAAGAATCGCTTTTATTAAAAATTATTATTATAAAACGATTATTAGTAATAGGAACGTTTTTTTGATTTTAGCAATTATTTTGTTCACATTCGAGAGAAACTCATATTTCTATTGAAATTTGATACACATCTTTATCTTGCACAAAAAGATTAATCGAATTTTGCACAAAAAATGATGTTGAAGCGATAGAGAAAATTGTAACTGTTCGGAAAATTCCCAATTCTTGTGAAGTCAAACAGAAAGCAATTACATACTACAAACATTTCTATCTTAAACACTCACTTGCAAGAAAAAAAAAGTGAAGAAGTTATTCGTAACGCGCATCCTGTGCGAAGTTAAATGACTTTTTACAATTGTAAGAGTCGTTACGTGGCACCTTTAACACGTCGCGGCAAGTGAATAATTAAATCCGACTGAATGAAAAGAGTAGAACATCCCGAGATGGCTGCCTTTTCCGTGTGACATAAAGTGATCGTTAAATATTGAAAACTCCCAAATGTGCAGTTTCGCAGCCGTCGATTTGTGTAACTTACATAACGTTACTTACATAACATTAAATAATTATGAAAAGTACCACTGAAAAAAATCCGCGGCGGTGGATTTACATGTATGAGAATAGAAAAGAGATGTTCTCTCTGGCTTTATTCTTTTTTTTTTTTTTTTTTCACTTTTTCGCGATCTATATAATGATCACATACAACATGGCAATTCTTCCGATTTCCTGATAACGTTCCATTGAGTTTCATGGCTGACTAAATCGTAACGGATAGAAGGAAAAAAAGATAGATTAGGAAGAAAAAATCACGAATACGCGAGTAGCCATGCGGAAAATATTATTATCGAAAGGCGATATTCTTACCGGCGACGATCTTCTCATATTTTCACGGATCAGAACCGTCGTATCAGATAACATCTCTCGAAAGGGAAAAACAAACATTTTTGCAATATTTGTCACAATTTCATTTTATTAATTTATTCGTTCGATTTCGATCCCGCGAAATTTCACATCACGCTCGAGTGTAAAATTTCTTGTTACTACACGAGTCGAATAAAATTCCAAAAATTGTTTGTCTCAAATTCTGCTGTGAGACACGACGTAGTCGTATATCACGGACTTTTTTCGCGCGCGTGGATATCGGTGTGTAAACTTTTCGCGTTTATCCTTTCTCGGCGTCCTCTTCGAAATGCGAAGAGGACGCCGCAGATGGTAAAACTTTATTCCGTTCATATAGATGGAATGTATACGCTATCAAAGGCTATCAAAGCTTCGGAGAGAATGCGTCTGTTCATTTCTCGCCTTTGAGGATAGCGCGTATTTACTTTTGCAAACAAATCGCCGGAGGAATTCTCCGGTCCGGCTTTACAATATGAGAGAAACCTGAGGAGAAATTAAAGGACTTATAGTGACAATTAATTAACAAGTTCTATGTGCGTTCTCCCATAGTTAAGAACTTTCGTGAAACAAACGTTTGTGTAACAAAGCATATCAGATTGCAGAGAGGTGTGTGGTAGCACTTATAACGATAAGAAGTGAGGAATAACGCAGTAGTGTATTTATTTATAGAAAATTGCATTACAAAAAACCATATAATTATTTTTTTTGTTCTTTATTTTCTGGATTTTGAAATATTTTGAAGATTATATATATTTATATTAAAAATTTATACTTGCATAAGTAATTAGATTAAATTTAACAAATTAAATTAGGATAAATATATAATTAATTAGAATAAATTTGGGCACAGTATTTTTAGTATGAATTGTAATACGCACAGTTTTAGTATTTTGTTAATTAATTTGTAATATCTTTTAGGATAATCAGTGTATGAGAATCAAAATATTGGGCGATTGTTATTATTGCGTTTCTGGACTACCGGTTTCCCGCCCTAATCATGCTTACAACTGCGTGAACATGGGGCTGCAAATGATCGACGCCATCAGGTAAGGATCAAATAAAATACTGAAATTACAACATGTTGCCGACTTACAGTTAGCTTGTTAGTTACGTTCGCTTTTCTTTGCCAATTTTAACTAAATTGTCACCTGAGGTAAGATGACACAAAAAGCAAAAAAAGATTTAAAAAGTAATTGCCACGATTCTTTTTATATGCAGAGAAAAAATTATAAAAAAAGAGAAAAATCTCTCAATAAACTCACGTAAAATATTTCACTAACTATTCCATCGGTAGCTGTTTTACTTCGTCATTAATATTTCCAATACAGTAATTTCTGCTTTATATTCTTCTTTCATTTTCCGCACATGTACGCAATGGTGCAAATAATTATTTGCTACTGGAAAAATTAACTTTTTTATCATTATCGGTTACCAGTGTACGTGCTCACTTATCGATTATTTTCAGGTTTCAGTCAGTTTAATTGAAATAAATTTAAAAAAATTTTAGATGTATGATTATTTAAAAAAAAAAGAATATTCTTTTAAATAATTCTATCTAATTTTTATAAATATGTTTTTTTAACTCGCGGTATGTTCGTTATTATGTGCACACGCAACTACAATTATATTTATAATTTATGAATTGTACTCGACATCTCAATGCACTCATCATGTATGCTTCTCTAGTTAATCGCATATTACGCTCTAATAATTACAGACTTGTGTTTGCTTTGTCGATGGCATCGTTCACACATGTAAACAAAATGTCGTCATTCGGCTCTCGCACGGCTTTGGGGCTTTAAATGATTGATATAACGTCGTGTGTTCAGTTGCATATTCATGAATTATATACAACCGAAAGATCGAGTATCAAACGTTGTTCGTTATTGCGGGGGAAATATCGAATATTAAACTTTCATTTTTATATCTTTTATTTTAATCTTCTTCCTTTCACATTTCGCATTACAGTCGCGTTGAAAGTAAAGTAACAATCCGGGAAAACTACAGACCGGGAATAGTAAAAAATGCAATCGAACATGTATGGGCTAAAATATTTATAGACGGACGTGATAAAATACGTGCAAGAAAACAAAACCAGAATATACGTTCTCGGATTATATCCCTTCTCACGTAGATTTGTCCGCGAGGCCACCGGCTTCAACGTCGACATGAGAATAGGAATTCACACAGGGAATGTGTTGTGCGGAGTCCTCGGTCTGCGGAAATGGCAATTCGACGTGTGGAGTGACGACGTGACCCTTGCCAATCACATGGAGAGCGGCGGTCTGCCAGGGTAAGACGATTCATCGCTGTCGTTCGTCCCCCTCGACCTATATTTTTATCGCTTTACGATACAGTTACCATCGAGCAGAAAGTGCTTAGCGATAGTGCCTGAAATATTTTCTCTCTTTGCATCTTCAAAGAGAGAAAAAGAAGCTTATTCAAAGATTAAGAAACTATATATAAGAGATTGTACGTAATCCTAAAAACTCTTCACTGTAATAATTAATGTCACTTCTATTTTCTTTTTACGCGGAGTTGTGCGTAAAATGTCGAAATATTATTTTTTTAAAATATTTCAGTTATAATTTTACAGTAAGTAAAATGTTTGACTTTGGGACGATGTAACATCGCTTTTATACTGTGATCTGTATAATTCTGAATTCTGAAACCGTACAGCATACAAATTTTATTTCTCTTTCATCTTTAGAAAATCGCTTGATTGCGCATAGCGGTTGCGAACACACGCACACGCACACACACACACACACATATATATATATATATATATATATATATATATTACTATATCAACAATTTTTTGGCAATGTTCAAGGCGAGTTCACATAACAAAGGCCACACTATTACAACTGGGTGATCGGTTTGAGGTTGAGCCGGGCGATGGAGGATCCCGTGAAAGTTATCTTGCTCAGCATAAAGTGGAGACTTTTCTTATTGTGCCATCTAAGGTAAGTGGGAATCTGTCATCTGTCTGAAATCCATTTAAATTCTGTCATCGCGGGTGTTCCGATTGATGATTCTTCCAATTAAAAGTACTCGCATTCAATTCTACGTCAAACGGTAGTCAATGAAAAAGCACACCAGGCAATGGAAAAACGACGTAAACTCCGCGATCTATCTCCATTTATTCGCTATATACAGCAGTATGCGCTTTATTTTCGTCATTACTAATTAATGGCATGATTGTAAGTGCACAAAATGAATTACCTACAGAAGTATGCTGATATTATAATGGTTTCAAAGGAAACCTTTCATGAGTTTTAAGTAAATCTTTTTACATCTCGATAATAATTAAATACTCAATTTACATTAAATACTCAATTTACAGTTTGAAGAGAAAAAGTTTTTACAAGATTAGCTTTTAAGTCTGTAATTACGAGAGTTATCTCTGTGTTTTATGTGCTGTTGCGGTGAAGAGCATTTTGAAAAAGATGTTACTGCTTTATTTAAAATGCGCAATGGAAATGCGGAATTATTTCTCCGTGAGAATTACTTCGCTCGCGCTGCGAACGATGCGAATTTATTTTCGAAACGGAGAAGGTTTCACGAGCGCTGATGAACAATCTATCACAGAACGATGATGGCAAAGTTTGCCGTGAACGCAGTAATCCGAATAAATTGGCCGCGTCTTGTTTCTATATGAACAAAGTTTAGGCTGTAATGCTTCATTTATCGCTTCAATAAATATTCCGGCAAAAGTTCATTATGAACTCGCTTAAAAGCTCGAACTCTCGCTTTCCGTGAATTTACTCGCGTTTTATATTTTCCGTTATCTATCTATCGTCCATAGATGTTCCGTTCTTCTCGGAAGATTATGATTTCGCGTAACCGCGTAATCTTGTGATTCTTTATATCTTTATAACGAAGTCGTCTCAAAGAAAAATTCTTCTTCTTCTTAATAAGAGATTTTATCACGGAAATGTTTCCGCTCGAAACGTTATTCTTCGCACGCGCATTTGACAGCGATGACGATGATTAATTCTACTTGAAATTTATTTGTCCCGTATTTTATGCCGGAATAAATGTGTTCTTGTAGCGAAATATAAATTTATTGCGAAAATCGAGTTATAATATATATTTATGAGGTTTTTTTTTGTAAGTTTTCTAAATAGAGAGATTTATATTTTCTTTGTGAGTATGGAAATTGTACAACATATACTTGTGCGAAGATAAACGGAATATAAAAAACATATTATGCTTTACATATTATGTCTTTTACACAAAGAAAGACTTCGCAGACGCGAATTTGCCGCTGGAATTTTCTTTTCGTAGAAAAACCGAGAGGAAAATGGAATGGAAAATGGTGGAAATCGTATACACGGACCTGGACCGATACCCTCCAGGTGTGTTCTATTATGTAATTTTTTATTTTTCACTCGGTTTTGATCTGAACATGGTGAGCAAAATATCAACACTATAAAAAACTGATATAACAAAGATTAAAAACTTCTGTTATTACTACATTTGGATAAAAGTTTTTATTATTTTCATGCAACATATTCTCTTAAAATATTGTATTTATATTATTTATATTATTTCAGTCTTTTCGCATTTACAATTCTCCCATTTTACATTCTTTTAGAATAATAAATGGATTATATTATACAATTATTTTTATGTTATTAAATGTAACTGGCTTTATTAGCAGCATTATTTTAATATTGATGAAAATATCAATATCATTTAACGTGTTTTATGATAGATCGAGACCTAGTAGCAAAATGACAAAATACGTGGAGTGTTGGGGAGCGGACAAGCCTTTTGCCAATATAGCGGAAGCAACATTAGCAAAGAATATTGGTTTAACAGTAAGCGCTATTGCTAACTTTGTTTGTATAATATTTTTAATAAAGCAATTATAATTTTTCTGGTTTCCCGACAGAGCATTGCAATGATCGAATCAAATCTTTTGACGAATAATACCAACTGCTTTGATATACAGTGAGTTATGCATTTACTAATTTGTGCAACAATACTTTGTATATTTATTTTTCTCAGCAAAAAAACTAACATAAGTACGCTAATTTTGATATCGTAACACGTAATAGTTTTATAATATAATAATTAAATTTAGCCACTAATAACAGCTGACATTAACAATTCAATAACATTTGCACATTTATTTGCACATTTATTTGCATTATATGTCACTCTTCTCTTTATTACACACGCGATGTATCTACACCTGCGTATGTGGCTGTTATTTGAAATCAATTAATGAACATTACAATATATGTTTTCCTTCATTAATATGATTCGAAAATCGCGTTTAATGATTTTAAATTAATTACTTACGATACAAAACCATTTTTCGTTTTCTCTTTGTACGGCGTAGACAATGGTGCGGCGGAAGTGAAGAGATTTCATCTTTCACTTATAACTTTAAAGACAAGAATCAGGAACAACTGTATCAAGAGCAGAGGGATGAGCAATACCCTTGGTACGTCGTAACCTCCAACGTCGTTTACATGATGATGTTCTGCATCCAGATTATTTACTTACCAAAGTGAGTTTCAGTAACAAACCAACTGAATGTTTAATACTCAGGTTTCACGGGAATATATCACCTACTTTAATAAATTAAATTACGGAATTGTAGAGGTAACATTTGAAAAGTTTCGTGAAATATTTAATATTTAAATTTTTGAAATAAATTATGAAATTCTCTGTCTTGTTCTACATAACTAATAAAAATAATTCGAGACTAAATTATCGTTCTGAAAAGTTTTCTCAATTAAATTAACTACTTTTTTTTACATTTACTTAATTTTAATTGCATTTAATTGTAAGGACGTTTAAATATAAGTAAAACTGGTTTTGTTCTATGACTGGAAAAATATATCAGATTTTCTTTCTCACTTATAGAAGCATCGCGGTTTATGGTTGCTTCGCAGCCGGTTTAGCATCTTTGATTATATTTTCTATGGTTTCGTGGCTCAGTGGAAGAAGCAACGACGATACCGAAGAAACCACGAATCAAATTGCTCTTAGCCGTGGTGTAAGAATAGCAGTATACTTGATATCGGCCGTACTTGCTATCGCATCATCAGTAATCAGTTTGGTCGAAGTCGATCAAATCGCTGGATTCGACATCGTACCAGTGCGTATGTCCAAAAACGACAAGCAATGTTAATTAAAAAAAAAAAACTTATTTAAATAATTCGTTTTATGATTTGGAGAAAAATGTGAAAATGTTTTCAACATATATCTTTATATACAATTGAGTTTCTCGCTATTTATTTAAGCAACTCATAATAAAATCAATATATTTACAGCTGTACTTGTATTCTCCGGTAATAGCGTTGGTAGTCGGCTGGACACATTTGAGAGTCGGTTTCTTGTTAAAACTGCTCGTAATGTTGCTGTCAATTGTCGTGATACTCTTAGTTTTCTCTCAAGCACCTGTCATCCAATTGTATTACGACGATCCCAATTCCAAGTGAGTGAGAAGACACTCAGAAGCGTGTTATAAATCGCAAACGGTGCCGGAAAACTTTGCAGTTACGCGACCATGTTGAAATTTTTCTGCAGGTTTTACGGCGTTCATTATCTGGTGCAAGTGGGTTATCTGCTGGCGCTCGTCAGTCTGATACTACACATTCTCGACCGACAAGTGGAATACACGGCCAGAACGGACATTTTGTGGAAAAGTAAGCTGCGGGTCGAACAGGATGAGGTTGAAACCATGAGAGGCATCAATAAAATCCTCTTGGAAAATATACTTCCGGCGCATGTGGCTGATCACTTTTTAGCCACCAGGACTACGCAGGTGTCTCGAAATTCTTACTTTTGCCATTTTTTCTCTAATATTTAGTAATAAATTAAACTTACTAATATTAATAAATTTCTGTAATATGAGTAAGTATTTATTATTCGCGATTATACAATTATGTTATTGTTTGATTCTAATATGAATCGAGACGATAACACGCGATAAAATGCACGACGATCGTTGTCTTCTAATTAGCAGGAGCTTTACCACGAGCGATATAGCAGCATTGCCGTAATGTTCGCGTCAATTCCGAACTATAAAGAGTTTTACGACGAAACCGACATAAACAAGCAAGGCCTCGAGTGTCTGCGTCTACTTAACGAAATTATTTGTGACTTCGACAAGCTTTTGCTTAAGCCGAAATTCTCGGGGATCGAGAAGATCAAGACGATAGGCAGTACTTATATGCTGGCGTCAGGCCTAAGCCCAGGAAAGGAGGACAGCGACAACAAGGTAAGGTTTCGCAATCTTTCTTTGGAGATTCTTTCTTTCTTTCTTTCTGTAGATCAATCTCGTAGCTTTTTTGCAAAATTTAGTTTTGTTTTTCTAAGAAAATTCGTATAAATCCGTACGCAGGATTTGCCGATTCGAAATTTTAAATAAAATATATTTGCACACGAAAAAAAAATTAATCGCTTCAAGAAGTTTCGTGTTAGTCTTTTATTTTAGAAAGATTCAAAATAAAATATATTGTTGTGTCTGTTTTGTATGAAGGATTTGTTGAAGCAACAAGATCATAACGTAATCGTACTTGTCGAGTTCGCTATTGCGCTCATGGCGATTCTGGATCAAATCAATAGGGATTCGTTTCAAAGATTCAAATTGAGGATAGGTAAGTATATTGAAAATTATTATGTACAATTTTGCGACAACATTTTTCTTTTTACCGCGTAGGCTTGAATCACGGCCCGGTAATAGCGGGCGTCGTGGGCGCTCAAAAGCCTCAATATGACATTTGGGGAAATACGGTGAACGTGGCCTCGAGGATGGACAGTTGCGGCGAAATGGGTAAACTACAAGTCACTGAGGACACCGCCAAGATCCTTATGGATGCCGGATACGAGCTCGTTTGCCGTGGGCCGACGTACGTTAAGGGCAAGGGAACTCTCACTACGTACTTCGTAAAAACACCCTTCGATGATAAGGAGGACAACTATTAAAATCGCGAATTAGACATGACTCGAGCAATCAAACTTCACTTTACGATCGAAAAATAATCTTTTTCACGATATTATTTAGTCCTTGTGAGTCTGAAAACGAAGAAATGTGTGGCGGGAAGATATAGAAGATATGTGAAAAATAGGATTTTACTTAAATCACTTGAAACGAATTGTCTGCCAAATCGTCGATTCTCTAAACTTTTAATGATCTAACTGTCGATGTGCAATCTTCGTGGATGTTAGGTTGTAACTCGTTTAACTTGCAAATAAAAGTTTAACGAAGAGAAGTAATGTGGCCGATGTTCACAGTCTAATTTTAAATATAAGATTCGATCGTGAATGCCGGCTTATGCGACGTCAGAAAAGTAACGTTTTTTCAAAACTTGTCATGACACTCGGGACAGATATAAAACGTAACCGATAACTATTACTTCGTGCTTGTCATTTAATGTGTAAAGGAATGAGTAATTGGCATTAAAAAAAAAAAAACGGATGTATGTTCAGGATTATTACTCTCTCGATGTTTACTGCACTTAATTGAAAGAAGGGAGCGAGGAAGTAACTGAAGAAATTAATGTGTTCTAATTGTGTATCGAAGTTATAGAAGAGGCAGAAGATGATGCAAGTATGATATTTTATCAGAATCGTTGACGAATTTCACATATATTGATTTTAATCCCGCAATTTTCGACTTATGAGCAGCGATCATAAGCATCGTTACACGGTACCTGCAAGTAGATTATCTTGTACATACATACAAACACGCAATCACATGCATACACTATATATATATTATATTATATATTATATACATGTGTACATATGCACTTAAATCGTCGCAAGAAATATTCATTTTGGACGAACAGTTTGATCTCTCTCCATTGTGAAACAACGAGAGCTTCGGAATCAACCTTGATGTACAACTCTCCTTTATACAATGTTCATTGCCTTTTTTTCTCAGTTTTAAAATATTGTGAACACTATATGTATAAAGAGATATGATAAAGTTCTCTGTGAATGTAGTGCGTTATCTATAATAATCTTTCTTATCTATAATAACCCATAACTTTTTTCTGCTATTTAAATCTCGATAAATTAAATGAAAGACTAAACTTCTATTTTAAAATTAATTTTTTAAAAATATGCAATTTGGATTTTTTTTTAAATAGAATTTATTTAGTGCTATGAAATAAATTTACGATGAAAAGAAAGAAATAAAAAATAAAACTAATATGATGATTTATTTCAACGTGTAAAATGTGTAGAAAAACTAAAATTGTGTAGGAGCGAAAAGTGGATATTCACAACATCGTAAATTTACGCGTAGCACGAACCTTGGTTCTGCAAGCACCATTCGGGTTGCAGGCTGTCCGCATCGATTCCTCGTTTAACGAGTCTCTCGCGGTGTCTCAACATTCTCTGCTCGGCGTGAATCCACTTGGAATCCGGCTCGCTCCATAATCTCTCGGCCATCGCAGCTGATCTTGGCCAAAGTCTTGAATCAATGGCCGCGCTGTCCGCCTGTTCGGTCCAAAGCGCTGCTTCCCCACCTTTAAGAATTAAAGCACACGATGTATAGCAGTTTGCAGTTTGTATTAAATTTTGAGCAAGAAGTTTACCTAAGATAAGATGCTTCTTGTTTCCATAACCTTGGTTCTTGATCATCTGCAATGGCGAATTATCGTAGACTTTTTGCCAGCCCTTGTATGGCGCGCACCAGTTGACACCTTCGCCTACCCAGGCTCCAAATCTAGGTGAAGAAAAAGGAATAAAGATAACTGAAAATTTACATTTAATATATGTGATTTATGTGTGCATTTAGTATTTAATTATGTGTGTATTTAGTATTTAATTATTAATTTTTTATTAATTATTTTAATATTAGTTTTATTTAAAAAGCAGATATTAATTTGAATCAAATTAATTCTATAAATTCTTATGAATAGAGATTGTTCTGCACTTTCTCTCTCTCTCTCTCTCTCTCTCTTTTCCTCGAAAAAAAAGAAAGAAAAAAGCATAAATTTTTTTTGTAAATGAAAAGTATATATTTTATTTTATTAATATATTTCCACTAAGTTTACTCACCCGCAGTCCAAATACAGAGCATCGTAGTTCGAAAAAATTATCTTGAAGTTGTTGCGAAGCAGTCGGCTGATAGTCCGATCGTAACCGGTTGTCCAAATTTGGATGATGTATTTTTTCGGATCCAGATACTGAAGATTCTCTTCGCTAGTCAGTGCGCTCGTCCAGAGAACAGCCGGAATATCTTTACCACCGTTAGCGATCTTCAGTTTCTCCAACGCTTTCTCCTGGAAATAGTCCCACAACAGGTAGAAACTCTTATCGCTAAGATCCCATCCCTTTTTCTGCATCCAGTTGGTGATGATATTCGTGGATCTCCAGCAGTTTATATTCACTTCGTCACCGCCCATGTGGAAAATGTCCGGGTGCTGGAAATCCTCTATCATGTCCTTGTAGATTCCTTCGAGAACCTCGTACATCCTCTCGCTGGTAGGATTCAGCTGGCCGCATGGCGGCTCCACGCAATAATCCATCCAGGGCTCGGCTTTGAAGCAAACTGTCGCGTTATCGCCGACCTGTTCTCGTTAAAGTGCGATATTTGAAATTATAACATAAAAAAATGTCTTTTGCAATATATTATTATAATTGTTATCTATATAGCGATATTTTATTGCTTTATTGAAACGATTCTGTGGAGTCGTTATCATCTTCAACAAGAAAATATAAAATTATAAACACCACTTGTGCGCATTTTAATTAACGATTAAAATATATAAATACAGATGTTAACTCATAAACAAACCGTTTAATTTCCAATGTCAATCACATCGATATGTTCGACAGGAAAAATTTATGCAACAGATGAACAAGTCCCTACTGAATGGTCTCTATTGTATTGATTGATATTGATTGTATAAACATCGCCTTTTATATTATCATTGCCACACTCACTGAGCAAAGTGAATAAAACCTCTCTTCAATTGAGCCAAGTATAGTGTCAAAAACAATCGAGGTATAAACATTATTTCTCTTATTTATCTTATTTTTTTAAACACTCTTATTTATAAATTTATAAATTTATATAATTAAACAACGAATGTATACACACAATGTGTGTGTAAATATTATCGCGCTTATCATAGATACTTATTTTTTTATCTTTTTGTAATACCTGATAATAAAAAAAATATCTCTCAGTATAATCCGTCATAACTACAATACTAATCTGTCTTAAATTACATCTACTAGTTGACATTGTAGAAGCTATTACTCACCCACTGCCAACCTTCGCCGACGTGTGCAGGTGCATCGAACTCCGGCAGAACTCTGACACCGCGAACCAGCGCGTAGTCAATAATTTCTCGGATCATTTCAGGTGTATAGATCTTGGTTGGCGAATATGTCCCGTACTTGGCGAACTTTGGCCACGTTCTGCTGACGTAGGGGAAACTGTGGGAATCGGTGATATGCCAGTGGAAAGTGTTTAGCTTCGACATGGCCATACCCTCGATGGTCCGTAAGATCATCTCTTTGTCGACGTAGTTACGGCTAGTGTCCAAAAGAATTCCGCGATAAGGATACGTCGGAGCGTCCACGATATATACTTCACTGGCTATTTGAACCTGGTTGCGCAGGTCGTCGAAGACGATCAGTTGGCTGAGCGTCTCGATGCCGTGTCGACCTCCAAAGTATGTATTCGCCGAGATTTGAGCTTCCACCTTTATATATTTTAAAGAGAAAACTTTGGATTATGGTAGGTGTTAGAATAACAATTTTTACGCGTTATAATCTTTAATGTATATGCAAACAATTTAGTTTAAATATCCGATTTATTGTTAGCTCCATTTTAATTAATATGATCATTGTAGCTTCTTTCTCTCTCTTTTCTCATTTATCTTCGTTTTAATACATACATATAGACACATTACAATACTGGACAAACCAGAAACATTTTGTTGACAGGCGAGAGTTCAAATTTATTCAACGTTTTTAATTCTCTTGTCACAACCTACCTTTCCATCGACCAGGGATACTTGCAGAACATAGCTCTCGTCGGTGTCCAAGGTCAGCTTGGTATTATTGAAATTAATGTTGCCATCGAAGCGGATTACCAGCCCGATACCGCTAGTGTTTAAGGTCACAGGACCGCTCAGCTTCTTCGCGTTCTCCTTCATACGATCTACGTTCCTTTGAAAAAGATTTCCCACCAACGTCTGGGTGGAAATTCCGGCCAGCGTGATATCATCGGTATTTAACGGCACCGTAGTTTTACTAACGGACAGATGTCCCGTCGACTTCGGCCAAAGATTTCCACCCTCACCGCAAGTCAATTGGCATACGCTGAGTGCGGACGGGTTGGAGTCTTGTTCTGTGATTAACACCTTCTTACATAGACCGCCATCGCATTTGTAGTGCCACGGGGAACTGCGATTGAAAAAAAGATATCGATAATTTTCACTGTCTCGAATATTATATAAAGAAAATCCTACGTTGAATTAAGTATTTATTTCAAGTAAAATCGTTGAATTTCGGCTATCATTATTAACACATTCGAGACCAAAGACATATCTTATAACAAAACTATCCCCAGTAGTCGGCCATTCTTATTTTAATGAATTATGACCCGCATGTTGAGTCATCGGCTAAACGGATGAGACATTGCATGAGACAACCATATGCTGAGTCGTCGGTCTCGAATGTGTTAATACTTCTTTTTGTAATCGACAAAAATTTCAGTTAGTGAGACGTTACTCGTGAAAATATTATAAGAGATACGAAACGTCTTTATATCAATGTGATATATGTACGACGAAATGTACTTATGTGTATGTAAGTTATCTTCAGTATAGCAATATCACTACGATAAGAGAAGTAATATATTATATGCGCTTGTCAGGCTATAATCTATATCTAATTTAATTCTCGTAATTCGTTGCTCTGTTCAAGTCCGAGAAACCGCAATCTCGAAGATCTCGATAATCTTTCTCTCGAACATCTCCGAACTTCGGGAAGACTTCGAAGCGACCGATGCGGTCTATTTCTCAATGAATCCCACCCACCTGTTGCTTTCACCGTGTATACCAAGCGCGAATTACCTTTCTATCTAAAACTAACGTTCACGCGGTTGGACAAGTGACACTCGGCGCTATTACTTGACCGCCTTAAAAACAAGCTATGGCTGTGTACACGCTGGCTCTCTCTTCAGCATGTGACAAAACGATGATAATCGAGAAGCAGAAAAAATGATGAAAGTGCCAGTAACAAAAATTATCGAAACCAACAAAGTTTTGCATGAGAATTTCTCTTCTCTATTTTTTTTTTTTTTTTAATTTTTAAATTTACGAATTTCATTAAAACTATATTAGATTTTGTTTCAAAGTTTTCATATCTAACGCGCTACTTACGCGATATGACAAATCGTGAATATTATAAAAGTAATCCTTATGTTTACATGTAACAATAGCACGAGATATTGTTACATGTGTCTTTTTTTTGTATCTAAAATAAAAAAATCTTAAAATACAAAAAATCAAACTCGGAAAATTCAGCACTTACCAATCTCTAACTTGGTACTCACGTGTATTCCTCGGCCTGAGTGGCACAGTATTGGAGCGCGAGGATAACAGTCAGCAGAGCGAGCATGATTAGAATAATAATCGACTCCCTGTCTGTCGAACGCTCGATTGTCGTTCGCAGAATGATTTTATCCTTCACCCGAAGATTATATTTAAGCGGCTGCGTTTGTGCCGATGAGAGAGGGAAAAAACTGAGTGGGAAGGCGAGATCAAAGTCACGTGTAAAAAAATTCAGACGAACCAAATGCGAAAAAATTTGTATTTGTTGAATTCAAGTGTTTCGGAATAAAAAATTCTGAGAGACAATTTGCAATAGTTTCCTAAGATGCTTTTTTGTTCTCTTTTTTTTCATAAAGTTCTATCTTTGCATCATCTTTTTTATTACTATAATTAAATAATTACTTCACCACATTATACATAAATAGAAAAAAACAGTATTTTATATCTTTTATATTAAGAAAAATTTATATATCTTTTATGTTAGAAAAATTTTTAAATTAAACAACATGTACGCAATTTGTATAATAAACGTAATTGAAAGTAAATATAAAATATTGATTCAGCTGTTCTTTGTTGGCAGAATACATGCAAAACAATTTTTTTATGGTGATATAACTTTGCATATAAAGATCATTTTTATATTAAAAAAAACGCATATCTTTCTTTACTGAAGATCGCATTTTAGATCAATTAATCACATCCAAATTTAAGTATTTTTTCCAATCTGCTCTTTGACAATGATTAATGATAAAATAACTTTGTATTTACATTGCAAACAAGTGTTTCAACATAACAATATAAAGTTACTCAACTCAATTTGCACAAGTGTTCAAAACAAAATTTAAATATTCTTTTTTATGAAACAGACAACATAAAACTATTTTTTTATCTGCTTTGTGTAAGTTTATTGGATTTTAAAAAATACTATGTACAATTTTACTTTTATAGTATATACAAAGAAGAACACAATTATACATACAGTAGGTAAATATTGTTTACTGTAAATAGAATTACAAGAGAGAAAAAATAAATTATAAACAGTGGCAGCACATATATGTAACACGTGTCGTTCTTAAAACTAACTGGTCTTATTCATCTCCACGAATCGCTCTGTATTTGGCTAATTCATTTGGAAAAACTCGGTTTAACTCCACCAGCATATTTGCTTTAAATTTCCTATAAGCATCAATTTTGCCCTTTACCTGTTCGTTCTTTGTCAGAGCCTTCTCTATACAGTCTTTAGTATATAATTGAGGATTTCTCCCTTGGTCAATGTAACTAAAACATATTATTTCAGTATGTTGTAGTAGTTCACTAATCAAACTTGGTAGGAAATAATAAAAGAGTATTATCAAACTTACTCAAATACTTCTAATGGCACATGAACATCCTGCACCTGGGATTTTAGCTTATCAATTTCTTGTAAACCATTCACCAGGCCTTGACTGCAAAGAATAAAAATAAAAAAAGATACTCACATTTTTTGATTCAATACATTTTGTCCTTGGGGCTGAAAATCGCTCACTATAATACGTATTTGTCGCACATTCTCGATAAATAGCTCTAATTGAGCTTCCAAGTTTTCCAAAGCGGACGCCATCTTAGTTTACAATCGCTTTACCGACGTTGAAGAAGCCTTTTAAAACTAGGAAAGTTTCTTTGATCAGTTTGTATGTAGTTGGTATATTATTTAGTAAATAGTTGACTGTAAAAATAACAGATGGTGCTCAAACATGCAGTGGAGTTTTTCAGTTCGTTTTGCTGTCATCAAAATTATATTCTCTTGATAGTTATTTCTGATGTGAGTGAGGTCAGATGTTCGGTTGCTTCGTTTAATACTTGTCAATATAACACAGTACAATGAACTGAGTATCGGCGAGGCTTTGCAAAACTAAACATAACACATTTATTAAATGTGATAAACTGTTATCGTTCTTGAAGATGGCTTTAAAACATGTAGTTGTTGGTGAATATATAATTATTATTCTTTTTTGACTTACGAATTAAATACCGCAATTTCATAGCGTTACAAAAACCGGAGTATCGAGTTATGTAATTATTTTCAGGTGGTGGTACTGGTTTCATAGGTTCGCAGCTGATTAAATCGTTGTCTTTAGAAGGCATTTCTTGCACATGTATCTCTCGAATGCCAGGACCGAATAGAATGTCATGGGTGAGTTATGACAGCAAGTTTGCACGGTGAAAAGATTCGTTGATAAGAATCAGCCACAAACTGTGACTGTTTAAAATATACAGAATGATTTAGAGAGCTACGGTTTACCAGAAAACACATCAGCAGTCATCAACGTAGCGGGTCAAAATGTACTTGATCCTATGCAGAGGTGGTCACCTGGTTTTAAGCAAAATGTTAGAAATAGCAGAGTGAAAACAACGAAAGCTCTAGCAGATGCCATACAGAACACCAAAGTAGAAACTTTTTTAACTATCTCTGGAGTTGCATATTATAAGCCCAATGATACTGTGTACACAGAAGAGACCAAATGTGAACCATATGATTTTCTATCAAGTATGTATAAGATTTTGCTTAATTATAAAGAAATTATATGCAATATTAACTTATAGAATTTTTTTGAGTTAGAACTTACTCATGATTGGGAGGAAGCAGCACAATTACCGAAAGATTGGAATGTCAGGCAAGTAACAATCAGATCTGGAGTTGTACTGGGCAAAACTGGTGGTATGATCAAACAAATATATTTACCATTCTTCCTTGGTCTTGGTGGGCCAATAGGAACTGGAACTCAATACATGCCTTGGATACACATTGATGACTTAGTTAATATGTTTATGTTCGCACTTAAAAATAGAGATGTGCAAGGTATATTAAATGGAGTTGCACCTCAGGTAATTGTACAAATGATTTTACATTGTTTTCCAATAAAAACTCTACATATGAACTAACATTTATTATTAATATAGCTTCTAACAAACACGGAATTTACAAAGGCATTCGCAACAGCTATGAAGAGACCAGCATTTATACCTCTTCCTAGTTTTGTTCTGCAGATATTATTCAGTGATGAACGAGCTAAAGTTTGTAGCATATATTACATTCAATTTTTGAATATTAAATATTTTAATAATTTAATGATTCTTTCAGATAATGTTAGAAGGACAAAAAGTAAAACCAAAGCGTGTAACAGAACTGGGATTTCAATATCAATATCCAGATATCGAAAGTACCTGTAAACAACTCGTGCAATAAACTGTTTTCATATATTTTAAATGAAAACTCGATACACAGAGACGCATAGATAATTAATTGTTATAAAAAGTGTTATAATGTAAGTGTTATTATGATTATATTGAGTACTATCTAATTAATAGATTATTTAAATTGTTAATAGCTTGCCATCAGACGTCTGTCGCTCAGTATACAAATTTGTTTTTAATAAACAAATTGATTAGCAAATGGTAGCAATATTGTGAACGTGTACATGACGAATAAACGTTTGGTTAATTATATTCTTTGTTCAGCTCTGAATCACAAGGTGTACAAATCGCACAAATATTCTTGGTGTATTTAACATAGTTGAGACATGCCGAATTTTCTGTGTAAGGACCTCTTTTCAAACTCGACGACTGATAGCTGTTAGGTTGTGTTCCAGGCATCAAACTTGGATAACTCAGGTTTTGCTGCATCTGATGATATATCTTGCTACTGGTCAAGATATTGTCTGAGACAGTTATTTCACTAGACATAGGTAGATTCGTTCTTCGTACATTTTGCAGATATTCTTCAGAACCGGAAGGCAATAACAATCTGTCTGAAGAATCGGCCAACGAATGATTGAGATATTTGAGTCTGCTCATGTTTAAAAAGTAGTTAATGTCTTTCCTTAGGTCTTCTGTTTCCTTTCTCGTTAAGCCCGTCACATTGAAAGTAATTATTTTTCCATTTCTGTGGATGATAAAGATACCCATCTCGGTGGAAACTCCAACGTGTCGAATATCGGTGAGTTTCATCAAAGAGAATTCACCCGTTTTTCCCAAGCACAATTTGTCACTCCAAACCGATTTTTCGACAACAGCTTTGTTCTCGTTCATATATAGTTTTAGATCCTCCCATTCTCCGAAACAATCTAGCCAGAACATAATCTCGCCCAGAAGCAAAACGATTAGAAAATAGATGTTGCTCGTCAAGCACTTGAATATTCCGACAAAAATTACTGTAGACACTATAAAATGTAATGTGCATTTTTAAATGTGTGAAATATTATGAGAAGTAAAACTAAAATGTTAGCAAATATATGTCTATATATAAACACGAATATTGCTCAGTAATAATAAAAGTCAAGTATAATTTATAAAAATTGTCCTTACAGCCAAGCAGGAGCCAGGCGGTACACACTGGTCTTCGCGATAGGTGCAACTTATCTTTATTTAGAATTTTAAGTTGAGTTGCAATCAGGTTCACATTGTAATTACAGGTAATGCACGACATTGTAGAGAGAATTTCGATGTTCTGCATCCACGCAAAAAGCGGAAAAAAGATAAGGAAATTTTGACACATATGATGCGTAAATCGTCAAAGAGTAATTGAAAGTGCGCTGCGCATTTGTTATTTTTTATGAATTTGTTACGATAATGCTTCTATTGTGATAATGTTTCGGCTAAAAAAAAAAAGTGAACAAAATGCGACGACAAATAAATTAGTTATTAATATAATTTAACATCAACATAAAAAATATATACAATTTTGTACATTTTAAATTTATAATTCATAACTATGATTAATGTCTTCAAATAACTAACTCTTTAGAGCGCAACAATTTTTATCTAAAAGCTATATATAGTTTTTATCGCTTTTATTATATGTGCATGCGATTTGCATGATATGAGAGTTACGCCTTTGCAGAGAGATGTCGCTACATACGCATCGTTCTGACGAAGCAAAATACAGAAGAAAAATTGAGTCGTATTTCCTTTCGACAATACAATACACTAAAATTTAATTAACTATTAGTATTAGGCTTTTTAGCAGTAGTTTAATATATACATGTGAGTTAAGTGCCATATAAATTAATATATATTGGTTTTTGGACAAATTTTTGTAGCAAATATTTACTTGTGAACTTTATTATCTTAAAAGATCTACTATGATATAACCAATTTATTTTTTAAATATTCCATTTTTTATCGCAATTCTAATAACAGAGAATTTGAATGGAAATTGCAGAAGTTTATATCAGCTGGATAGCAAAGATGTGTCGCGCAAACCGCATCACAAGTCTCGTGAGAAGACGCAGAAATGTCGAAGGCGAATCGCATGAAGGTCGTGAGACCGCCATCGGGCAGAAATTACGCTTCGCAAAACCGTTATCATGGCTCGCAAGAAAAATGATCGCTGATAAGAACACACGTGTTCAAAAGACGAAACGATCGTTCCCCGTAATCGTCAACACGCTTCCACACAGAGATACGTAAGTATACCCGGTGCAACAGCACTTAATGAGCATTTCCACTCTCAAACTAAATTTGTTTTTGCGTTTCTCTTTCTCACGAAATCACGCAAAACAATGCATTCAATCGTCAATTATGATATTGGACAAGGGAGAGAGAGAGAGAGAAAGAGAGAGAGAGAGAGAAAATGAGAATAAGAATGAGAATGAGAATTAACGGGCAGCTTTTCAATTCTTGTAATCTCCTCTCCGAGGTAAAAACGTTCAATTAACAAACGATAATTGAATAGGTTGTTTATTCATTTTGTTGGTTGATTAAGTGAACCGTAATCGATCAATCGATCTATGCGATTGATCAATTCCGTTGAGCTAATCAAACGATTAAGTTAACCGGAATTGGTGAAACTGGCTGTAATTGTAAGTGCATACATACGACACGTCGCAATGTATACGCACAGGTGGCCTTATCGGCAAGATCATGACCTGATTATTGCTATAATATCTCTTCTAGAAATAATATCAAAACACATATTATATATTATGTGTTGTTAGAATATTCATAAATGTCAAAATATTTCAAAGATTTAATTTTGTTTTAAACATCTCGAAAAGTTACAAAACTCGTGATACACAAAGTTGACTTTTGCACACGTCGGAATTATGTCACAAACAGAAAATATTTACAACGTATTACTCAAACAAGTGCTGCATGCTTCGATATCTATGTTTACGTACTCTTTTTTTTTTTTCGTAGCTTGTCGCACACGTGTTAAGGAGCGATTAAGGTGGTTATCAAGCGAGAGAATTTAATATCATGAAATTTACTTCGTAGACGGAATATCAAGTCCGTTTATCTTATTCAATTAATCTCTATGAATCGTATTCTTTATGCGCATCGTAATTCGCACAAAATCTCACTTGAGTATCTTTTTCCAATACATGTATATTAATGACGACACCGTTTTAATTGACGTTATCTAATAAGTATACGATAGAGCGATAGTAAATTAGAATTCTTGAATAAACCATTTATATTTTTCGCTTTTATGTTGCATCATTTTATACATTTAAATTAATACGCTGATAATTGATTTTTGTTTTTAACAAAAATATCAATTTTAAATTATTATTAATATAATTTTCTAGTTAAACTCTCTATTAAATTTAAAGTAATAGTGTATTTCCTGTTTTCAAGCCTAAATAATATTTAAATCTGTCGAGCAACTTCTACATTTTTTGTAACAAAATGTGGAAACGAGATATATATTATAATATGTAACATGTAATTGCCCTATTTGCAACATCTAGACCGCTATACGTTATCCTTCAATTATTGTTTCATTTTTCAGTTGTAATAAAGTCGTGCGGCGCTACCGCGAGCGTGTAAACTCCGATATTTAACAAACGCAAAACAACTGGAAGGAACTTAAGATTTGCATAATGGCCTCGCATTAAAATCACGGTCGTCATGGCGTGCAAGTCTTATAAATATCTTCCAGGCGAAAAGGTCAAACGAGCCGCGCGCGTTCGCGTTCGTACGAACGAGAACGACTTTGCCGGACTTAATGAACAATAGATTCAGACAGAAGTGAAAAGTGAAGGTATTCGGTCGGTCTCGCACACTCTGTTCTCCCGAGATCCATTATGCATCCGGGTTAAATCGGACTTACATCATAATTGCGCGCGACGGCTTATTACGGATCGTCATATCATTCACATTTCGCGATTACTTTTCAAATCCGTATTCATGAGACGTCCTTCCACACGCTGAAAACGATCGTTTTATTACTCAATCTCAACCTTTGAATCTTTTCTCGGATTATCTCAATCGACGAGCTTTGGCAAGAGAATCTTTCGAGAGAATCTTTCTTCTAAAATATTAAAAGTTTATACGCATACAGATTGTTGCTGTGTGAGGAGGAGCGTATTAATTATTCGCGATCTATAATCGCGCAAATGAATTAATAGACATATTAATTGATGGTATGCGCGTTAAGTCAAATATCTATTCATAAGAACGCTCATTGATACACAAACTCAGTCGTAAAGAGTGTCACGTACACATTAGATAAACGTTATCACGTTGGCCTACCTACACCTGCGTTTAAATCATGTCACTTAAATATAAACACCTAAGTGTATTTTAAAATTTTTATTGGTTTATATTAATGTTATATATATAAATGATATATATATATATATATATATTTAATTGTTAGTTCAAAAAACTTGTAATCACGAAGAATTTCGTACAATAGTTGAAAAATATTAAAGAGAAACAGGGAGAGATATGATTTTGAGATTAACAATCACAAATATTGAAATTCTCTTGTGCGTGCTCAAATACTTGAGTCTTCCACACGTGTGCCATTTAATTATTTCTTATATACACGCGTATCTATTTCCCAGGTATATTCTTACTTCTTTAATCTCGGCGACGATACACACGATATTATTTCTACATCATAAGAAATGTGTAAAACTAGAAAAAGAAATCAAATAACTGGAAGCCGATCGTCTAATTACACGAATCTATATCACGTGTGTCGGTTAATTAATAAACATTACGACCAATTGCAAAGTGCACATAGAGACGAGCACCGATTCGGCGAAACTTTCTACGAGCGTGAACGTGAATGTATTTTAAACCAGCATGTGCCTCTCGAGGAATTAACAACGACGATAAAGTATGTACGTGGTGTGTCCCGCACAGTAGCCGCTCTTATTAAAGAGTCTCCCAATCTTCCATAAAATTAATTAGTTCTACGTAGTGGAAGATGCGTGCGCAGATACGCGCGCTTTGGTATTCCCGGCAATTAATTTCCAATAAGTACAATAATAATCGTTTTTCATTTCTTATCAAATATATGGAGCATTTTCCTGATGCAACAAGATGCAGGAAACTACACATGTTGAGAATATGAAAAAAATTTTGTTTTAAATAAAAGCGAAAGAAAACGCGCGCTTTACAAGGAATATGGAAGAAACGATCTTACCCACAACAGACATTTTAAAAATCAGAACGATATTTAATTAACAACGTATCTACGCAAGAGTATTTGGGAATGGCTTGTACTACCTAAGCGCAGGATTACATCTTGCAAGAAGTATCGACAATGCCACGAGAAAGAAACGAGCGTTTCGCACAGAGCAAACAATAAAAGCAAAGAACGGAGGGAACGAAGCACGATAAAAAGAAAGTGGAAAATAAGATGGGTAAGCGCTCTCTGAAAGTGGAACGGACCGTGTGCGCCAGTGTGGGAGATAAGCGCGGATGAAGAATGCACCGGCTCTCCGGCCGGCGCGGCATGATTTGTATCTCTTTCTCTCTCTCTATCTCTCTCTCTTTCTCTCTCTATCTTTATCTCTATCTCTCTCTTTTTCTCTCTGTGCTTCATCGTCCGAAGAACCGGAGTCTGCGCTCCCCGGTAGGTGCGCCCCTGACTGTCGGCTCTCTCGCGGCCGAGCCGAGTGCAGGTGCGCGCCCGCCAGTCTGTCGCCAGGTCCCCTCTCGATGCCACGGCCCCGCCGCCCGCAGACCCCTCCGTGGCGGCCAGCGCCGCCGACGCCGCCGCGAGGACCCCGACGACGAGAGATCGTGCACACACTATGGACCCTTCCGTTGCTTCCCCCCCGCCGTACGACCGGCCATCCGGCCATGGTGAACAAGGTGCAAGGGGAAGAAAGGCACAAGTATCGCCGGCACCCACCTTCTCGTTTTCGTGCTTCTCTTTCCTTTTTCTCATTCTCTTTCTTCCCTCGCTCTTTTTCACGTCTTCTTCTTCTTCTGTGCTTGTCTGAATCTACGTGTACGTAATGGTCTATCAGATTATTTCATTTAAATGTTTCTGCTTTGCTTAAATGCGCGTATGTGTTTTCATAGCTATTTTTCGCCGATCTTAGGTCTTTCTCACTCATCAGATTCAGAAATACACTTCTTACATTAGTCTCTGTCAAATCGCTCGTGCATATATCTGCACGTGTTCAGAAGCAACAAAACGATTCGTTTACTACCGATTGGTAGCAAGCACCAACAGGTAGTACTAGGTTCGGTCCTCGAGACAAGATCGTGTAATCCGGCTAGATAAATAGACGTGCTGTTCCATCATGACGTACTATAAATCGAAATGGAATTTCTAGCAGATGAGATAGAGAGAAAGAGAGAGAGAGAGAGAGAGAGAGAGAGAGAGAAAAGATAGCCGAAGGATCGTCGGCTGGGTGGTCACTGTGTGTGGGAGGGACGACGAAACTCACCTGGGACTCTCGCACGGACTTGTCTCGACTTGTACGTGAGGCGAAGAAAAGGAATGCAAAGAAGAAATGCTCAGGCATCGCCGTGTGTTTGACTTCGAACGCGTCATGTTGATCTCACAAATGGTGATGGTTGGTCGTATGTACATCACTGCATTTGCATCGTTTGTACTTTCACACATACGTCGAAACGAATTAAAATTTCTCGACCAAATCAAAACTATTGCGAAAGATCTAGTAGAAATATAACGATTTTTGCGAATGTTATAAAATCAGAGCAGAGAAGTGACTTGTGTTATACTTTAACCAAGCACTAACTTCCATTTTAGGAATCTAATAAAAAATATAACAAAACTTTATTTTGCTTAAAAAGTAGTAAGATTTCGTGTTCGTGTAAGACTCGTACAATTTGGTCGCTTTGATCCCTGGCTGACATCGGCTGGAATTTATTGCGCCACCACATTTGCAACCATTGCATCATCTAACGTTCTTTTTCTCCACACCGTTGCCACGAATAAACACGCTCGTTTGTGTTATACGATCGCGTTATACGACCCTACTTCCGTGTGCCACATATTTTTGTCTCGCTTGGCTTTTTTGTTTTTCAAGGAAGCACCCGCTTTCGGGAGATTGAGGACGAAGCGAGAAAATCCACGGATTCGTCCAGGTGTCGAGCGCAAAATCATAACAGCTGGACTACTATACCATTAAAGAATCCACATCGGGTTTGCCTATTTGTAATTAATGAAACGCTTTAAAAGACACCTGTGCGACCATCTCTGCTTGCGCACAGGTGGCTGCCTAGCTTGCCACGGCGATAAACCTGGGCTCGCACGCGTACAGGTGCGCTGCAGGTACGCCAGCACTCTGAATCGGGAATTCACCGCACCGATACGATTGAAATGCCGTCACGAGAACTGACTGTTTGTTGATTTTACGCTATCAATGCACTTATCGTTATCGTTCGCTATCGAGTAAGGCTAAAAACGCTTTTGTCTCTAATATTATTATTATCATTATATGATAAAGTAATGTAAATTTTTAAAAAATGTTTTTATTTAATTTTGTTTAAAAAATAAGTCTTCATTCGCTCACTCTTTTTAATCGAATATTTTTAAAAATGTACAGTAAATTAATTTTTTACGCTCTGATAGAAAAAGTTAGACTAAATGATTTTTTTATTAGAGGTCTAATAAAAAAATCCTCTTAAGATTAAAACGAGTATTTTTTGTCTAAGAATATGTATCATATATTGATAAAAAAAAACTCTGCTAGAGGTTGACGTGTACTCTTATTTCTTCTACAGATCTCCAATCTTTCAAGAAAATCAATTTTTCTTTTTTTGAGAAAGAATTCAAGGACGTGTTGCCTACGGCGGTCGCGTTTTTTTCGATCTTGGCAGAAATTCGAGCTCTCCCTCACGAGCGGTTGTGTCCTACACAACAAAACAACAACAACAACGAGTTAGAACCGTGTACGCGCGATGAGACGAGGTAAGAACGGAAAACAGGCTCCCACGAATCTCACGACGCTTATTGTAAAGCCGTGAGCCACGGGTTCTCTCGGAGGCTCTCTTGATACGTGTCAGTGAGAGCTACGAAATCAGCTCGAGCGTGAACGATGCACGTGTATGCGATTCCGATTTTCTCACGAAGTGATCAGAAAAAGTATCGAAAAGAAATACCAGAGAGAAGAGAGAGAGCTTCCTCTTTTTATTCAATATGTTGATTGCATGTTATTTTACAGAGAAAATTCGACTTTTATCACGCCTTATGTTTTCGACTAACGTGAGTTGGAAAGAAAATTAAGAAAAAACGTGTTCAACAAGGGAGGTGTCGAAAGAAAATAAAGCAGCTGTGAAAAATTAATATCCTTGATATTGAGAGTCTCGTGCCGCTTCGATAACGATATACAATATAATAAAGCCTCGTGCAAGATTCAACCATATGCGCACTTACGAGCTCACACATCAGCTCGTATACGGGCGTTTACCGCTCCACACATCATATGGTCGACTTATGAATGGTATCTGCACACGTTCCCACGTCACTGAATGAGCCTCAGGTCCCTCACGTCCGACCGGCGGCGGCCGGATCGTAGCCGCCTGTATTCCTCGTGTGTAAATCGTCCAATTCTCATCTCACATTTCCCTCTCCCGTACGGTATCCTATTAGTTTTGCTTCGTTCGAGCGCTGCTATTGTTGGGGAATAAAAATTTTCGCACAAAAATCTGTATTCCATACAAACAAACCTCTTCTAAGTTGATTTCTTCTCAACCCAACAATAAGTGAAGTAAAATGATTTTTTTACAAAACGATGAAAAAGGGGAAAAACGTGCCAAAAACTTAATCTACACTTGATTTCTAAATTTTTTTATATTAAAAAAACATCTAAATATTGTAGGTATGCGATACGTGGTGCGATCAGCGCGTCATCGGGCATATACATATATACATCAGCCTCGGCAAGAAACAGGTGTCAGCTCGTAGCCGTTGCTACGGTGGCCGGCTTAGATTGCGGCACTGACAGAGACGCGTCGGACGGATGGACGACCGGACGAACGACGACGGACACCTGCACGCCTCCGATTGTGTACGTAAGATCGGCGGATATTCCTCGCCGGAGTCTATCACCCTCTCTCACATCGTATTTCGTCTTTCTCTCCCCGCGCGCGAATCCTCTTCACATTTCGCGGTGCCGCAGTTGATCCTCCCACGGTGCGAGAAGAAGCAGAATCCAGCAATATCACGTACATGCATGAGATAAAGAGAAGAGATCATCAGAAACCGAAAGAAAACCTGCAAGAAGTCGAGAGAAACGCGGTGAGGAGAGACCACTGCTTAAAATGGAACAGGCAATAATGGCGAACGCTCGGGAAAGAAGAAGAAAGAGAAAAGGAGCGACGGAGACCGCACATCGCCAGGTCTTCACGCATACAACGGAGACGCTTCACACCACGAAACACGCGGTCACTCGTATTCCCTGAGAGAAAAAGAAAGAGAAAAAAAGGAGATCAATGTTGAAGAGAGATAAGCGCCTTTGAGAAACAAGGCTGAGAGAGAAAGAAAGAGAGAGACATGCAAGTGACCACGGAGCTGACGAGGACAGCGATGAGTGCGAGAGCGGCTCGATAGGTCGCAACGAATCGGAGAAGGACGACGAGATTGGGTTATGTCGGAGGCGCCGTGATTCAACCGAACGCGCAGGTGTGCCGCAGACTGGCCGGCGCCTCTCTGGAATGCAGGCCCCCCTTCTCCTACTGCCGCCCCCCTGTCATGTCGGTCTGAGTCCCCCTTGTTCCTCCCGTTTCTCACCCAGGCCCCCACGGGCTCCGCCGTCGTGGTGCTGCGACTTCGTCGTCCACCACTACCATCGCCAATTACGGCACGCAAGCGCAAGTGCGGGCGCACGGGCGAGCGAACGGGCACGTTGGACGACGTACGTGTCTATGTATGTGTGCGCCTCAACGACGCTACGTCACGTCCTCTCACGGCAATCAGTGCAGCTGGCCACCAACGCGTTCCCACGGGGCCAAACCGACCAAGCTAGCTTCGGTCACCTTTGCGCGAGCCTCTCTTCTTACCTGTCCTCTCGCTCTTTCTCTTTTTCCTGGTCTTTCTCCCGAGTTGCGACTCCGCCGACCCTCTCGCGCCCCTTTCGTATCTCTTCTTCTTTGCGCGAGCGTTTCCTCTTCTTTTTTTTTCCCCATCCTTTCTCTCTTCTCCGTCCGCTCTTTTATATCTTCTCGCTTTACTTTGTGAAGATCGCCCTGTGCCCGCGAGCGATGTTTCATTACCTTCGGAAATCGATACAGAGTAGCTCGAAGCAGTGCTGACTCGCGTCGTAAAAGAGAAAAGGATTTATTTTCATTAAAAAAGCAATTATCGAAATAAGATATGAAAAAAAAGAAACGATACTTGTCGCGAATTGCGGCTTTACATAACGAGGAAGAGAGATATTTCAATCTCTCGGTTATTTAGAAATAATACATGAGGCCGTTGGATAACGTGACTGTGTTGCAGCCGATCTTATTTTATGTCTAGAATGCGATTACGGTAATTGCTAAATATGAAACTCGCTCGGAGAAGAGAGAGGCAGAAGAAAACAGATCTCGAAGAAACAGAGGAACTTTTGTACTTGCGAGATGCTGTTACGTGCCAGACGGAAAGTGCGGTGTCAAATAACTCTCTCTTAACTGGGCGCATTTCTGGACTTTTTCACGTCTCGCCTAGTTTTGGAACATGAGTCCGCTGCGAGTCGTTGAGAATTATGAGACGACATGGGTTATTGGGAGGGTCACCAATCGATAAGAACCGTAATCATTGTTCGTTCGTTTGCAGCTATCGGTCACGCGTTTCCTACGACTAAACACAAACATATATATGTATATAGTGACTAATGTTTAAATTTTCTTTTACATAAAGTCTTTCATATTCAGATATATTATATTCCCTGTATTGTATACAACTTTCGGTATTTTAGGAAAACAGATCAAAGAGATTTCCGTGATTCCAGATGGAAGTTTGACAATCGCTAACTTCCAACCAGGTGTCGTGTATAGGCATATTTCCAACGAGCACGATATGGTATTTTGGAACGACTTTACCGTATTCGTAGGCATGCCTCTATTATCTGTTGATTCTACAAATGTTCGCCGACAACCCCTGTAGTAATACCATTGTGCGTCTTTGATTTGTAGAAAAACCGTTTGCCTGCGGAGAATCGTCGAGTTTTCATGCCAACATACCACATCGGGGTATATTCAAGGACACCTGAGAATATGAATTTTCGTACCTGCGAGCCGAGAGCGGTCGATATTCTCGCGCTTTATATCCTCCTCTTCAATAAACGAAAAAGGTTTTGCTCCACTTCGTATCGATTCACTTCGATCGTACGTTGTGACAAATTTGTAGTAAAATAATTATAAGCAAAAGTATTTAAAAAAAAAACGCTTGCGTATCTTAGAGTGACTCGACGTATCTCATCTTCTGCGCGCGACATTCTTTTGCAGAATGCGTGTAACGCGGCGTGGAATTCTAGACAGCTGCTTCCTGTGAAAGTTGCGAAATAGGCGGATAATACACCAATCTCGCCGCGCGAACGTGTGTGTTCTAGATCGCATGACAACGAGAAGAAATAATAATAACGAGACGCGTACCTCTCTCGGAGACGGGAGGGGGAAGAGAGAAGCAGGTCAAGATGTTTCTCGCCCCGTTAATGACTCGCTTCGTATGTGCGGACACATACGTCCGCATGATGCCCCGCTGCCTCTTTCGAGGATATTTTAAAAACGGATGACGAGAGTATTTTCGCGGTGCAAACAGCCGTTTGAACAGCTGCGCAAATAGTGGAGAACCGCGCGCGCTTCCTTGGCGTGATTTCTGTCGCCGCGCGGCTTGCGCGCGCTCTTCTTTGCTATTTGCAATTTTATCACCGCCGACCAGCCTCGCATCGAACGACGCTCAAATATTGTCACGACAACTCCATCAGTTTCCAAAATCGTCATGTGAATTTCGCATTTTCATCATATTAAACAAGTGGAATATTGACACGTTCAACAAGTGCATTAAACAGTGTAGTTTTTTTTAACTGCATTTTGAGCGGGGAAATTGTTTCTCTTCTTTGGAGCATATTTTATCGGTTCGACGTACTCGTAATCAACGTCACAGAGAAAGAGAGAGAAAGAGACAATAAAAAGAATGCAAAGAGTAAAGAATAGATAATAACGAAAGAAGAAGCGAGATGAGTGTTAAAATGACGGCAAGACGAAGAAAGCGTGAGCGTATATAGTCGCCTCCTCTTCCCCCTCGTGCCTCTTCCTGATACGATGTTACAGTCTTGTAGGCAGCCGGGGACCGGGAGAGTCGCCCCACAGCTAACACGTGCAAGGCGCACGTGCACTCCGGAGAGACCGACCGACCGCTCTAGCCGCTGGCGCACAATCATTGGATGCCAAGATACACTCGGTGGAATAATTTTCGACGGAGCGCTCTCTCATGGTCTTCTTTCTCCGTCTCGGTTGTTTGGCCGAGCGAAATCGAAAAAATTCGCCGCGCAAGGAGAACCGGCTCCCATTCTCGTCATCACCGTCGTCGCTCGTCATCATCGATTCGAGGCGACCGCAATAAATGATCACGCCAATGCTTTTGCATAAAAAAAAAAATAAATAAATAAAAATTACACGTCCGACTTTATTTTTCACAAGCGCAGAGAGAAATTGATGTCGCTCGTATCAGTTTTTAGATCATTGTTTTGAAGTATGTACCGATATTGTTGTGGTTTTTTTGTTGTGTATCTGTTTGATTGCATCACATTAATAATTGTAGAATCATTCTCACTTATTTGGAATCGTTTAGTGACCGATGAACAATCGAGATAATCGTGTTTTGATAGTAGAGTGAACAATGTGTTTCCATACATATGCTCACAATTCTATACTAGTTACGTTCATTCTAAACAACTTACACATAAATCGAATAAATCATAACAAATACAATATAAAGACTTGGTAAATCTCAATACAAAAGTAATAACGAAATTTCTCCAATTAAATCATTTCTTCCGGTTGTTGTGTCTCTCCTAATGTCATCATGTTCATACATGTCTGAAGACAATTATATAATTATTATATAATTTATTAATATATTTTATTATATAATTTTTTCTTTTATTGTATATTATTCTAAGAAGTTTTATGTATGTGTTGCAGTATATAATATTCTATAACATATATTCTAAAACCTCTGTCAAAAATTCGTTATTATACTTCGCGAGACACACTCCGCTTTCTATACTCGCGCTACTTGTCTCGCAATTTGCGCGCGACAAAGTTGCGAGGCGAGATTCGCATTCCCCTCGTTCGAACGGGACAGTGTGGAATTAGTATGCAAAGGCGCTGCTGGGTTAAATCGGCCGTGTAGTGCATTTTAAGGGAAATTCTCGACGGTCTCTCTCGCTACGCGACGCACGCACGGCGCGCGGCGCTCCGCAAATTTATTCGTAAGAATATACGATGTGCGTATGTATGCGCGGCGAGAGGTGAGCGCCTACTATGCAGTACGCTATCTCACGAACGGATACGACATGGCAGAAGGAAGCGCACGATTACGGGGCTCACTTCGATGCATTCCCGACGTTGTATGCGCGGCAGCTGTGTACGAAGATGCGCTCGTTTCTATCGGTCTCAGTTCCTCTCTCTTTCTCTCTCTCTCTCTCTCTCTCTCTCTCTCGTCGGTCTTGATTTTCGTGAACGAGATGAAGCGCGGAAAGGTAGGAGTCATCAGGGTGGGACGACGCGCTAATTATAGGTGCGACGCTTTTTCTTCGTGTGTTTCAAACACTGCTTAGTCCTGTCTCAAATAATCGAAAACAGCTGATATATGCGATTTGGTACAGCGATATAAACACAATCGATGAGAATCAGTCGAGCCATTTATTTGATAAAAGAATAATAATTAGAAGAGAAAAAAGAGTTTTTATTATATAAATTAGGTTCTCTCTTTTATTATACACACATATACACATATAAACTATGTGTTATATTTGTAAAGCAAGATTCACAGTGGCAAAATCTCGACTTTGATTCTCGAGTTGAAATTTCGAGACGACGTTTGTAAAACGTCTTCAAAGAGAGGAAACTTTATTAAAACATTTATGTTCGTAACGAGAAGTTGCAAGCTGCGCAGCACCAAATTGTTCGCGATGCTTCGAGATTCGACCGAAGCTCGATTCTCGCTAATGTGTACTCCGCTTCAGAGAGATTCATTCATTCAACACGTGCAAGTTATCACACAGATCGCAGACGTGAAGACGAGTTTTAACACGCAGCTATTTCTCACCGCGATCGCTGTTGACGGTGATAATCTCGTTTTATCAGATACGTGAAAATGAACTCAAGAAGATCGATGCCGAATATCGATAATCGCAAGCTCTAGGTGCGATCGGGGGGAGGGGGAATGGTTTTATCGCGATGTAGAATCGATTTGGTGCATTCGAACTCCAGAATACACCGATAACAAATCGCGTCTTATCGAGCAAACGGATAAGGATTTCTTTTTATCTGCGCGCGAACAAGTATTACAGAATGCGCTCAAGTGCAAGATGAGTACGGTCGAACGCATCAACACCTGGGCGGCTGATCCGGCCGAGTCACTTCCTTCGGTGATTCATGCAAAGCGGACTCGTGAAGTTATTGGCTTGTGTAACTTGAATGTTTCAGTCAAAATTCAAAGTGTGCTCTTCGCACATACACATCTATATTATTAAGATCGTCTCACTAGATTCTGTTGCATAATACGACTCGTTATAAAATGCATTCTACATTTGACGTTTCTTACGTAATTTTAAATGCACGAAAACGGCATGTATTAAAGAGGAAATTGAGCAACTTAGCGAAACTATAATTTCCGGCGTTAATTGAGCAATCTCACCGATGAGCCCGATGACTTCGTAACATTTGTGCGCAGAATGGTGAGAAATCTCAATGAAAAGTATCAGTAAATTCTCTCGCGCGGTATAGCACGCGGCGGTTTTCTCGGTTTATTTATTCCCGGGTCAAGGGAACTTCACTTCTTAAACTCGAGGGTCAAGGAGTCAATGAGATCCGGTTGCTCAGGTATGTAACCGCGCAAGTGTCTGCCCGTTGAGTCTCACGGGCGTCTCGCATTCGATTTTATTCCCTGTAATTTTCCACGGAATTGTTTCTCGTGCGCTTCTCCGTGGAAAAGAGAGAGAGAGAAAGAGAGAGCACATATCTCGTCAACAACCGTGCCGCGAAATTATGCGACAAACACGTCGTCGCGCTGTACTGAATAACGATCGTTGCCGATAATATCCGTGAACGGCTATCTTTTTACGCGCCGCACAGGCAGGTATGACTTGCCTCTTTTTATCTTTATCGGCGCAAAAACAAAAAAAAAAAGGAACACGTCGTCACCGCGTATATATTAGTGAGCTGTCAGGAAATATTGCGAAAGATCGTCGTATATTTTTATCGCCATCTCAGTCAGAGACGCGGATTGGACGAGTATCAAAGTTGACGCATGTTCTACTCGCCAACAACAACTCATCTTTCTCATCAATATACTTGTCGACGTGAGAAAAAAAAGATAAATTTCGCATTCTAAAGGAAAATATCGCAAGTTTTTCTTTTTTTTTTTTTTTTTCACCGACATTCTAGTCACGCGATATCGAGCAAATATGAGACGGCAAGTTTTTTCTACTTCAGAGACGCTTTTGTCTCATAACAGGTTTTTTCTTTGAATTAACTCATATCGCCTGGTTCTCGTAAAAGAGCGATAAACAAAAAATATATCATATTTCCGTTTACTCTGATAGGTATACACTTATCATTAAGAAATTATTAGATCATCATTTTGAAACCCAAATATACGATAACTCGCACTCACTACGTGCATATTATATCTTAGTATTACAAAAACATACAATATATTGCGTCATTGAATTTCATATTGCCAACTGTTGTTTGGTCTCGAAAGACTTTGCAATTCTTATAGGCTGTTGATATACAAATGCGTTTCAGGGCAACAGTCAAATTTTTTTACGGTGGCAATCGTATCTCTCTCTTCTCTCTCTCTCTCTCACGCGCGCGCACGCGTGTGTAGTTGCATGCATTTAAAATTTACAATTCAGAACATCGGATTTCTCACTTGTAGAACTGTAAGACGCGGAAGCGCAAGATTTCCGCAAGCGAAGCCGTCAATGATTTCGCGCGTCCACCCCGCTGCTCTCAATTGTTTCATAGGTCATTTGTTTCTTCGGACGAGTGTCGAGACGCACTCTCTCGTTCGTCCAGGCGTCGTCGGTCGCCTGGAAATTCTACGAAGCGTGTCGCCTGCTATTCCGGCCAGCTCTCTCTTCTTTCGTCGAGCGAGCACAGCTATTCCGCTGTTCTTTTTAATTTGCCGCGTAACGCCACCGATAACAACGGGCACGAATTTTTGTCTTCGACCGGTAACGACACTCGATTCATTCGGAATCACGGGCAGGATACGCGCTTACGTATCGATACTTGCAGGCGTGCGAGTCGAATAAATAGAGTAAAAGATACGATATAATTGCAATGATGATTGCTTTTTCTCAATGGACAATATTGTACAATAATGTTCCGAGTAAAAAAGAAGCAATTAGATATTTTAGCAAATAAGAGAAAATAATTAAATCGATGTTTTTAGATTTTTTGAAAGGATAAAGGGGGTAAAAAGGAACAACTGGAACACTTTTTATCAATAAGAGAAAGCGATTGATTTGACTTTAGATTATTTTTAAAAGAGTTTTCGATTACAACGGACTCCGACGCAGGCGTCTTTATAATACAACGTAATTGCCATCTCGAGGCGTCTGTAAACAGAGGCGCGTGATTTATTCGCGCAACGTTCGTCGCTGCAGAAAATTGCAGCCGGATTCATGGTGTACAGGTTAGTGAACAACCGTCGCCATACGTCGGGTATAGAGAGAGAGAGAGAGAGAGAGAGAGTCGGTGGTGGTCGACCAACCGCCTGTTACGGTGTTGGTGGCGATGATGTCTTCGTAGTGGTGGTAGAACCGTGATGGCTAGTGGCTGGCGCCGCCGGACGTTCAACAATGGTCGTCCTCTCCTTTCCCTTCTCCCTTTTACACTCCCTTCGTGTTCCACCGACGCCGCCAGTCGCATAGTCGTCAAACACCCCCGACTACTGATAGCTTCGAATCGAATCTCTTGTCAGAAATTTCCCGCGTTAGATTGATAGCTTGTCTTTTGTATATTCGCGTTCACACGGGAACACATTATTTGGATTACAATTTTGTGAGCGACTACCTGGCGCTAAATGTATGTAAATCGCAAGTCACTCTGAACATCAGTAGAGAAAGCGTTGAGATAACATCTATGTAAACAAGTAAATCTGAAGTGAAAAAATATCACAAGAGAAGAAATAGAAAATATAAAAGAAAAAAAGCTTAAACTTTAGATATAAATTTGAACAATATGAAGAATGTGATAGAAGTTCTATATATACTAGAAACCAAACTGTTGCTTTTGTTTTTGCATTGGAATCGGAGGAAATTGAAATTTTGAACTAAATTGACCGGGAGAAAAATTGGTCGTTGATCAAAATTGCGCGACGCTCGAAGTCGTCACTACTTTACTCGGGCAGCGATTGCGCCGTACAAATGGTAGAAGCGTCTCGAGGGTGCGCGCGGAGAGCGGGGTGGGACAAGGCTATAAAAAGACGCAGGTGAGGGGCGGAGGCCAGTCTGCTTCGATCCGTCCAACGATCACGATCTGAGTTGTAGCTTTGCAATCGGTTAACTCTACATCCGCATGGAATAAGTGATCGGAGCAGTTGTCACATTCGTCACAGCGATCTCGCACGAGGATGCGGTCACTTAGTGGGAGCTAAGCTTGTGAATACACAGGACAGGTCAAGTAACGTGTGTGACGATACTAATTGGATTCGAAACAAGAGAGAAAGAGCTTTAAAAAAGTGCGTCCACTCTGGATTCGTGCATTTTTACAATTTTCGTCTCTGTATTCGACAGCTCCTACGATCGATAGGAACATATACACACGCGCGTGTGTATATGTGTATGTGAGTGCGCCGTGGTGGACTGTCGTCGAACTATCGCACGCAGCGTGTTCGCAAGCAGCGTCGGGAGAAGGAAAGAGCGAGAGAGTGTTGTTGAATTGATCGACTCGGACTGTCGCCACCAGCAGTAATGAAGGCGATGGTGGTCAGCCCGATGGGTGGCCGTGTACCACCACGATTACGTCGCCATGTCCTGACGCTCAACGGTCTGGGCTTCAGCTCGCGAATCACTCGACGTGATCTCGAAGCTGAGGAAGTAGCCGCTTACCTGACGAAGCTGCGCTCCCTCGTTCCGGACATGCCGCGCAAGCGGAGGCTGTCGAAGCTCGAGGTGATTCAGAGGGTGATCGAGTACATCTGCGACCTGCAGACTGCTTTGGAGGAGACAAACGCGGGGCATCAAGAAAACGCGAAAACGACACAACCGTCGAGGCAGCCGTTGCAACCTCTGCTGAACACAGCCACGATGACCGCCACGACGACCGTCTCAACCACCGTGACGTCTGTCGTGATGACGACAACGTCTCCCGCCGCGACGGTCGCTGAGCGGTGACCTGCCGGCCTGATTCATTAAGATACAGGTCGCATCGAGGTCAACCTCCTCATGAACTGATATTAGATCGTCCTGCTTGTCTTCGAAGTGTCCGAAGATTTCCCGAATACTTCGGACGTCACGTAGACTTGACCAAGAAGTAGGCTCGCCACTAGGCTATCCCTGACTTGTGAGAGAGGAGGTACATTAATCGTTCGGAAGAAATACACCGGAAGGCCATTCGAGGGCGCGCCTGCAACCGAAGAGATAATACGAAGATGTAAAAAAAAAAAAACGATGAAGAAGGACGCTTGATAAAAAAAGAAAAAACCAAAAAAAAACAAACAAAAAAAAGAGCGAGCTCTACGCCCGATTTCCAAGTTCTATTCTTCTCTCATGAAGGGAATTTGTAAATACTTGTACATAGATTCGTATATCGCATTCCTCACGTGATCTCTTTCACTGTTGTAAGAGAACCTGGCACAGATCCCCTTTCAATTCTTTCTCCTCTCTAGAATCTTACCATTCCAATCTCTTAATCGACCGCGCGATGTCTCGTCGTGAAATCAGATTCGAAAACACTGCACCTTTGTCCCGAATTTTAGTTTGCAAAATTAATAAAATAAAGGACAACGTAAGAGAGAGAGAAAGAAAAGGATACAATTAGTATTCATTTAATCTACAATTAGTATTCATTTCAGAGTTTTCGTACGGCGATCATTTGGAAATAAAGTCATAACTCGATCCAATGAAGTAACTCAATGATTTATCCCTCATTATAATGTTCACAAAATGCCACAGATGTCGAGATCTCACTTTTGTAACATTTGAGTCATTAGCGCCCCGCCCAATTGGTCGCCGATCGATCGCCTTTTCTTGCACGGTCCTCTCTTGGGAAAACGCTTTATTGTCAAACTGGCGTTTCTCAGCGATCTACACGGTTTTAGTACACGGCAAGAAATTTATTTTGAGGAATCGTTACGTGCGGTGAGTTCAAGATTTCGAGTTGAGATGATAAAATTACACTTTTGCATGAGCACTCTTGCGAAATTGAACTCGTCGCAATTACATAAGGATATTTCAGGTCCCGTTCTTTTTAAGATTTTTGAAAGCTCTACATTGTATATCTCCCTGGTATCTTTGTTATGTATAATTATTGTATGTGTTAATAGTCTCTTATATTATAATTTAAGGGGAGAGAGAAAGCTCTGATTTCCTCTTCTCAACCCGCGTGGATATTGTATATTTACGAAGACTGAAAGGCTGTAAGAATACATCATTGCGCGGGCGTATTCGCACACATAAAATAAATACAAACTGTGTCTATAAATTACTTTTCGTTACATTTTATGAATGATTGCACCTTATTCTTAATAGATACGATTCCATTCATCTCTCTCAAATATCTATACACGTACTTACAACTTTATTAAATAAGACCATAACTTTACACTTTCCTTAAATTCAAATTTTTTTTCTACGATATTAGATTAAAAAATATAGTTTTATTATACGTTTATTTTTATATATTTTTTAAAAAGCGCGATACTTTGCGCAACATATAAACAAACAATAGTAACTATTGCATTTCCTAAAACAAATGCAAATTGATTATCTTCTTTATAGAAAATGTAAAAACATTGTTTTTATTTTTAACAATAATACAGCTATAAAGTATAAAAAAAGAAAACCTTCAGAAGCGTGTTTCCTGCATCGCGTCTAGGAACCATAAATCCGCAAGGATTTGGTGATATTGGGAACGGAAGGAGGTTGGCAGAAAATGGAAAGGGGAGATTAAATAGACGCACGTGCGCGCAACAATCCACGCACACGTGCGAGGAGGGGTGGCGGTCGTTCGCTGTTACCATCAGTCTCGTCGGAAGGCGAAGGATGTGTGCGAAACTGTATAAGGGCGACACGTCGTTCCGGCGGGGTGTAGGAGTTCGCAAAGTTCGTATTGATCGTCTTCTGGCGCGGGTCACGTGCACGTTCCTGGGAACGCTCGAGCAGGGCTATACCCACGGGAACTGACTCGAACCCCATGTCTCTTGACGTCCTCTCTCTGTTTCCTCTTCTCCCCTCGGTCGCTCATGTCCGCTTTTCTTTCCCCGTTTGAAGGAGATAGCGAATAAATGAGGGAACGCACATTACCTCTTAGAGAAGTTGAGCAACTCTTTAAAAGCATCCGTCAATACATGTAGCATTTAATTTTATAGCTTTTATTCGGGAGATGTTGCTTTCGCAAACAATATAAACTTTATATACTCTGTGATATTGCTTTTGTTATTCTTGCTTCGATTTTAAGCTGCTATTTCGAAAGTTCGTAAAAAGCAATGATGTAACGGAGGGGAAAAGTAATTTTTTTTAGAGGAAGAATACAATTACTTGATAACGATTGCCAACTGGTGATGGTGAATGGCACGCTGATAATGGAAATGAAGTCTGACTCACTATCGGGGATCATCTTCCTTCCTTGTTTCGGCACGTGCGGCCATCAATATATATAGGGGTTTACATCCCACAGATACAATACACACGTGACACAAAAAAACGTCATTCACGATATCCTATACAAAAAATCCACACATTTTTATTCTTTAAAGCAATATTTCACACAAATTAAATATTTAAAAATTTGCGCATAACTTTTATTTAAAACAGTGTTAGATTTGTTTTTGTGGACTCTTGTAAAGTAAGTATCGAGTTTACTTTCCTACATTATATATCAGTAAGATATAAAAAATACAACTTAAAACAAATGTTATTTCTATCGAAATAATTTATCAGATGTGGTAGTTTAATTTGTGTTTATTTCTATCATCAGAAAGAATAATTTTATCATCACAAATATAAGAGTATTCTTCTTTAATAAAAGAATAGAAAACATTCGTATTGTGTAGTTCACGCTATAAATACTGCTGATACAATTTTACATATTCAGAAATTGTATACATATCTTGGCTTTTTGTGTGTAATTATAAATACACAACGAAGAAACGATCAACCTTTCAATTGCTATTCTAAATCATGTTTAAATCTTATTTTAAATATATTTTACTGCGGTATGTCATTAAAAATAAAAGCTGTAACAGTTGTATAAGATATAACAGTTGTTGTAAACAAGAAAAAAAATTTATCAACTTTTATCTTCAGTGACAAAACATCCAAAATAAATTGTTGTAAATGCCTTCCCCTCTGTGACGAACTAATCTACAGAACCAGTAAACGAGTAAGAACACTGTAAAAAAACATAGTGTATCAAGATGACTCGTCGATGAGGTAAGTGTGTACAAAAACGATATTTCTACTCGTTCTCGCGCAATAGAGGTTTTTCAATTAATATTACGAATTTGTATTTTTATACGTCAAGCGTGCGTGATACACGTGATTCGTATCGAATTATCGTTCTCGTGATCACAATTGGAAGTGAAACGAGAAACCGTATATCCTTTTATATGTAACTGATTTCGCTCTTCACAATATCAAGCAATATTGCGTGAAACGCTCGTGCTATAAGAATACAAACCAGTTCACACGCAATTCCAAATTATGCCGATATTCAATTGATTTGTCGAGATAAGATAAAGAAAACAAAGTACGTTTACTAGACTTGAGTGGTCAGATACTCTCTGATCAAGTCCTTGTCCCGAGCGAGCCACGCGACATTCAGCCTAATGGATTCCACGCATTGTTGCACCGTTCTCTCAGTGCCCGGAGTCGGGTGGCTCTTGAAGAAATTTTCCACATCTTTGGCTTGTTCCTCGGTAACAAAGTTCTCCGTGGTGAACTTCACTAGCCGGGCCAACAAGAAACCGCCTTCGTAACGATCCAACAGCGTCTTCCATTTTTCTTTGAAGAAATTCCACGCCATCAGACGACCCTTATACGATAAACCTACCGACATGATAGCAAACACAGTATCCTGTGCTCGAACCTCCTCGCTCATGGCGAAGTCCAGAACCTCTCTCAGCAAAGACTCGTCCTTGATCGCACCGAGCGCCCGTAGAATACGCTCTTTCTCTTCCTGTAAGTCGGCATCTTTATACAGTTTGATCATGGTCTCATAAGTTTTGGCGTCGCCCACGGAAAGTACAGCTCGATAAACCGGACTGCGCAGATCGGCGGCGAGCGCAGTTGTGCCGTTCACATGAAACTCGAATCTCTTTTTCGCTTCCTCAATAGTATCCTGATCGTTCAAAGCTGCCATACGACCTAACACAAGGGTTCTCAGTAACGTGTCCAAATGACTCTCGTTCGGCTTAGGATCCCAACCTAGCCTGCTGTTGACATCGCGAAACAGATTGCGTCCAAACGCTTTGAAGGAATCCTCGAAATCCAAGTGCGAAATGAGAGTGCCGATTTTGCTCAGAGTGTTTACTATAGTAGACCACACGGTGTAATTGTCTTCCTGTTGAAACGCCCGCATGAGCTCGAGCACTTCCACGGTAGACGCATGACTCGCTTGCACCATTGCAAAAAGATCGTCCAGCAGACCGAGTCTATCTAGAGGAGGCAATGTATGATCTTTGATTCCGGGTAACAGTAATGACAGAGCGGGCTGGCTGTAACGAGTTCGGTAGAAACCAATTGTACCGGGATTGATCTTCAGCCAAGCGCCCTCGGGAATATCTTCGATCACGAATTCCTTGGATTTCGCGTCTAATATGCCGTCGTATACTGCTTTGCTCGGATCTTTTGACGAGCTTATGCTTATCGGTATAAGCCACGCATCATCCGCTTCAGTATCTACCGATCCGTCAGCCAGAAATCTCTCTTGAGATAGCGACAAGATTCTGACGTTGTTTTCGTGACGATGATCGACTTTGACGACGGGAAAACCTTGCCTCTTGGTCCACGATGACATTACTTTACGCACAGCTTTATTACTGGCTTCTTCCAATGCGGCCCAAAGATCTTCAGTCTCTGCGTTGGCATAGCTGTGTCTCTTCAAGTACAGGTTCATACCCTTTCTGAAGTCGTCATCGCCTATGTACGCGTGCAACATACGAATTACGGAAGCGCCCTTGTGATACGAAATATCGTCGAAGATCTCGTCGATCTCCGAGGGATGACCGACTGGCACTTCGATCGGATGGCTGTTCTTCAGAGCATCCAGTTCCAGCGCTCGAATATGCGTATCCGTCACGAATTGCGTCCAAATATCATATTCTGGAAATAGATGTGCGACACAGAGGAACTCTACGAAAGATGCGTAGCCCTCATTCAACCATAAATGCGTCCACCATTCCATTGTTACGAGGTTGCCGAACCACTGATGCGCCAGCTCGTGTGCTACTATCAATGCGATCCACTGCTTGCGCACTGCCGACGTGTTTTGCGGATCTACTAGAAGACAGGTCTCGCGGTAGGTCACTAGACCCCAATTTTCCATTGCGCCCGACGAAAAATCAGCGATCGCTATGAGATCAATCTTCGGCAGCGGATATGCAATACCAAAGTAAGTTTTGTAATAAGGCAGCACCTTAGTTGCGACTTCCAGTGCAAATTGACCTTGTTCCTTCTTTCCTTTGGGCACATAAACTCGAACTAACACACCATCACTAGACGTGTCCTCTATGTAATCAAAATCGCCCACCACTACGGCCACTAAGTACGTCGACATAATAGGTGTTCTTTCGAAAGTCAATGTTTCGTAGTTACCATTTGTATCTTTGTTTTTTACAGGCTGAAAAATAAAAAAAAACATGAAGTTAACACATTTGTATAAATATATAAAATACAAAGCAGACTATATATTATAAAAAGCGCATTAAAGAAATATAAAAAAAAAATCAGAGCATATAGAGAAGCAAAGCAAAAAAAAGCAAGTAATATTGCAGATGCCGGTCGTTGCTTACCATATTGGAAAGAGCAGTAAGACCAATTGGTACTTTTAGTGTAATGTCAAACGTGGCTTTGAGCGCCGGTTCATCCCAGCATGGAAAGCAACGTCTAGCATCTGTTGGTTCAAACTGAGTAACCGCCGAATGCTCAATTGTACCATCCTCTCTGAAATCATAAAAAAAGAGCTCTATACTATATTAAAAGATTCTCACCATGTTTGACAAGCCAACAAGAGTCATCTGAGATGGAAGTCTAAGGTGTATATCAAAAGTTGCTTTGTATGTTGGATCGTCCCAACATGGAAAGAACCTCCGAGCTGATGTAGGGCACAAATAAGTTACAATGCAATTACCATTCTGCCTTTGAAAAAGCAAGATACATAATTTAAAATATCGTTTTTATCTATCTTTTATTTAATCATGTGATAAAAGTAACAAACAATGATACTATTAAAAAATTCTTTTTCCTAGTTAAATGAACTGATATAAGTTGCTTATAATTTTTGTACATTATAAAATTATGTTCTCACCTACTGTATTTGCTCCTGTAGAAGCCCTTCATTTTATCATTAATCTCACCCACAAATTCTATATTCAAGTATCCACTTTTACCAAGTGGCAAAGCTTCAGGAAACACCAGCATGGCTGTTTCTTCTGATGCGGATAATTCAATTTTCTTGGCTGGGATAGTTTTGCCATCATTTCCATGAAAAACTGCATTCTTTATATCAATTTCCAAAGAATTCAATACAATGATTCCAGTCGAGCTTTCCACCTATGTTTCAGAACAAAAACAATTAATGATAAAAAAAAAAACTATTATAAAAACCACATTATTCTACAATGCACCTGCAAGATACAATCAATATAAAGTAAGAAACAGATGTTGATAATTCTTATTCAAAAATCAAATTTTCAATTGCTTGCAGTTGTAAGATAAGATTGATAGGAATGTTTACTGATTAGATTTAAATTTAAATAGTATCTAAATAGTTGCGATAAGGAAAATCAGGTATTTTTAAAATCTCTTCTTCGTAGTTGCACTGTAATGTTTTGTTGCACTCAAAACCGAAATAAACACAACGAAGAGAGAAAAACATGAGAATAAGTACAGAAAGTGCAATTATAGAGAATAAACCTTTGGTTATGTTTGCCATGTGGAGTATTTTGCAACACTTTGTAGTTTCTTTGTTTTTTTATTTAAAAAAGAAACAGCAAAGCACATAAACAAGATTCTAACTTACGTTAAGATGCACATTCTCCGTGCCGTCGAAGGTAAAGGCCTTAAGATTTGGCGTCAGAGTGATTTCGTAGTGATAAGGGCGAACAAACAATGGTAGACGGCGAAACGGCTTTTTCTCCTCGCTCGACATCGTTTCGCTCGTTCCGTGATCGTGTGCTCGCGCGGTCTGCGGTTTTATTTCGCCGTTCCCGACGGTACTCACTGACAACAACCGCTGCAAGGTACTAGAAAAGACTCCCTTCTCTTTCTGCTGACTCACAAAGCGACAGCGCACAAATACACGTGCAACAACGCGCGAGAACAACTTGACAGACATAGCCGCAAGAAAGAGAGGCGATATCAAGTATATCGATATCTTCTGTTGGTATCGACTATACTCTCGATACACAACAAAATTCTCTCATCCGATGTATCGCTAAGGATCGATAAAAGTCTGCGGGTGAATTTGACCACAGAACAACTCTGATTGATTCAAACTGAGTAATAAACTCTCACGAAGCAAATGTTGACACAAAGGTTCTATGAAAAGAAATAAATAAATAAACAACATTTATAATATATAGTTCATAAAATATAATAAGAAAAATTATATGGGCAAAAAAAAAAACAAAACTTTAATTTGAAATAGCTTTTTACAAACACTTTATTTTTACCTCACAATACAAAACAATGACTTCCATTTTTTGCATATAATTCTGTCTCGTATCTCTGCTTATACTTTATTCTATAAAACATGTATAAAGAATATTATTTCTTGTAAGAACTTTTTGATGAAAAAATGAAGTACATGTTTAATGAGAATTCTAAAGTGTATATACAAAAAATGTACTTAAGTTACGTAAATTACCATAATGATAAATGATTACATATAGTATAAATGATAAAGTGTTTAGTACGAAATTTGAATAGTCAAATTACGGTCAGCTAAATATTATGTACACAAAGACGAAAAAATTATGAAGTAGAATTGGCTATCATACGTAACGATATCCGTTGCGCTATAATATGTCACATATTGGCTAATTTAAAGAATTTATAATAAATTATAAATCTTTAGACACAATCGAGCGCGCGAAACAGCATGTATGTTGTTCACCAATTACTATATTCTTACACATTTGTTTTCCTAGAAAAATATTTCTATTTATGTTCACAATTAACATTATTAAATATCAACATTTAATAACTTTGCGTCTGTATTCGAGCGCGGTATACAAAATAGAAATCATGTTTAAATATTTTCCTGTTTTTTTATACTACATCGACATGTTGCATAAAAAAGAATTAGCATTAGCAAAGTTGCGCAACAAAAATTATTGATATTTTTAAGCAAACAATGAAAATATTTACAATACTTTACGTTTGTAATGGAGTAATCCAAAAACTTAGTCTATATATGCATATGCCAAAAACATATTTAAAAAATCACAGGTTTTATGAAAATAATTAGTGTGAGCATAAAATTATTACTTTATGCCCGTAATATAAAGTTGCGCAATTATAAATATAACATTGAAAAATAATGTTTGAAAAGTAAGTTAACTAAATAATGATGGTTTAGAAATATATACTTTAGAGACAATAAATGCAACGTTTAACAATAGTTTTGTGGTATTTTTAAATTAAAATGAGCACGAAATAATTTCCGAATTGTTTCCATTCATTCAATGGATATAAGTCATGTAGAACTGAATTTCTCGATTCGTCTAATTTATTTAAATTAGACATACTTCTACTAAAACGCAGTCATTATTGAGTCTATTCTGCGATAAATATTACAGCAAAGTGTTACATTCTGATTAATGTGTGTTACAGCAAACATATTTTTATAATTTTTTTCTAAGAAGGAGAGAACGTATATAAATATTCTACTACATTGAAAGAGTATTTTTACACTATATACAAAACTGTAATATGTTAAGCAGGTCTTTTTTTCCTTGCAACGAACATTACGTTGTAGGGCAATGAGGTTTTTTAGATGCTTACAAAAAACTATCTGAAAAACTCAATCTTTCGAAAAATGTTACATATCGATACAAAAAAATTTCGAAAAGTTTTTTGATAAAAGTAGGACAGTATAGCAATATAAATTTCGGAAAGGGTTGCTGTAAAAAAACAGGTCTAACGTTATCGGATTAAATCAAATCCTTTGTACTTGTCAGAACTCGTTTGAATCCACGAGTTTATTCTTATGCATTTTTCCTAAGTAGCGTTAACGGAGATATTACAAATATTTTAACGCGATAAAAGAAGATTTGTATATCTTCATACATTGAAACATAAGCGTTATATACTGTATTATATAGTATAATTATTATATTTTTGTGTGTGAATACTCTTATATGTATATAGTTGTTATATATGAAGTATGTATATGTCAAAATATTCACAGTTTTTCGCAATAATGGACAGGCAAATGTAAATAATGTCAAAAGACGAAATAATTAGATTTAAATTTGATCAAAGAATTATATCGATGATATTTACACAGAACGACTCTATTTACTTTAGAGTTATGCAAAACTCTATCATTGTCTTAAATTATTTAGTCTTGTATTTCCTAACGTGTAAATGACGCGCGCGCTGATCTTGATATATCTTACGTGCATATAGATTCAAATGATTCCGGTTTTGTGTCCTCCATTTTCACCAGTTCCGCATGTCCTTTCGCTATTAGATCATCAGCAAAGGAAATAGTCTTGAAAACATACATTTAATTTAAATGCAACTAAACCGATGAGATTTATACATCATACTTGTGGAAATATCCTAGATACTTACCCCATAATCTTTAATGGTAAAATAAATATTTGTGTACGTATTCTCGCCAATACAATATACAACATGGGCTTGAGCAACTCCATTCTGATAACAAATCTCGAACGCCGAGTTATATGCGTCTGGTGACCATGTTTCACCTAAAACACACACACACAAAATTTGCACGCTTAATACCAATTTTGGATAAATAAAATAACTTAATTGTAATGTTTAAAAAGCATTGTATGTGACATCATCAAACAGTTACTTTTGTTTGGCTTGATATTCGCTACAAAGATTTCGATTGCTTGCAAAGGCAGTATTTCAAGGAAATTCCACGCCAGCGGCTTATATTCCGAATTATTAAAACTCCAATAACCACCGTGATCAACTAATCGGATTATGTTTTTCTGTCCACACGGATCGATTTTCTCAATCAATCCTCTAACCCATTTCTTGTTCCAAAACACAGCTACATAGTGTCCTCCTACAAAATAATACATTTTGGGATCCAGGCTTCTCGATTTTGCATAAACTCTATCGATTCTCTAAGCGATTATCAAGAGGCACGATAATGCCTCGCGCCACGAAGTTCACGCGCAACAAGTGATACGCGCACGGCTATTACTTACTGGCCATTTCCACAGGTGGAATATCTGTATTAGTATTATAATAGCAGGACATGCTATCTTCTAGATTTTGCAAGTAAGGATATGTCGGATGAGTTGGAAGCTGAACGAAGAGCCAGCTTGGTTTGACGATATGAGAAACAATTATGTCGTTAGAAACTTGTTCCGTCAAGGTCAGGGCACAAGGTGTACAAGGTGTAAAAACAACGTTGTTTACAACTTTGTTCATTTCAAGCGTTGAGATCTGCGCTAATGTCACTTGCGGAAACTTCTTCTCCGGAAACTTTTGTCTTATGATTTTAAGCGCGACGTTGATTCCCTCAACACTGCCTTGTATCGAGCAAATCTTATGATCGCCATTGCAAGGGTGATCATTTACATATATGTCGACGCCTGCTTTTGTACGAATGCTTTGTAAAAAAGTACCGTGACGACCGATCAATCTACCCACTAGATGTTGCGGTATGGCAAAATCGAAAGTGGATTCAATATTGTTTTTGTGTTTGTTACTTTTTCCTGGAACAATACTCCCTAAAAACAAGAAATGAAGATTGTCTGTTACAATATAAAAATGCTTTCACAAAATAATATTTCAGTATCAAGACACTATTCACCATGATAAAGTAAACTGAAGTGTTCACAAAATGTCGATATCAAAAAGGCAGTTCCAACTCGGAAATTGTGCTCGAAAATTTTTGAATCGCAAGAGCAACAAAATCAATTCTTATATATTATAAAATAATATAATATTTATTTAATGTTATTTAATAATCAGTAAAATACCTTTTCCACTATCCATGCTTTCTTCACTTTCATCTGTAAGGCTACTAGAACCTCCAGACACTTCGGAAATTGGGCTGTGATTGGCCGAATCTCTCTCATTCGTCCGTCCCTGAATTTTGATAGCATCATTGGTGTATTCCTTAATTTTTTGCCTACTCTTACCGTAATCGTATTGATCCGCATTATAATCTGCATCGTATGATCCTGTTTTGCAGTGCAGAGGCTGTTTCGTTTCGTCGGCAGCGTCTTGAAATGTCTTTGTTACGCTGTTGTTGACGTTGTCAGATTCGAAGAGAGACACAATTTGACTTCCAGCGATCATCTCAGAGTAGTTCGTATGGTTGTTGTTTTGGCTACTGTCGCAGGAAGACTGTGAAGACGATTTTTTCGTCAAGATGCTCTCGCTGACCTTCCCTGGGACGCGAGACGAATCTTTTTTCGTGCAGGAACAGTTGATTGAGAATTGATTGTCTTCTTGAACGCTGGAGTCATAAAGACTTGTGTCTGCTTCCTTCGTGTCTGTATGAGCTATCTCTTCCGTGATCCCTCCTGGGTCATTCCATTGGACTTCACTTTTGTCAATCCGGCGACGTTTGTACCAAAAGAGGGCGAAGACAAAGGCAACCGTTGGGACTGTCCACTTCACTAACTGCTGTAGACGAATTGAAGAATTCATACTGCGAACGATCCACTGTAGCTGCAGTTGATACTGAAAATCGAGGTAGATATAACGTGTGTGTGAAGCTAGCATATTTTATCTTGAAACTCGAAATATATTAAGAGTTCTGGTTACATTACGAACGGGAAAGTGTCAATCACAAGCCAATAAATATAGATATTCATGTGACACAGATATTCATATATCGTAATAATGTTATAAATGCGTTGTTATGTAATACTAAGCAATACGCTACCAATCAGTACGTAATTTTAATATGAAATAGCATTTTATATTCTCACTTCAACTAATCGTAGCTGCGCGATGCACGTAACATGTTCTCCAGTGTGAAATCTTTTAAGAGTTATACAAACACACAGAGTATGAATTTTTATACTCCTTTATTATTTACTACTTATATTCAACTTTATTTTGTCTAAAAAAAACAGAACTCTTAATTGTTTATGAGTTTCCATAAATACTAATATGCTTCACACTTCACATGTCAGATACCAACAGCTTTAAGAATTGATTAATTTGAAGCCTCTACTAGAAAGATCTTATTTAATTATGTTAACACAAACGTGTATGTGCTGCCATATAATTTTTTGGTTTTTTCCCATAATTTTTGTTTATATACGCAATGCTGTTCACGTCAAATAAATATCTGCGATCAGCGAATATTCAAAACACAGTGTGCGTAAAACGAGACAACGTGCCGACAAGAAAGTCCATGAACTTTAAGTCGAATTCTTTTATTCACGCAATATGCAAGTAAAATTAACAAACAGCTTGAAATACAAAAATTTATTTTATGAAATAAGAGTTTTGTTTTTACTAGAAAAGAAGTTTTTCTCTAACTGCATTTTTTATTCCGCAACGTACTAAATATTTATAAGACTGGTAATATTTATTGTTGGAATGTCTTCACAAAAATTTATTACTGATATAACTAAAATAATATTATTACTTATTCTGAATATAACAATCAGTTGAATAGTGTTTTGTTATTCAAAATAAATACTATTTTGGCCACACCAGTAATAAATTTTTATAAATATGCGTTTAATATCACATTTTATTATTATCACGTACACACGTATGTTTGAAAGTTTATATATACGATAAAACCGAAGAATATAAAATTAAATATATAACATTGAGAAACAATAACAGCTCTAGTTAAAATGAAGATAGAATAGAAAGTTTGAAAAGAAAATTGGTGAGACTTTATTATACTCAAAGTGAAATAATATTGTGCAATATATAAATAAGATAAACCAAGTAATATTCGCATAATGTATAAGTACGTATGTGTGTGCTGATGTGAGTTTTATATGCAAACTAAGGAAATATTTAAGACATTAAATCTACTAAAATATTGAAGATATTAAAATTATATAGCAGTCTTTAATTAATATTATACATGTGGAAGTACTATTCTACAGTGTATAAACACACAAAAGTTTCCAGATATATCTAATACATCCAAAATTGAAAATAAATACAAGTATTCTAAAATTTTTGGTAAGTGAGAAGGCATTAAAAAAAATAATCGCCTAATATATTATACGGCTTGCAAAATTTGCAACATGTAGTTATATCGAAGACCAGTTCCGACCGGTACCGCTTGCCGGTTACGTAGGCGCGGCCACGTAAGGTGGCATTTTCAAGGCGTGATCAAGATCTTCAGTAATGTATCGGCCAACGCAAAAGTGATGCAAACAAAATTAGTAAGTTTTCTTGTATCATTTAATTGAAGTGGAATTAATTTTATTTAAAGTACCACAATTTATATCTTACATATACGCAAGCTCCGTGAATGGAGAAAAAGACTGCATAATATTACTTCACTTTTTAACAACTTTTCTGTTATTAGCGCACGTGAGTTAACCGATAACAGACGATCCCTTTCTAAATCACCGAACAGTTATCACTTTCGCCAAGCGTGATGTAACGTTCCTTCGTATCACAGACTTATCGGACTACAGACAAAAAATATACAAAGTATCCGAGAATTGCTTGACGCCAGCTAGGTATATTTTGTTAATCATAATATTAATAAAACCAATTTAAAAACATTGACATAAAAGAATCATGCAAAAGCATCATGTCTAGCGATTGTTAGAAAAAGCGAGATCGTTTATACAAAGCGAGAAAGCAGTGACAACACTACATTGCAGTGCGAAGAGAAATTCCAAGAAAAAGAAAACAAATATCAATAACTCTTTCGGTGCAGATCGAATAGTGCAGGAATCGATCGATTCTATTTAGAGAAACTGGGCTGAGATAGAGAATAACGTTTTCTTGTTAATTTTTCAACGTTAAAAGTAGGTAGCAGTCGCTATAAAGGCTTGCCGAAAATGTTATTGCATTGTATATACAAAGATATATATAAGTAATAGTTAAAATTCACATTATCAAGTCACTAAATTTTAACAATTTTGACATTTAATATGTCATTCATTTGCATAACTGCAAAAGAATCGTTAACATTTTATAAATTAAACGATGCATACTGGTTTGCTTTCAAAATGTTGAACCAAAGCGCTAAGATCGTGAGAGTAATCGTCGCGAATAAATTAGTAAATACATAAGAAAAAAATGGATATTGCAAGATATGATTAGAAATTTTTAATTCAATTTTCTTGTAAAATATGATTAGAGATTTGTCAGTAAGCTGACAAAAACTCTAATCTTGTGCTGACTAAAACTTAAAATCTTGACTTTTTTCTTGTCTAATCATACAAGCAAACTATAAAAATTGAATAAATTGTTTTTAACACTATTAGAAAAATAATTTATATAAGACAAACTTAGTTTTATTAGTTTTGTATATACACAAAATATATAGTTTTAATAAAGCAGTTAAATCCACACAAAAAGTTAAATTTTTATACTTCGAATTACATAATTAATTTAAAGAAATTGTGTTTTTTTAAGAGAGGCTGTTGGATGTAATTAATTGAGCTGTTGAATCTACCTCGATTATACAGTTAATAAAATAACCTCATAAAGATTTACATTAAATATTGTATAAATAAAAAAATTTGAAACAACAACAGATATCAAAATACATGTGTATTTTTAATTTTTAATGCTTACACATTGTATATGAATAAATAGCATGTAAAAGAGAATATTGTTTTGAAAATATAGCTTTCTCTTGCATAGATGTATGTTTAAAGTAGCAACTGAGATCAACAAATCTCTTTATGAATGAAAATAATCAGATGTAAACAAACAGATCACCTAAAAAATTTGTTTTGTATTGAAACAGAAAAACAAACCAAAAAACATTTGAGATAATCTTAAATAATTTTACAAATTATTATATGCAAGAGTATAGAATTACGGAATATATAATTTTTTTATTGAGTATATGTATCATATATATACCATATGTACACACATAAAACAGACAACTTTATAAAATAAATAAATAATAGGATAATAATAACACAATATTGCTATTTACTTACACATATAATATATTTAGACACTTGCTTATAGATATTGTCTGTATGTAGCACATCTAAATTATCTGCTAAGCAGAATAAATAGTTTTGTTACGTGTAAAAAACGTACAAAAAAAAAACAAAAAAAAAACATTATGACGGTACAAATGGGTTAATTTAATTGGTCAATAAATAAGTGAACATAAATATATAGATAGAGCCTTTAGGACAAGATAAAAAATATAAAAATAAACTAACAAGCACAAAAAATAACAAGCAATACATTATATTGATATTACGAAACAATCTAACAACAACAACAAGCAGATAGGAAACTGATTTAATTGAAAGACAAACGGATGAATAACTTTCTACTACAATGAATAGTGTATAGAAGAGACCGATCGCGCACGAAATATCGTAACGTAATAAATAACGTTACAATTAGAGAAGAAAAAAAATTTCACAAACGCAATATCCATGTACATTCTCAATATGTATACTGCTTGTATCGATTTTTGCTCACTGCCGACCGTATATTTATGCCTGTCCCTCGTTATTTATATCTCATTTTTGTACTTCATCGCGTCTTGAATCCGCAGGCCAGAACGGTACAGACGAACACCGCGTAGCCAAGACAGCACACGGCACATTCTTCATACCGGAATGTTGTGAAAATTTACGAGTTTTATTGATAATTTACATACTGTGACTGAATTGTGATGGCACGCCTTACCAATAATTCTAATAAGATGCTCGATGCGTCAAACAGCCGAATTGTAGCGAATTTTTCCACAAGCACTCACGCCACGTGCTAATACTGTTTTCCCACGTAACGGAAGAATGGCGGCTCCAGGCTTTCGCCGCTTCGTACGCGTCCTAAAGGTACATAACAACAAGAAGAAAGTGCAAAAAGTGACGCGATGAGATGGATGACCACCTGGCGAAACTAGCGGTCGATAACGGAAATACTTGAATACACATTAGATGATAATTGAAGAGCGCTCACATTATCGACCAAGTTTGTCGATAAAAACCCAAAGAATCCCTATATGAATCGCTAGTTGTAAGTTGTAGCAATTACATCGTTTCTGGATATTCGTACCAGAGAGAAGAATGAGAATGGCCAGGCTCATAAGAGTTTCTGCGATAGCAAAACCGGCCCGTAAACTAACGAATGTGCACGGGTGCACATTGGAACTACGCAGCCATGTCCACGACTTGTCGGTGCGTACGCTATGTCGAAACGTGGACATGGTTCTATTCCGTGCTATGTGCACAATTCCAAGTGTCGAGAAAGATCTGTCTTCTGACAGTCCGCAGTCTGTACAAAGTATAACGGTAAAATATACCTACACTTCTACATATTCTCTAGAAATAAATATCCACATGTGTACACCATGGCCGTAATACTGCCTACCATTTCGTATATGTTTCCAGTCTATACATCAATGTCTGGCTTCATTTCATCACAATCTTTGGCAGAGAACAATAATCGTTTTTCACGTTTAATTGTGTTGTGTTTTTCACGTTTAAATGTTAACGAATCAAAACAAAAAATTGCACACCAAAATTGAAATAATGACATAATCGCGATTGTGACCACATGGTTAGATGCGTCTTGACGAGCTCTAGGAGTAACAAATAGTTTTAGTTTGATATTCGGCCTGGAAGTCCATTGCATGTTCACCGCACATAGCACGGAATAGAACCATGTTCACGTTTCGACATAGCGTACGCACTGATAAGTCGCTCGTTGACATGGCTGCGTAGTTCCAATGTGCACCACCCGTGCACATTCGCTAGTTTACGGGCTGGTTTTGCTATCGCAGAAACTTTTATGGACCTGGCCACTCTCATTCTTTTCTCTGTTCGTACGTTATGATCGTAAAGTCGCGTAAAGTCTCTAAAGAAGCGGCAGATTTGGACGAATCTCTTGACAATTCGGCTACTCGATTAAGTAATTTAACTCTGTGGAATTAGGACCGATATTTGCATATTATGGACACAAGGTTTAAATTCTCGATACTATACTTGAGTCACAAAAAAGGTAACAAAATTTATGTGGTATAATGACAATTATAGTTTTATTCTAATTCAAGCAATGCAACATAAATTACAGTAGCCAACATGTGCACAAAAATTGCATTATGGCAATAAAATATTGTAATAGTGTAAAAGTTTTTGGTTTTTAATAAACAGAGACGTTACGGGTTCTCTTTGTGGCAAAGTGAACGTAATTTAATGTATAAATGTATAATATCTATTGACGTATAGGATTTTTTTGTATAAGAACCTAAAGTAGCCATGCTATGCCATCAACAATGTTTTCTTGATTCGCGTTGCAACGGTGGTTTTTAAAAATAAAAATCGGACATAAATTACACAGTGATGTGTGATTTATTATTCTATTTTTTTCTTTATCTTGTATTACTGTCTCACTTTTATGGTTTACTTTCTGCCACTTAGACAACAAATGCGCTAATGTCTATTACACACGTTAATGTCTATTACAGCATCAACTATCGTCGTAAAAACGCAAACGCAAGATCTCGCTGAATTGATCAATCACGTTGGTTGACTAATGCGATTAGTCAATTTCATGAGTTTTAGAATTTGCGTTTGCTCCATGTGACTAATGTAAAATGACCTTTAAGTATCAATCCATTTGCATTGCTTTTTAAATGTAAAAGAAAGATAGCCTGACTCTCAAAACGCGTTATGAATACACAAAGCAAACGCGCTTTAAATGTCTATGTTATATAATTAAAAATCCATAAATTGATGTCTTCTATAAGTTGTCGATAAATATATATGTTCTTACACATATCTGTATTTGATACAAGATGGCAGGATTATCGCGCTCCTGTGCCTTATTATTTATACATGTACGTACATCAGAAGTACGTGCGCACATATAAAATTATACACACATATATATTATTTTTGCGCATTCATATATTTTGTCTTAGACTTATTAAATTTTTAGTAAAAAATAATTTAGAGTAGTATAATTTAAAATATGTAAAAGTTGCATAAATAAAATAAAATATATTATAAAACGTATCGTGCATTTAAAATAATAATAACAAAGACGGTGTTCTGGTGCGTGTGTGTGTGTGTGTTAGTTTTCAGCTTAGCGAGCAATGAGTTTAGCCTAGAGCTAGAGAGTAGAGATGTACGGAAATATCTATTGGTCTAGGACTCAAAGACCTTCGTAGTAGTGTACGGGGGTCGTTTGATCTAGATGCGGGGCGTCGGGACGCAAGGTTACAGCGGTCGTCGGGTCAGCAACACCACGGCCGTCCCTCCCGCTTTTCCCTTTCCACCCTGACCTCCATCCCTCGTCCTCTCGCCGCCCTCGCCATGTTCGATGTACGTCTGCCCTTCCTTCCTAACCCTCTCTCCTCATCGAGAGGAAGAACGAGAGAGACAGAGATGTCGCCCTTCCACCCATCTCTTCCTTGCTTACTGTCCTTTATTTGTCCTCACTACTATGTAGTATCAGGGCGTACCATCTTTGCGAATTTACTCGAAGATTTTTATTAGTAGTTATTGCTGCTAAAAGAAAGTAATCAATAATTTATTCTATTATTATTTAATGAATTAGTACTTAATACTCTGTTATCCATAGTTTAGATCTCTTTTTTTTCAGAAATGCCTTTGACTTTTTTGTTATTAAATCAGAGAATCTCTAAAAAGAAAAACATTCAATTCTATCAATAAATATATTCAGCTAACATAAAAAACAGAAAGATTTTATTGTATTTTTTTTATTATGTTTTATTTGATATGTTTTGTGTGCGTATCTTTGGAAATTAATTATACATTTGATTTCCAGTTAGAAAAGAAGTAATCATGTGTGTTGATTTGTGATTTATTAACGCCATAGTAAAAACATTAGTTTTGGCATTATCTCTTCGACGTCGCAGCATCATTTTTTTTATACCCTTCCGTAATACTTCACTACCACTTGCACAGACCAATGCGGTAGTGGAGTCGCTTGCAAACAGACCAGTGGAGGGGGTGTCTGGGTCACCCCCTTTCATGTTAGTCTGTCTGTCTGGCTGGCTACTTTCCTGGGGTTCGCAACCCCTGCTTACCAAACGTTTATACGAACCATGACAATGAAATGCACCGATTGTTTATGCGCACAAGGTCCCACCCGTAATAACCGCTTCGTATATTCTCAGTCTCGTCAACTAATTTGCTTAATCTGCAAATTAACTAAATTCTCCGAGACGTTCTCTTCGTTAAGGAAAAATTCATTTTAGCTCTGACTTCGTTATTATACCACGTTATTATACCACGGTTGAATAACAAGTGCTGCTTTTCCACCACATATTTCAGTAATTTTTTTTTCACATATCACAATAAATATATCTGTTTATGATAAAGCTCTGCCTCGCTCGGAGCAATCATTAATCTCAACGAGAACGAAAGAAAAACTCGCGCAAAACTGATCACTTTCGTGCCAACGCGAACAATCACCTTGCGCGCTCTCAAACGTCTATTAATTTTAATTAACGGAGAAAGTGTATAGAGACCAATTTTGAGATGTTAGAACATATCACGATAATGTTATACTCCGATTACTAATCTGCAGGTCGCGTGACATCATATATCTATCGTTAATCAACATGCAAACGTTGTGCATTCGTAAACGTTTATTTAGTTGATGAGAAAGTAAAACAAAAGTGTTTGTTTTTCTTGCAGACTATCTCTAAATTTTTTATGATGAGTCATTTTATATTTTTTACACAGCTGTTGAAACCAGTATGTTGTCTTTAACATGAAAATCTTTATGTTCGACTATGTCAAAGATATTTTTTGTCTAAATGTTCAATAATTTGTTCAATAATTTAATTTTGATCGTTTCCGATTTAATTGCTTTCACGATATTTATTTGGGAAAACTTACAATTTCGTATGCAAAGATATAAGAATGAAAAAAACAATATGGTAAAATAAAATTTTTTTTTCACGTATGGATAAACGATATCGCGTTTATCGTGCTTGAGCGATGCAACGGTTTATCAAGCAGACGGGGTTTGCACCCTCATTCCACTGACTACGGTATAGGGTTCTAGAAGCAGCTATCCGGGATGGAGGGAGAATCGTCTGCTGGAGGGGGTGTCTGGGTCAATCCCCTCCCCACAGTCTGGAGGTTCGCAAACCCAAACGCATTTCCCGGGGTTCGCAAATCCGTGCGCGCGCACTACTATTATAACTGGAAGTCCTATGACACATTTTCGATAGCCGGCTATGATCGAAACGGCGTTTGATACCTGCAAAGAATAAAATTTTAACACATTGCAGTTTTTGTAATGCACGTATATTTATCCATTCTCGTAAGTTTTTATTAATGAAAACTCCTCTCGTGACCTTTAATTACGAAGTAATTATGACTTTATTACATATATTATAGCAAAAATCAATCGTGAGAGACGTAACAGACTTGAAGTGTGTTACGTTAATCAACGTTAATTTGACTAATATAGTTGGTAATTAGATCTACTAAATACATAAACTCCAATAAGACCTTTAATCCTCGAATCCCATCGTGAATTTTCCATGACCCTTATCTTGGAGTACCTGAACACTCCACGTGTGTGTATTGTAGCTAATATATATATATATATAGACGGAGAGCGAAAAAACATTTTATGAAATGAGATTAGGAAAGTTACGACTGTTCAAATAAAAATCATTCCAGGACTTCCGATAGAGTTTAAGAGTTTTAAACCTTAACGAGTCTTTTTACTACTTTTACTTTTTATTATACTTCTTCTTTATATATTTTGCATTTGCGCGATCTATTCTGACTAAAAGTAAAGACATCTTTTATGTGGTCCACTTGTTATTACATACGTAACATACTTCAAATCTGTGTTACGTCTCTTCTGCGATTGGTCGTTTGCCTAATTGTTCTTGTTACAAGCCATTTGTCGCGTTTTTTTTTGAAAAGCACGCAACGTGCTACACGCGTCAACCTTTTGCACTCGGCGATTAGTAGCCGGTCATCTACTACGTACGCGCATAATGCACGTGCCCGGGAAAGAAGGCACACACGCATTGCAAGTAATAAAACTCGACGAAAATGAGTCGACGAGCATAAAAGTGGCACAATTGGTTCAGTGGGGCGGTGCCCCTGCGGCCTTGGCTCGGGACAGTGAACCCCGTGGCCATGCGAAACGCGTGCAGCACTCGTGCTGCACACGGTGTCCCATGCAGTTCCTCTCCCTCCGCCCCCGATGCCGCGTCGTGCTCTCCTCTTTCCTCTCTTTCATTCCGCGCCGCGGACTTTTTCTCTTCCTCCGTCCCGCACTGCACCCATTTTGCACATATGCAACGTCCACTCTTGGGCGTTTCATTCGCCGTAATACATTCAGGGCCGGGTCAAATAGCAGTTCGACTAGACATTGGTCTGTATTCACACATATCGAGTTTAATTGTCCGATCAACGTTTAATCTTTCTCTTCGTTGATGATTTTACATGCATCATACACATGTTAATATTATCTGTTTTTCAACGGCTAAGTGTTTTTTCAAGTAACTCCTGCATATAGTTTGTGTGTTGTGTGTGTGTGTGTGTGTGTGTTATTTAACATGCGTATTGGTAAAAGAAATACTTTTCCATTTAATATAGAAAAATCGTAATTTTGTTTTCTCATACATATTGAATGAGAGCAATCTCGTTCAAAAATAAGCCCAACCAAAATATCAGAATTTTAATATTGACATGATATGTAGAATTTTGTGTTTTTTTAAATTAAACAAATAAAAAGAGAATTTTTAAAAATAAATGTAATCAGTATAATTTTTATAAAGTAACAAGTATTCTGGGTCTCAAATCTTTTTCGAGTTTATGGTTTTATGGTTCTCCAATTAAGAATAGACAAAATAAAAAGAGAATGACGGGGACAGCTCGCGAATGATTATATAGTTCAAGATTGAAAATTAACATCAAGATACATGTATATATATTTCGATCAGAGAAGCATTAGCCATCCCTGAAAGCTGACAGGCACGTACGCACGACGCGCCTGGATGCGTATATGCGCGAGCGTTGCCACGCTCTACAAAGCCGAGCGAGCTAGCGTGTGGAGAACGTTCACCCTGCTTGGTGCATCGGCCCTTCGCAGCGTCTCTCAAACATAAGCAAACTCATGAACTGGCATCCGAGGTTTCTAGGTAAGGTCATCAGAGTCACGAGTTTTACTAACTCACAATATCTGTCATAAATGTTGCGACGCTAACCGTTGTGTGGGATCTCAAAGTTTTTCTTGCGTGTCTTTAGAATATCTTCAGAATATCTTCAAGGTATTTAGAGTAATTTTAGAGGTAGGTTACACAAGAGAGAAAAAATGTTCACAAATATGTTTATTGTTGAGTCTCTTTATAATCTTTCCTGTTGGACGTAAGCAATCTTAACGCCCAAATACTTGAAGATAACAGGGAAGTTTTGTTGGGTAGAAGTGTAATCGGTGAACGAGATAAGATAGGTGGATTTATGAAGTCTGGCATTTCAGAAACATTTAAAAATAGTTAACGCGCGATATAGAAGACATCATCTCATTGCATCGAATTTGTTAACACTTGGTCCCTTGGTCACCGTCGAGAATACTTCTCTCTCGCGGAATAATCGACAAATCCTCCTCCGAGCCCGCATCCTCTTTCTCCGCCGCGCTCTTTCGCTTCTTCTTCTTCGATTTCTCTTCCAATCTTTCTCCTGGCTTTCTCCATCTCGCCCTTGCGCAGCTGTTTGTGCGCGACGCGCGTCTTCGCGCAACATTGGACATTGCACTCGGCGGCGCTTCTCGAGGGCGGTCTCTCGGGTTGATGCACGCGGAATGCAGCCGAAGATGACCGACGTGCACCGAGAACAACCGAAGTGGGCTACCAGCGTCGCTGCGCTTGCAGCTGCAACGGTCATCTCAGGTTCGATGCACTCGCACACCCAGGCTCTGTGCATGCACGATTCTGCACGAATGACTCAGCCGGCCCGGCGCACGAGGAATACGACCTTGACCCGGCTGCACGTAGGTGCATCGCACCTTCGTGCCGATACAGAAAATATGTCGCCGCCTGTGTTCGCTAATTTTTATCGCATTATCGATCTTGCAGATTTGCTTGCATCATCGTATTCCAATACATTATTGTTTATTAAGTAAGTAACGTAATTTGTTGCTCCAGTCTTCCCTAATATATCAAAGTCAGTGTGTAACATGACACACACACGCGCAAACAGGAATGATGAAAAATACATAGTTAAGGCGTATCATGGATAAATCAAGGCTTATTAACTTTAATGTCCCGGAAAGAAGAGAAATTCTACACGCTGACGATGTGCATATCCTTCCGGATCTGAAGGATTACTGCAGTTATTTTACATTCGTACATAGTTCAAAGTGTGTTGTCCTCAACAGTTGGGTTCAACGACTGTCGGACGAGAGCGAGACAAAGAAGAGCCCTACCTCCTTCACAGGGTATCTTTATAGAACATAGTGTCATCGACACGCTACGGGGTGTATCCATTGTAAAGGTCAACGCATCTATTGCGGATAACCTCCTTGATAATCGCGGCCATCGATCACGAATTGCTTAATTTATTTTATAGGCATGCAATATATATATATATATATATATATATATATATATATATATATATATATATATATATATATATATATATATCTATACATGTGCTTCGATTGTTGATTTACATCTTGCACTCTGTGATGATAAAACTTTGTGTTTCGATTACGCGTGCACAATTGAAGAGTCTCCTCGATTTTTCTGATTTCTTTTAAGCTCACAGAATCAAATTTCATAATTACATATCTACAGACGCAATTAAGTTTCATAGATTTTTGTATTTTGCACATTCCAACTTTATGCTATTTGTTAATTCTACATATATTCTTTTATCTTACTCGCGTATATTCTAAACCGAGTTTTTCACAGATCGCAGTGAAAACGTTACAGAGAGAAAAAGTTATTCCACGTGATATGCGAGCGTTGCGAGGAAAGTCTTTTCTTCGTGGCTGTATTTGTTTCTAGCGTATGTAGCCATCATGATGTCGCGTCTGAGGGAAGGTTATCGACATATGTCGTCAGCGTCTTTTTTCGATTTTCCTTCGAACGTGTATTTATATATCAGTGAGGGGATGTATTTCGGTCCATGGAAGTCACCGCAGCCACCACGCGTTGACAACGCGCTTTTAACCTTGAACTGATGAACGAATGCAGCCACGATTGGACTGCACGATGTCCTGAGCTATTTCTGGAACGTCACCCTGGAGGACGACGCATCTCACGTCGTTGATTTTATGTGTTTTTGTCTAGCGATTCTGCCACAAATCTTTTTTTTTTTTTTTACGACTATGCTGTGACTCTCTCAATTTCTGAATACTCTTTTCGAGAGCGTTTCACTAACTGTGTTGCGTTATATACAATAAAAATAATAACTGATTTTTTTGAATAATTATAAAATTAAAAAAAATGCATTTTAAAAATAATTTTCAAATTCTCTTTTGTAAATGAACATTTAAGAGATAAATTAATTAAGAATAAAAAACTGCATTTATAGATATAAATATGAATTAAATAAACATGGCTATATAGTGGTCAAGGATACGCAAATATAAAAAAATCATTGAGTCACCTTGTGTATGTTCTATTATTATTTTTATTGTTGTTGTTGTTATCATTATTATTATTCCGTCATTTACTAATTTTATTTGTTTAACACAAGAGATTACGAGAGGAATGTTTCACGTTTAGTACAATTACAGAGTTTCACGTTTAGTACAATTACAGAGAATTTCATATCAAGGAGTTCTCTACGTTATCGTGCATTTTTGTAGTCGCGCATTCTGTCAGAGTGCGATGTATTTACGCCAGAGACGCAAACAACAAGTTTCTTCGACAAAGGGTGTACGACCTGGCTGAATACCGCGGTTTAACTTTGCCGCCTTTGTTCATCAGAAAATGACACCCTTTGCACATTAGTCTTTTTAGTCATTGTTCTCTTTTTTTTTTTTTTTTATTGCGTTTAATTTCTCGTCGCAAGGACAAATGGAAGTTAATAACACAAGAAATTGCGAACAATCGATGCAGTTCGAACAAAAGATGAAATTTGTTTAAATTATTAAGTGCACAGTGTTATTCCACAATTTGTGAGCCATATTGTGTAGACTATGTTATAAGCTATTATATATTTTTTTAAATCGCGCCTTGTAATATTGCGAATTACAATTTTTCAAGAAGTGAATATGTAAAAAAAAACCGCTTTTATTATTTCAATTTTATTTTCTTCGCTATTTTTTATATATGTATATATATTATTAATTACGTACAGATTACTTGCGTCGTCAATGCGGAAAAACATTCGTCGGCTACATTCACGACGGAACGCTGATTTCATTTTGGAACAAGGGCATTGGTGCCATCGCGGCTGCCGCAGCATAGTGCCAAGCGCTGTCGCAAGGAAGGCTGTCGCGTGCGAGCAGTTCTTGGCACGGGTACAGAAGAGTTGAATGCACCGTCTAATTTTACGAGTGTTCTCGCGACATAGTGTTTTCTCCTCTAGGTCTAGAGCAAATACCGCGTCTTCCCGTCAGATGTTTTCTCAACTATACACAACGCCGAGATTGTTACATATAATTAAAATTACTCTAATAATTGTCTTCTACAGACAGCGAGAATAATTAATTACACTTAAAACAAGTGTAAAAAAATCATACTGATCAAATTGCAATTGCTTACTCGGTTGTTAAAAAAAAAAAAAACAAAGAATTTAGGAATTTTTCAATTCAGATAGATACAGTCAAACGCGCTTGCGCAATTTCTTAGCAATCTTTCTTTGCATCTCTTTTGGATGCAGCTACGCAACTCTCCATTGTAGATATGAAGGCGGGATTTATCAAGCACAAAGACAATTACGAGAAGAAGCTTTTGAATATATTATTGCTTGTGTCTTAATCTTTCGTATCGTTGCATCTGAAAGAATAATTGCTATTGACGCAGCTTCTATCACTTTGTTATTATATGTTTTCTTCAGAATAAAGAAACCACTTGTATTATTTTTTACGATTAAATCATCAAAATTGCTACTATCAAGTTATTTTTCAGTCGAGTTAATACGTGCTCCATATTGCCTCATACAATTAATAAGAAATTTTACAATTAGTAGAAGAAAACTTTAACAAATATGTTAAATATTTATATTTTCGCAAACCCGCATAAGCTTCCCTCTCCTCTCTCCTTTTCTTTCTCTTATGTTTTTTAAAGCTCAGTCATTTGAAAAGAAGTAGCAGAAAATTTGGCTATGTAGATGTCGATATTTGTCATTGCTCGCCGCAGTCTCATTGCGTTGCGTCGTCTCGTTCGTACAATCGAGACAACAGAGACCGCGTCAGAGGTGGAAGTCGCCTCCCCACGCGGCCAAGAGCCCTCGTCTGGCTTCTGGAAGAAGGTTGTAGGGTAGGGAAGGTAGGAGGTTGAGGTCGTCGGCGCTCGCAGGAACGAGGCATTGACCTCCAGTGAGTTAGGATGTCTGCCGGTATTGATTTGGCGGCGATGCAGCGCGTACTCGGGGGCGGCGAAACGGGAATACGGGAATACCGGGACGCCGCGCCGGGTAGAACGGACGGAGGGAAAGAGGCGACTGACGCCCCGGAGGGACGACATTCAGTGGCGGGAGGGGACCTGGAGAACCAAAGGGGATGGTATCGTCGGGGATAGCAAGGCTCCCCGGATCGAGAGGGCTCGCGACAAGGGACGGAGAGAGAGAAGGAGGGTGCAACGACTGGGGCAAACTTTCCTCTCGCTCTTCCGCAGCCGTAACTCCCTCGTTGCTCGACTGGCACGAGCAAAAAGAGCGAACTTGCAGACAGGGTGGTTGCCAACCTAGAAGACCCATTAACCCTTTGAGCCGAGCTCTGTTGTTCATCAACATATTTTTTTTTATAAGACTTTTAGACAAAATGTATAAAAGTTTACTTCATAGGAATAGTTTCAGCGAAGTGATTGTTTTTGTAACACATTTTTTTAATACATTTGTGTAATTAATTACTTACGAGTTCGACCATGGAAATGATACACAGCAATATACACGTGTTTTTATTTGGTATTAAATTATATAAACTTATATAATATAGTCTGTAATGCTAAATAGCATTAAATGCACAACTGATCACAAATTTCTTTCGAATAAAAATGATGATAATCTTTGAAATACGACGCGACGCTCGTTCAGTGTACGCGATGGGGTGGAGGTAGTTTGCGAGAACGTGGTGCAACGGAGAGGGAATGTCGGTAGGGTGTCCGGGCATGGAGGACGAAATTCTGCAGACAGGACGGCGGCACTGGGGCGAACTTTCGCTCTCTCGCACTACAGTGCCACTATGCCATTGCTGCATCTTGAGATACGTTACCCATTTTATCTATCTAATATGAGAACATCATTATATAAAGATTAATTGTAATAAAAAAAAAGGTTTTTAGAGATTGTAAAAATTTTCACTATTTAAAATAATATAAAATGCACGTGCGCGTAAAATATGGCTTCTTAGTTTACACAGATAAAGTCAATCAATTTATTTTATTCATATAAGAAATTTGACAACGTACTACATTTTTACGCATTATCATTTCTTTGTAAAATTATTAAATAATGAGCAGTAATTTGCGCGTTTTATTCTTTCACAATATAGTTTTAATATGCAAGTCTTGGTCAGGGAAGAGAAAAGGAATAGATCCGCGAACCGGGTGTCATTATTCCTACGATAACGTTCGTTTTGTGTGCACGCGACGGCTTTAGCCAGCTGTTGGTGTACACAGTCACGAGGTCATTAAGCTTCAGGGGCATTGGCCAGCGGTAGCCATTTTCGAATGCATCCCTCTAACCGCATGACGAACACGAAAGTGCAATTTTATTTGATATAATTCTCGCGTACGCAAGTACAAATATTCAAATAATACTTCAAGAAGAAATTCAAGTTTTAAAAGATCTTAACGTAAAATACATTTGGTATTTATTCTAACGAATTCAATATATGCGGTCTCTGATTATACGTTTATTATTGTCAGACAATATTTCACGTACACGCAATATATTTCTAGAGTGAAATTATACTAATTCTTCTATTTTCAAGTTGTCTTCTTTTTTTTTCTGAATTATCTTTGTACAAAAGATACTTCTTTTTTTTAAAGATGTCACATTTTTAGAGTAAACATGCATAATTATGGGAGGGTTGAAAGAAATACACAACGGAGAATTTTACAGAACTTGGCAGACAGCGACTAAAGGCTGTGTAATGTATTCTTTTGAAACCTGAAGACAATGTACCTCCCACACATTGCTCATATAATCCTACGCTTCTTCCTACTAGTAACAAGGCACCGATTCACGGTCACAGTTTATTTCGCCAACGATCCGTCTAGACAGACACCCTCCATCTAGAAACCTACCATCTTTTCCCTTTGGCCTCAGGCTTCGCTAATGTCTTCATAAATGCATTCGCGTATCATCGACCCTTCATCGCTTACATGTAACTTCCTCTCATCTCTTTCACCATTATCACTGTATTATTATTCGATTTCCGCGGAACTAGTCGAGATATTAAAAGAAAAAAACGTTTGATTGTTTTTTTCTCTTATCTCGACTTATATTTTATCGGCCACACAAGTCATTAAGTTTTTATGAGAATTTTGTATATCAATATTTTCAATATTTTGTTATATTTTTCTGTATGTACGTAAGATGAGAAAGAACATACAAATTGAAAAAAAAAAAATATTTTTTACTCTATCAACTCTATAAACTCAGCCATTGCTGTAGATATTGGAATATTATCGGAATATTATCGGAATTCACATACATAGATAATGACTAGTTTGTTGGAGAGGAAAGAAATTCTCTTTGATAAATTGTTCGATACATTCCTTTCTGCGCTGTATCTCATATATAATCAAAGGATGTAAAAAGTAATTTCGATACAAAGTTTTTTTTTTTACTCGTTCGTTTCTAATTTATTTCCTCATTTTACTGTACTGAGATCTCGATTGACACATAATTTTGCAGTGCGATTATAATAATTTTTACTGTTATTTGTTAGAACTAATTTCTAATTTCCCGGACGCGGAAAGCAGGGTGGAAAAGACAGAGACACCGGAGAAGGCAAAGAGGAAGGCGAAAGAGAGGTGTGGGGTCGAATACTCGAGTGGTTCTGTCTGTGCAAAAGCCTCGGCCGCGTTTCAATGTGAGAGTGCAGACAGGAAGGGGTGAGCAACCCCTCGTCTGGCGCATAGGCGTAGTGCATCGTGTATACAGTCGGGTAGTGACCGGGTCAATGATACCCTATACGAGAATAAACTTTTTTCTACACCTATCGATTCACACAAACGCAGGTGCATTTTTCTATACGGAGAGAAAAATATAATTGGAATATTTAATTAAATATTGCAAAATTTTTTTAATTTTTTTTTATAATATTTTTTTATAATATTAAATGCGGAAAAAAATATTAATTCTTTCCTATATGTGCATTAAAAAAAAGAAAAAAAGAAACAAATCAATCTTTTTTCAGATTCTAACTTTTTTAATCTAAAGTTCCTTTTAGTTCTTATAAATCAACCTACTCTCTATTACTGTACATAAAAGATGTATATTTACACATCACTCTCTATATAAACCTTATATTTTGCAAACATTTTAAACGTTTTACAGTTCTATTTTTTTTAGTTTATTTCGCGTAGTAAAATATTAGTAAAAAATAATGTCTGATCAGATTTGATGATTGAATTAATTGATCTGTTCTGAATTCAAACGTAATAAATTCAAGCCAACTCTCTCAATAAAATGAATTGATATGCTATCAAAATTCGTACATCTTGACATGTGAGTCTTTTGTTCTTGAGCAAAGCGGTTTACATCCGCACTGAAGGGTAGTTCCGGCAAGAGAGGGGGTGATTCGCGTCTAGGTGAGGTCCGTCGCTGCGCGCGCATCCACGATGCAGCGGAGGTCATCCACCTGAAAGGTCGGGGTCATACTCTTGGTCGTCGCCGTTTGTGAGAGAGGGAATGAGGGAATTATATCCCCGCGCGGGGGTGGCTGTCGTGCGCGATCGGCGAGTCTGTGTATGTATGAGCCTGCCTGGTTATCGCCATAGCAACCCCCGCGTGCAGTCAAGGCTAGACCATCAGGTCTTTTGAGAGGGTGTGCAGCACATTGTGCGCCATCGTTTCGTGACTTCGATAGAGGGATGAGAGGGAGAAAAGGCGACAATAGCATTTCGTAGCAGAACGATCACCGTCGCCGCGGCGCTTTCCGTAACAAATCCGATCGTGTCATCTATCAAGACGCCACGTTACCGAGCTCGTTGCATTTGCTATCTAAAATTTCCGCTGTAGACGCCAAAGTGCCGCAATCAATTACACTCAGACATCTCATTGATATTCATGTTCAACATTGACGATATAATTATAATGTATCCTTCTAGCAATATTATGCTACGACACAAAGATCAGTTGTACGTAAAAGAGCGTAATAATAATCTTGATACTGAATTTAGAACCATGAATTAAGAGCCAATTGTCGCGCGATTGTAGTTAATGATATGACAACTCGTGTGCGCAATTTCCAGCGAATTATTTGTTGCGCTATCGTCCACACGATATCTAAAAAAAAAACGTTGTCCAAATGGGGAGTAGTGCACAAGGGTAGAATTATGCTAACTTTGTGGTAGAAAGGGTTAATTCGGCGCCGTTTCGTCAACACGCAATTCGCACGCAAACTTATTGCTCGCGAAGTAGAAGAAAGAAAAAATATACTTACTTCAGAAAATGTTATAATAGGTTTTTACAGTGTATATATATATATATATCTTTATATAATTTCTAAAAAGGAATGTCTATATCATAAAAAAAAAAAAAAAAAAAAACAAATAGCCTTGTCTTTATTCTCTTTATCGATATTTTTTTTATTAGTCTTAGAAATATCCGTGTAAAATGACTTTAATTTTGGAAATTTTTTATCGATATTTGTTCAATAATTATAGAAACATCCGCGTAATATGACTTTGATTTTGGAAATTTTTTAACATCTGCATTTCCGCCAGCACAGATTATGACTTCTTTATTTCGCCAAACCAGATGCTCATTTCGTCGTTGTTTTTGCAAGCTATCGGAGCAGCTCTTTGATAACAAGTAATGTCAAAGCAAAATGCGATATCATAGTATCACGAGACGAGATTTGAGAAAGTAAAGTTCTGCACAAACGTCAGCTTGTCGTAGGTCAGAACTTTACGTAAATTCCGCTGATAAATACTTTCTTAATTCTGATGTGCTTGTGTTCTGATAATAATTATAAACTTAACAAGACGTTACTGTTACTATAATTTATATAATCAAACCATTTAAACTTTATGACAATTTTCCAACCATTAATTTCAAAAAATCATTAAATTTTCAAAACAATAATTTTGTATGTTTCGAATTCACAAGATTCCTCTTCAGACAAAATGTTCATGCAAAATAAAGGAGATAAATTAAAATATAAGAGATTATGTTTGAATTGCGCAAATATACATATGTTAACGCTTGTTTATCCGTGATGCTTATGCCTTCCAATCCCAATTACGAAGACTAAAAACTTATAATTAAATTCAAATTTAAATTAGGACACAGTTAATCTTAAATATATAAAAATAAAGATTTATAACTCGTTACAAAATCCAAGCTCAGATAAAACATAAACCGAAGACGCAACGTTACTGTTATTTCTTTCTTTTTCTCTAGTAAGAAAAATAAATTTTAAAGTATCGCACACTCAGCTTTTTTGTAATCTGGTCGTCGCAAGTACGTGCAAGCAAACTTGAAAAGAATTTATCGTATCGGCTAAAATTATACCGAAAAACAAGTTCATATATTTTATATATGTTACAAATATCTTTCAAACTTAAATTGTGTGTAGCAAATAAGACGCAGTTACGTATAATGAGAGAGATAGTAGTTACTTAAAACAGATGAAGGTCACGAGGTTAAAGAAACAAAAACAGTGATATAAAATGCATTCATGTCTGCAAGATACGATATCAGTCGGGCTCTGTCCTCTAACCGTCCGCATACTCTGTTCAATGTTAACACAAATTATCGCAGGTGATACGACACGGCTTACACCGACGTCTATATGGCGCGATACGGTTTCGTAATCGCGCCGAGCGGTTATTTATTTTTCCCGTTAGCATTTTTTTTTCATCAGACTTATATCTGGATGTCGACTTATCCCAAGATTATCTTATTCATCAATCCGTTATTAATTCATTTCGATTGATGACATGCAAAAAAATGCTGCACGTGAGACAACAGTAGGGCATTACTACTACTACTATTACTATTATTATTATTACTACTAATACATTAAAAACCGGAACGATCAATTGAAAAAAAAAAGATTTTAAGAATGACATTCTTGGCACACTTTGCAAACAGTTGCACTTTGTCTGCGTGCGATTGATAAAGTAAAACCAGGTGTTATACTTTGCTGAAATTGGACAAGACAGTTTGGCCAGGTCATGGTTCGTTATCAGTCAGTCGAAAACTTATCAGTATTTCAGCGACATACTTTCCTCATGTTAATCACGTTTTATCAATGCAAGAGTCAATTTCGATTTTTTTTTATCCTCGTATTAAAAATATATATCTTATCTACATTTTATTTAATTTAAATCTCCCGGTCAGATGAAGATCTCGAATATTAAAATTTATTATGCGAAAACTTCGACTGCATAAATAAACAAAGTAAATGTGCAAAGTTCAATGCCAAGGTGTCTTTTGACGATTATTATTATTTCAATACATTTATCTTGTTTTACGTATAAAGCAGCTTGTCACAGTAATCAATCACAAATCAAATAATGATGTAACACACGTTCATTTCTAGCGTAGTTATTTTTGTGCGCACATGTTTTCTTTTAAAGATAAATCTCACGCGCTTTCTCGAATCATTATGTTCGTACGGAATAAGATACTTTCTACTTACCGATAACAAGGATAAAAACAGATACGTATCGCACAAGTAATTGTAGCGAAAGCAGCCAGATTACTTCTTTCTCGCTTAAAACTATATCTTCAATAATATACAATAATTGTACTTGTTATCGTAAAAAAGCTTAAAAGACTTGTATTGAAATTGATTCATGTCACATTGAAAAAGAATCGTACAGCATAATTTTAATGTCACATTAAAAGAAAATCGCACTGCGTAATTTTTTTTTGTGTAAACACGTGTTTAATAATACAAAACTCACAAAAATTTTGAAATCCTAGATAACCTTGTATCAACTCTCCGATTTTGGTGGTGTGGCGATGCTTTTTATCTCTCAAAGGAATTAATCTCACTTTTTTATCGAAGTTTCAACATTTAATTTTGCCACATTAAACAATGTCGAGTGGTTCTTTTTTTTCCTGTTTGATTTTCAAAGACGATACGAGATCGCGGATCCACTTTTTTTTCTTTTTTTTTAATCGAATCCAAGAATGGTAAATTCAAACGAAGTGAAGGATAATTTTATCGGCCACATGTAAATGACTCTTTTAGAGAAAGAAAAGGTCTAGGTAGTTAGGGCCCACGTAGAGCTAGGTCGCTAACTCTAAGGGCCCTGAACAAAGACTACCCCCCTCCTCTTCTGACGGGCGCGCGCGCGATTCTCATATGAAGGTCACTAGTTCAACGGCGTCCATATGCATGCAGTGTGCTCCTTCCCGAAGGCCGTTTCACTTTCGTCGAAGGTGACCAAAAACCGTTTCGGTCGGCAGCAACTGTACATGTCTTTCTCGCAGTCTCCCTCTTCCTACCTCCCCTCTTTGCTCGCTACGGTTTGCCACGATCCACTTGCACTTTCGATCAGGTTCAAGGCTAAGAAAGAATAAGACGGAGAATTTGCTTGTTTGTTCCGAGTGAAGCCGAGCTGGCTTGTGAAAAGAAGAAAAACTCTCAGCGTGCGTGTGCGTAAGTAGGTCATAGTATCACGCACCTCAATGCGTTCGTACCTTCGCACGTGTGTATATATATACTTAAATCTAATCTTTAGGTTTAAAGGAAGCCGTCTGGGTGAGAAAGAAAATTAAATTTAACCTGAGTCCACTCCAAACCGAAAACCTACCTACGTAGGTGTGATGTATTTGCTTTACTCAATCCTTATCTCTAACGCATGGGTTCGTATTGTTAAATTTCAATATCAGATACAGATCAAATAAGATTAGGATTTTGTAATCAAGCATATTTGTGTGTTTCTTATTGTTTGGATTTAAAAGCTCAGAAAACGACACACGTCCGATATCTCGTTCAGTATAGAGCATAACCGCGCCGGTTTCTCCTACGGGCTGGCGTTACCGGGTGATAGCGATGAAAGTCAAAGCTGGTTTGTCACGATTCGCGCAAAGAGAAACAAAGTTTCACTTTCTTGAGCGGCTCTCACATTCGCTCTCAACGTTCGCCGACCTCGTGCCGACTTTTCATGGACCTCGTTGATCGTGCGATCCGGTTTCTAAAACTCTCGCCGACGCGACTCACTTTCGTTAGGTGATCGCCATTGGCGCTTTTTAACGGAGAACGAAAGTGGAGAACGATTTTTAGATAAACGCGCGCGCGTTCTGCAGGTCGACGAACCGCACATTCTTAAAAATATTCGATAATTGCGAAATCGCTTCATTATACTCTCGTAAATCTTCGAAATTTAACTTCATTAAGATCTGAATGCTCGATAATTTAGAAGGTAAGATATTTAGTTTAGAAGCAAGAAGCTTACATAATTCATGAAGCTCACATTCGTGATCTTAAAATCTCAAAAGAATGATGTATTATTGCTAATCCAATTATGACTTTAACTGTTTGATGATGACTACGTGCATGTGTGTGTGTGTGTGTGTGTGTGTATATGGAATATTGAGAATATGTGTTAAGACGAGAATGTGGTTATAAGGACAGAGCGAGAGACTGGTTCAAGTTCACATAGCTGCGAGACTTCAGTGAAGGTTCGAGATGACGGAGAAAGCTTTCCTTGTTCATAAGACATCGATATACGACGCATAGTAAAACACATATTCATAGAATATTATATTTCATGTTCAAAATAATAATATTTTTTACAATTTTTGTGATAATTTAAAATTCAGTTTTAATTTGAAATCTAGCAAGTACTTACGATATTTTTTTAATGGACAAATGTTAGTATTGAAAAAAAAACAAAAAAATTCTGAAGATATAATTTTTAAAAATGACTCTACAATCTCACTGTATTTGTTTTCCTATTACATAGATAGCTCACATATTTCTCTTTTTCTTTTCTTATCTGCGCTATAGATATATTATAGATATGTAATTTTCTCTATATGTAAACAATTGTTGGCATCTTTTCTCATTATACGTTCCGTTCATTTTTATAATATTTCACATACCCACATTGCTCGTCTTTCATAATCGTCCGATAACCATCTCTTTCCGTCATTGAAACCCTCCCTGCCGTCAATAGTTCTCTATTCTCTAACTCATGCGTGCTACACAACGTGCGTCTTGTCCCTAACCTAATACAACAGAGTCGCGCTGAGCCACATCACGATGCGACCGCGCGTTCAGACCGGTTTGATGATTCAGGTTCATCTAGATCTAAACAACTACGAGTCCGACTACGTAATACGCTACCCGTGTCTCCTTTCGTACCTACGACACACAATAACATGGTACTTATGTACTTCCTCGTGAGAATAGTTTTAAAATATGTCGCACGCGGAGACGCGCTTCAATAATCTCCACCGAGAATCACGGACATAAAATTTAGGCTCGTCTCGAAACTTGATATTTGCATAAAAATAAAAAAGAAGTCCCCCTTTGTATTGACAGAAATTTGCAGCTAGCTATGTACAACGGTAATTGATTTGGGGAAGGTCCGGATTATGATACCGAATGAATTTCAAGTGTTTTATATATATTTTGTTTGCTTATTTTCTTTTTATCTTACACTATTTTTCATTCCCGTCTAAGTTATATTTGTCAAGTATCAAATTAGGAGAATCAAAGGTTTTAAAGGTTTAAAGGGTTTAAATTGCGCATACATAATCGTAGATAAAGAGCAACACATGATCGATCGATAGAATTTTAAAAGAAATGTTTCTATTTTTTTGGCATGTTCATTTCACATCGAATCAGCGTTTTGTTCCTCATCAAAATTCAAGTTGAACGAGTTGCATCGTAGACAGACGAGCCGCAGGAATTGCACTCTTAAGGATTTTTGCCGATACGTGTTCAAAAAAAAAAAAAAAAAGATCAACCTTGACCTTCGTCGAATCGACCTAGAACACACCACCGGTATAAATTTACCGTCTAGAGGGATTCTCGGTCGAAATTCAGAAGGGGTTTAATGTGCTCGCACCATTATACTTATTATATCCTATTCTTCTGCGGCGCGACTCGAAGGGGAACCCGTCTTAGAAATTACGGCTCGTCCTAAGAATAGAGAGACACGACGGACGTCGCTGCGGCGATGCATGTCCGGTTTAGTTCGGTGTGACGAAAAGTGGAATCGAACATAAGGTTTAACCCTTTAGCGGCTCTTTCATAGCGTGCTCGGTTTCAGAGTGAATCCTTTATGTAGAGTTTTGTCGTGGTTAAAGAGCGGATCTCGTTTTAACCCTAAAATACAATATGCTCTACATAACACGTACATAAATACATTCACATTCAATTATTTCGACTTACGTCTAAGCAACTTATCTATCTATCTATCTATCTCTTTCTAACTTATCTGTCTGAAGCAATCTCTGAAAAAGTTTAAAAGTCTCTAAAGCTCTATGCTAGTTTGGTCTTTCTGGACTATTTGTTATTTACTTTTTTCTAAAAAAAAAAAAGCGTCACTCTCTATTGTGTTCTCCAATCGTAAATTTTACGTATGCAGAACCCATCTTCTCTCTAAACACTCGGCTCACTTAAACCTAATGTAAACGCGTTCAGATACATAACAGATTTACGAAATATTTATGATATTTACGAAATATAGAATATAGAGAGTGGTGGAAAACAGTTACACAAATAATCTTGGGAACGCTCTTTGCTAGGTACGCCATTGCACCGAGATAGATGGACGGTTATAGCGAGTGCGTCGAAGCGGGATGCGGGGGCTGATCGATAAAAGCGGCAGTCGAGTTCACAAGCCTCATTCAAGGACAAGGCCATGTGATAGCAGACGCGCAACCGCGGCGCGCACCGAACCACCCCTGCCTATCGCTGCCACAGGGGCGGATTAACGTACGGCGTGTGCCCTTCTGCGTCAACATAAAAAGTCTACTGTAACTTGCGCGACAGTTTCGTCTGAACGCAGACATTTGCATTTAAAAAATGTCATCGAAGAAAGATAAGTTGAACTATTTCTTCCTCATCTTCTTTGACTCACTTTTCGAAGCTAATATAAGATAGCTCACATACTTCTAACGAGTTACAAAATTTCATGACAGTCCGTCTCTACGATTTAATGTATTAATATGATACTTAATGTAAACTGCATACGTGAGCGATTATTCTGGCTGTGTGAACAACAGAGGTAAGGGGGTTGTAGCCCAGGCATCGCGTCTCGCGCGTACGGAAGGAAGAGTAACCACGAGTGGCGAAGTGCCATAGTGGTGAGAAGGAGGCGGATGAAGGGCAAAGACGAAGAAGGGAGAGACGCATGTTACACACGTCTCGTTTGGTGTGTGGGGTCGTATCACGCGGGTAGCCGCTTTATATACGCGCGCACGGATAGCAGCACGCCGACACATCGAACGCTATAGGTCGAGAGCGTGCACGCTTTTGCTTGCCAGCGGCTATAGGCTGCCCGTAAGGACGAAAAAGAGAGAGCGAGAGAGAGGAGACCGGATCGGAAGAGAGGGAGAACGCGACGCGAGAGGGAAAGAGATGACATTGCCCGCCGCGCTTATGCACCACTGAATTTACCGCGACCGGCACACTCTCACTTTCGCCGGCGCCGATGACGGTTCTCGGCCTCGTCGGCTCGTTGCCGTCAGGAGCGTTGTGCACCAGCGATCGCGCATACGTAAATTACCGCTACGCGCGCTTTTTCTATTTGTTCGCACGCGGTTTTTCCGCATTTGATATCGGCTGTCCAGTGGTGGACCAGATAGCGCACGCGTTTCCCCGTGAAGGCGCCGTCGGCGCGCGACCACGTGATAACATTCTCCATCGCGACGTCGTCGTTGTCATCAGAGACGACGTGTCGCGCGACTCGGACGTTAGCGCCTTGTTTTGACAGCGTGATTACCAAGGCTCGCGCGACGGGGGTTGACGTTCGCCTTTGTGTCGACGATAGACCGTAGACGCAGAGGCGGGTTTATCTCTCTCGCTCTGGCGCGCACGAGGGCGAGAGACGGGAAACCGTGAGTGGGGCAGAGTGGCGCGCTGGGAGGGAATGAGAAAGTGGTGGGTGCGTAGGTGGTAGAAGAGAGGGGAAGATCGGTGCTGACTCGTGAGGGACGACGCGTGTGCCGAAGACTGTTGTTTTCGGTGGAACTGCTAAGAAACGTTCATTCAAACGATCGACGTCTCCAAAACGCGCATACTCGCTTTCTGTCATCTCGCGCGACTCGCGCTTCGAGCGATCGGTATCGCGAACGTGGTGAACCTCCGCGGGCACCTGCCACGCGCTAGTGAGAGACATTGACCGTGACACTCGATACAACCGGCGGGAGGAATGCGTACGAGAGAGACAGACTCGTATGTGACTCTATCAAGTTCAAATGAGGTGGATTCTAATGAACGACGAAAAGGATAAAAAAGGATAGAGTGAAGTGAATTTGCGAAAAGAAATTAATTTGCAGTGTTCTTTAAACTTGATTTTTTTTTTATGTTTGACGAAGTTAAAGAGAGAAAATAGTGTGTTCGTGACTAAAAGTGACTGAACCAGAGTGTTTTCTCAAGATTAGATTCGATCGACGAATTGATTACGGGGAAAACGTGAAATGCATGGGTGACTGATCACAGAGATACTTGTCAAAATCTCTCAAAGTGAATCTCGCAACGTGCATTGACTTCTTCTTCAGTGCATCGTATCCACGTGTTACGTGAGTGAAGTGGACACGCACAACTGAAGACTCGAGAGTGTTGTCTTTCGCGTGATTTTCGTGCAACCCGCGACCGCGCGGGTTTTCTGTAACGAAGGTGGCTCACACAGCTCGAGACAGGGCCGCCGAATTGCAGGCGGAAGTACGCAGCGCCATAAGGGTGCTGCATGGCTGGTGCCCCCGACCACCGCAGGGGCACGCGCGGGGCGAAACGGTGCTGATGTCACCGCAGTCCCAGATACGCGGCAATCACGGAAGAAACGGTGGTCCGCCTCCGCCGCCACCTGCTACAGTTGTGGTCAGTTCGACCTCCAGCATGAGACCGCCACCGCCACCGCCGCCTCCCAGAGCGAGGACTTCCAACGAAAATAAGGGTCATCACGAGGAACCTACCAGTTCTATTCCCGATCTCGGTGAGTCAGTCTCTGTTCAACCTTATATATTTAAAAACACATATCTAGTCAAGCAGATGTAATTAAATGTCTTATACAAAGAATAAACCGCGTGCTCGTGTTCTCTCTCTCTACCTCTCGCGCGCGTTCCTTTCTGTACATAATGACTTTCACCATTTGTCAAGCCGTTGATACGTGAATACATCACGTTTTGTTTACGACGAATCGAATTTATGCATCGCTTCGTGGCGCAAGTAATGAAATTATCAACTCAAAAAAGTAATTCAAGGAAAATTTCTGAAATAAATCTAAAGTTCGAAATTTGGATACCAGAGTGCGACATGCGGCTATAAATTTCGTGAAGTCGTCTGGTTAAATGTAAACGCAGCATTCTTTTGCTCTTCACCGCTCTCTTGTTTGACTTCGCAGAACTGTTTTGTATTCCAAATGAGATGACTACGTTTACGTTGATAGAGTTCATTAACGATAAGTCCTGCTAAGCGTTATTGTCTGTTCGTCTCATTGTCAGTTGGACATGAGAATGAACGAAGTAGGAAAGACGACGTTAAAAAAAAGAAACCCAAATATTACGAAGCCAAAATATACTTATGTATTATATAATAAAAATAACTCTGAGAGAGAGAGAGAGAAAGAAAAAAGAGAGAAAATAAACAAATGAATATTATTTTCCTTGATGCTTTAATCCCGGAACACGATATGTCTTCGTAAGTGAGGTGGTGAATGATCAAGGCTGTCTGTGGCGAAAGGATTGTACCGCGCGTATATTTCTTTTATATTTCCGTGTTACCGCCAGCGCGAGCGACTTTTTTTTGCAAAAGAAATCAACACCCGCATCTATAAGAATCGGAACTCGATGAAGTTCGGAGGATACTGGCGGCTATGACATCTACGATCTATGTTAATCGATGACGAAAAAAAAAAAGAGAAGCAAACTCTTTTTGCTTTTCTAAGTATAAATTTGATGGTGACGCAAAACGCGACCTTGACCGTGAGAAAAATATATCGAAAAATATTTGAAAGACGTCCGGACACACGTATTGTACAGCAAATCAACATTCTTATCTATACGAGGAGACACGTAATCAGACCCAATCGCATGGAAATTATTCAAGCTGCACGCTAGACCGATCGAGAAATTGAAGGTCTAGATACAAGGACAATAGCGGCTTCATTTTTTTGCAGAAATGAGTTATTAGGACCAAGGTCGATCTGAGCGATGAAAGTTTGAATCAATCGCGCTCTACTATAATAATAATAAAATTTAAAAAAATCTGCGCATGTCTATGCACTTATATACACGCGCCTTCAATTTCATACTTATTGAATGTTAATTTTAATGTGCACAACACTCACGCACGTGAGTGCATGAGTTTTGCAAACTCGTCGCCGATTCACAATACACAATCTCCATTATTTCTCATCGTCGATGAATCGATGGATGACTGATAAACAGCGTCCACGACGTGCAATTATAAAAATACTTCGATCTTGAACGAGGCCACACGCTATCATTGTGACGACGTGTACGATAACAAGAAATGATTTTGTGACCGAGTCTGAGAGTGAGAGAGAGTGAGAAAGAGAGAAGAAGAAAGAGAGAGAGAATATGTGATTATGAAAGAAATTATATTGCTGCAAGATGTCATTTTCTATCTTTTTTATTGTCCAAAGTACAGTCACGTGATTTTACAATATACTTCGTATTTTTATGCGTACATAGCCACTGTAAAAAAAAACGCATCAAAAATCTTTGGAAATATTTATTTTTCAAAAACAAGAAAATCTACATTATTGAGAACAAGAAATTTCTGACAGACGAAAGAATAGAATTACCGTTGATCTCGAGTAGGTCAGATCGTTATGTTTGAAAATAGTCTGCATCTTATCGACACTCAGTATTATCTTCTGAAGTCCAAGGCGAGTCAGTAACGTGGCGATTAGTGTGCCATCGTATATTTCGACACAGATACTGATGGGACAAAAGAATTTTTCCACTGGATAGAAAATCTTTCGTCTGTGGAAGATAAACATTCTTATTTGTTCTCTCATATCTGCTTCTAGACCTAAACAATCTTTGTGATTATGCTTGCTTAGTGTTTTTAAAAATTAAATAAATTGATTTCTTCAGTGTTCAGTTATGTAAATGTTGTTTTTGGTTGAACAATACATTGCTACAATAAAATTCTTATACTTTTCCAACGTGTATTAAAAATTATTGTATTTTTTACACGATAAGAAATAATTACACATAAATGACAAAGAAACGTTATAGAAACTGAGAAAAACAGTCCTAGTCAAACGCCTGAATATTAATTTCAAAGGGTGTGCACGTTGCTGCATCTCGCAACGTGTACCATGGACGCAGACACCCTTCAGCCAAGGTCTGTCTGTGTTTGTGTGTGTGTGTTTGACTTTCGAGTACGCGCGCGCAACATGTGTGCGTCAAGTGCCTGCGTGTGGTATGCCCTATGATAAGGAAGACAAACACAGTTGGGACCTAAAGTCCCTATCTTCGGATCCTATGAGAAAAAATATATATGTATGCCTGTCTTTTTTCCTTAAAAACAAGTTGATAGACTGCTAAATCAACCTTCCCTCTGTCGAGCCCGACTTTTAATAAAATTTCGGGAATGTGTTACAACACATTATTTGTTTCTGATTTTTTATCGTATAAAAACAATTTATGAAATATCAATTTTTTGCAAATTAACTTTTTTATATTAAATACTTTTTTATATTTAAATTGTGTATTTTTACCTCTCGTTGTGTTTAAGTTTTAATAAATTAAATTAAAATTCTCATTAATTACAACTTTGTTGTTTTACAGAAACACTGAAAATATTTGTACAAAAAACTGTGTAACTTTTTTAGAGAAATTTCTCATAAAACTTTTTAGTTATTGCATCTGCTAATATCAAGTACGTTCGTCTTGAACCTGATTTTCCTGTTGATGATAACAGCATATAATTTCAAACAGATTTAAGCGATTACTTTTTTTTGCTTATTACAATTATAATGATTGTGACATAAGATTTTTACATTCTATCGCAATAATAACTTTTCTTATCAGCGTGCAAAGTAAAAAATAAAACAATAAAACGTTACATAACAACAAAACTTAATTCTCTTTTCAGTTTATTTTTTCGAAAATTATAATAAAATATGTAACTTAAAGTTGTAGGCAGAAAAAAATTCCGCTTCCAGTCAAGGTTAATTGAAACAATTGTGTTTTATACTTAGTTTTTGAGCATAGCAAATTATATAATCAGTTATATAAAACAATTCACGAACATATCGTTTCAGACTCTGTTCGAAGATTTAATGTATATCTTTCTGCATAATGTATAATTTATACAAATTTGCGCGAGATAAAAGCAGCATATCAAAAAGTCTGTCAAATATACGCAGACATGCGTGCGCGTGACGAATTTATTCAGTGTCAAAAAGATAGAAAAAGTGGAAAGAGAAGGTGGTACAGAGGAAGGAGGAGAGAACATAAAAATAGATATGTTCTAAAAAAAAAAAAAAAAAACATGTTATTCTCTTGTACCAATGTCATTGCAAGATATTTTGTCTAAGTGTTTTCCTTCCTGATATTAATACCATGCATTAGCACATTTTAAAGTGGCGATTGATAAATATCCGAAAAAACATAGATAGCGACAGTAATTTGTGCGAAAGCTCGTCAAAGTGTAGCCATTTACGGAAATCGATGATTTCAGTGTTGTTCGAAGAAAAATAAATAGAATTAGCACGGAGCCATATCTAGCAGATAAGGCGGCTAATTCGAAAATTTTGACCATTGCAATAGTTGAAGCTAAAGCGTTGTCAAAGATCATTGAAAACGTTCACTTTAGCGAGCTGTCACACAAGCACTTCGCGCGATAATGAACCAGCGTTTAACATTTTTCTCTTTTGAAAAATGAAACTTATCAACGACAGTAATAACGTGACACTATTGTTGCTATTTGTGCGTCGTTTCGGATACTTATCAATCGTCCGTCGTATGTTAATACTTTCACACTATTAATAGATCGAAAGTGACGGGACATTACTAAAAGTGGTCATTACAAAGGTTTGCTTTCTGTCTCGCAATGACCCTCACTCGTTAGGTAACGCAAACCAGAGTGGAATGACCCAGTCACTTCCCTTCTACGGTCGCCATTGCATGCGGACGTCGCATCAACATCTTTCTACCCCTTTTACGTGAGGGCGCGCATTTCCGCGAAAAGTGGAACTGCGAGCGAGGGGAGAGTTTTCGCGAGGTGCAACTTCTGAGTGGTCGAGACTTTCTGTCGCGGTGGCAAACTTCCGGTGGGGGGAAACTTGAAAGAAGAGAGTGCATGTGCGTTATATTACATATAATAATTACTGTTTTACGATAATTGCTTCAATTGATTTTATTTCTCCGCAACAAATAAATCGTCGAAAAATTATGTTTGATTTACATATTTCGAAATCTTTTTTTGATAACGTCACTTAAAAATAGAAAAAAAAGAACGTCATGTCGCAAAGCTAGTCATGTTAAATAACCGGTTGAAATGTTTTTCCGTTTGTCAGTAAAAGATCGTATTTGAATATTGCCGCGGGAAGGTAAAACGGAAATGTGTCGCGATCGCGGTCACTGCGAAGGTTGAGTCCGATGATCGACTTCCCCCCAAGTTTAAGGTCCTCAGCGATTCTGCGCGAGAGTTCATCAACATCAGCGGCGACGTAGGCGGGTGCTGGAAGTATCACCCCGCGCGTTTTGCAACAGCGATGAGACAGCGCGATAGCGTTTTTACCCCTTCCTTGTCGCGTCGCCGCATTCGAGACAGCGCGATCGCATAGCGTCGATAAGATACCCCTCTACGCGACAACCACCCTCGCAACTTCCCAGGAAAGGTGTCGTTTGCCGATGCCATTGCACTGCACTGGGTGAGGGTCATTACTCCGAGCAAGGCGAGCCGGTGACCTCGGCGCCAACGCCCGCGATCGATCCAACCCCCGTCCGTCTGGGGGGTGCAATGCACCCAATGTGCACTGCCGCTTTCTGCTTGTCTTATAAGTAAGCAGAAATCTTTGATACTTCCATTTTGTTAAAATGTAATTTTTGACGTGATATGACATACTTGATACAACAATATATTGTCACAAATATGAAAGTGTATTTTTCAGACATTTTTAAATTAAAGCTCTTTTCGCTTTCTATATGTAAATATCAAATCAAATATATAAAATTCGATACAATTGAATACATTTATAGACAGATTTTCGAGAATGTCTTCGAGACAAAAGTAGCAAAAATCTATTTTTTGTATGGATTTATTCTCGAAAATATCAGAATTAAAGAATAAGACTTCGATAAATCAATGTTTTTAACGTTGCCAAAATTTGTAATGATTTTATCTTCTTCCGGTATTCCAAATCGAAACTGGAGAACCGCGCCACGTGGCCACGCGCGTTACATCTGTTACGTAAAATCGTTTATAATATAAAAAGGGTTTCGCGTTACACGCTGCGCGTGTCGCGTTCTCGTCTTGCCGATCCCGGCAGATGCACATTCGAAGTTCCGCAAACGCGTTCCCGCAATCGGACGCTCATCTGGTTGCCTTGTGTATACATGAGTTGCACAAATCTATTTATATGATTCGGGCCAACACCGAAAGTACTAACGTAATTATAAATATTTCATTCAAATACTCACATTTTGTGCGAAGCACCAAATAATAAAAATTAAATTACACCAAAAATGACAAAAAGTTAATTATATACATATAATTAACACAAAAGTTAATTATGTACATATATTGATATAAAATAAAATAAATACGTAACGTGACACTGTCTGTGTTTTTTTTTCCGCCGCGCATTTTGCGCTGAAAATAGAAATTTTCATTTTGCAATAATATTTGCACACGTGATTCTTATAAGCTCAGGTAACTAACTTTATATTAACTTATATCTCACACATATGTGACTAGAACTCAAAAATCATACAGCTGGCATATACGGGATACTATGTGTTATCTTGTCTATGGCAGCTGATCTATATCCTTCAAAATCGTTCGGATATTATTTAAACGAAATGGCAGTTTGGAATTCGTCAACCTTTTACCTGACTCGCGCGATTAGGAAAAGGGTTTGGACAGATGCAAATCTCTCAATGGATATTCCATTCTGTGAATACCGCTTGCGTCGGACCTTAGTCCAGCTGTCCAATTCACGCATGAGGAATATTTCGTCATCTTGACGAGAATTTGCGTAAATATCTGCTGAAAAAGGGTCTATGGAATATCACAAATTCGTCAATGGCTATGAAAAGGGTTGACCTGATCCGACAGGAACGCAGCTGCTTTGATGTAACTTCCTATTTCATGTGCACGCATATTTCGAAAAACAGGATTATTTTTCGCGTAATACTGTTCTGCAAATATTGTTGACACACTCGCTAGATTTTATTTTTGTGACTTAAAGTTTTCGTATTTTTTTTTACATAAAAGTATCTATATAAAAATATTTATATAAAAGAAGATTCTATATTTATATAAAAAAAAAGTTTTATATAACAGAAGTAGAAATTTATTAAAATACAAAAAATATAAAAGAAAATTAAGAAAGTAAGCAGTAAAATAATACTTTTGTAATCGCACAAAAATAATAAAGCACGAACAAAGCCGCAATCAGCAACGGCGGCGCGGTTTCAGTAACTAATTGGGTATGAGATCATGCGAGAAGAGTCCATGCCATACCAGTTAAGGGTTAATAATGCAATTTTTAGAGGCTCGGCAGATCTCAAAGAGCATTGGCCGCCATAAGGGGCCACGGCAGTGCATCAACCTGCATATCAACGGCGAACGGCGTAGTGCTGGTGCGGTTATGTGTTGTCGGTGTGGCTGACAGAGTGGTGCTGTGCACGATGCAATCTGCGCCTCTCCTCTCAGGCCTGTCTTTCTCTCTCCGCACCCGTCCTCCGGGCCCGTCTCGTCCTCCTCTCGCTCTCGTCGTCGTCGCGCCGCTTGTGCAAGGGCTGTGAACAACGGGGGGAGGATGGCGGGATCGTCGCTGGGTGAGAGTTGGACAACGGGGGGTGGGCGAAGGGTGGAGGGACTCTCAAGGTCCGCGTCGTGCATTGATCCTGCTCGGTCACGGACCCGACTTCTCCCTCTCTTTCTCTTCTCCCTGTTTCTCGACAACTGTTTCCTCCTCTTTCTGTCCACTTCCCCGTTTGTATCTCTCTCTCTCCCACCTTCACCCTCATCTCTTCCTTCTTTTTCTCTTTCGTATTCGTTATCGCGCTCTCTTTCGTCCTTCCTTCCTTGCACCCCGATCATCGGCGAACCCTTTCGGAGGAAACACGGCCTGTCTGCCAGCTGAAGGGCTCGCTTTCGAGCCTCAGGATCTTTGTTTTCGACTCTTATTACCAAACTTTTTTTCCGCACATTTGAATATAGCGTTCAGGGTTTCAATACAATGTTCCGCGAAGAACTAAATAAGCCGATAGTCAAAAATTGTGATTCTTGAATGATAATTGTTTTTAAGTCAAATTAATAAAATACAAGAAGTCGAAAAAATAACGCTATCATGTGAAAAATATATTTTTTTACGTATTTGTAACACGTAATAATTTCTAACATTTTAAAAATTTGATGTTACTGATATTTTTATTTTTTAAAAGTTTTTAAAATAAAAGTTTTTTGTTATTTTATGTTTTGTAAAATTTTTTTTGTTTTATTTTTTGTTTTTATTGAACAACGTAAACTTAAGAACTGTACTGAACTGAAAAGAGTAGGGTCGAAATTACTGGATGCATTATATTAGCCACAATCACCCGCTTGCTGCCAAGCTGAACATTGCATGTCGAGAAGTACAAAAAGAATTGCACGAGACAAGAACGCGATTATGTCCGAAAGAGTCCTGTTGCGATAACTACGGGTAAACGAACCCGGTTCTTCTTACGCTCTGTGTTTTATCTGTCTACAGGGTGATCGAAAAATCGCGGCTTATATTAAGAGATTTGTAATAGATGTGTGTTATAGCGTAGTATTAAAGTATTAAATGTATGAAAATACGTACATATTAAATGTATGAGAATACGATACATGTGTAACATAAATATAATCGGTAACACAAATATAATATAGGCAACACAAATATAATCAAATACATATTTCAATGACAATGTTAGAGTTGACTTTTTCCTAAGTATTATTTAAAATAATTTAGTCTATCTGCTACGAAAACGCAACTGACTCGGGATTTCCTTTTCTAACATGAGGGCAACTTATATTTCTTAATACCCCAAGAAAAGATTTTGGGATGTTCAAGGTTGCAGGATCTCAAGGGATGGTTACCAAGGAAACGTTTGTGTTTATCGGTCCCGACCTTGGCCACGCGCGCGTAACCACCTCCGCCGCCTAAAGAAGGAAACGAATCATCCCTTGTTGGTTACCCTTCTCTTTCTTTTCCTCATAGGTCACCGGGATGTCTTCTGCAAAAAAAATATTGCCTCTTCCCGCAAGAAACTTTGATCGTGCGATAATGAAATTTGAAAAAGATTGATAGGTAATTTGTGAAATATATTGCGATATAGGAAAAAAAAAAGAAAAACGAACGATTCCGTTCAATAAAAAAAAAAATAAATATTCAAGCAAACGTACATCTGACCCGTGTGAAAATTAAACGTACCTGTAAATATCTGGATCAGATATGTATTTTCCAGTTGTTCATTGCGCACAATCCTAATAGGATCCAATGAGCGTTTCAAAGCACCGAGTGCATTTGTGCAGGATAATCGGTCTATAGGAGGAAAAGGGTTTCCGTATTTATAAAATAGAACATCCGGAAAGGTACCTGAGATAGATCGTCAACAGCAGCTGGCTCTATATATCGAAGTACTTGCACATCCGCCCTAGATAAAACCAACGAATCCTCCACAAATCTACTCAGTCTTCTCTTTTTCCCGAAAAATAGAGGAAATACGAAAAGGGTTGAAGGACTATTTTATGACACAATGTGGGCTCCATAACCGTCATCGAGTCGTTCTGATCTCGTCTCTTTTTTCCCCTCTTCATTGATCGCGAGAAACGCGATACGTTCGTAAAGGATTGCTCGAAAGGATTTTTTTTCCAACAACTGTAAAGCGAAACGTAGCTTCACTATTGTCACTAACTTACGCGATGGCTGTTCATTGATAAAAAAAACTGTTGTTCGAAGCTCTTCGACAATTACGAATGATTAAGCATCCTGATAAATATCAACGCGATCTCCGATTACAAAAAAAAAATAAAAGCAATCGTTGACGAAACTTCCAAAACAATTTCTGTAAACACTTTTTCAAGATATAAAAACATTATAAGTTAACACTAGCAATGGCAAATCTGCTCTCTCTCTTTCTCTCTCTCTCTCTCTCTCTCTTTCTCTCTCTTTCTCTCTCATTGAATTTTCGATTTAAAAGTAAATAGCAAGTCTGTGTGCGCTATACATAGAGAGGACAAGAATAGAAGAGCGAAACACGTAGGAAAAAGACGAACATAAAGACGATGACAGAAGAAAGCGAGGAGAGCTTGACGAACGAGAAGCGAAGCACTGCAGAAGTGCAATGTTCGAGCAAGGTTCGCGCAATGCCACTGACCTATTAATACATATATAGAACCTGACTGTGTGTCATAATTCACATCTGTCGGTAACCATCATTGGAACAGACTCTTTGTGACGGTATAATACGATAACAATTTCGATGATAACAGCAGCATTGTCACAAACGAGCATATGAATGACTTTTACCACTATCTCTCTGCTCACAATCTCGTGAACCATGATAAGTCATGACGCATCCAAATGTTTTTCAAAATTCAATAACCAGATTAGAATTTCTTAGATTGTAAAATTAATATGATGAAAACCCGGAAGTTTTTGATTATTAAATAATCTAATTACAAACCTAGAGAGACCTTGCGATCGTCCCACATCGGAATATCGGCATCTAATCGCATAACAGTCGACCGAGTATCAGTTGCAAAAAAATACAACGAGAAAAAGAGAAAGGCAACACAGAAAGAAGAGAAAGAAAGAGAGGCGAACGATAGAAGCTGCGCGAATTGAAGGTTCTCGACCTACGCTGTTAAGGACAGAGACCTCTATCTAAGGACACAAGGTGTTCTTTTGCTTTCTACTTTTGTATGCATTTCGTGAAATTCCAATATAATTCCACGATGAGCGATAAACTTACTTATAGTTGTTTTTGTACACAGAAACGTCTGTATATATATATATATATATATATATATATCGATTTATAATTCATATCAGTATAAGCTCTTACGTGTTTTCGTTATATAGAACTTTATGTCATCATTCTTTTGAAAGTATATTGTGTTTTTAATTACATTACATACATTTTGTGTGTAATATTATTATGATTTTTTTTCGGATATTTAACATCGCAACTACCTACATATTGTGTCATTGCTTTAAATTTTGGAATTTTAATTCGCGCAACAGTGGTCTTTGAAGTAAAAGCTTTTAATGCAGTGGTGTTTAACCGCAAAAGAATCGAAGGGTCAAAATGAATCAATCAGTAAAAGGTACTGTAGGGTCTTCGACCTCGTGTTGTGCGGTGAAGGTCCGCGGATAACCTACTCCTTGGTTACTGCACTCGATGTCGGTGACCGGGACGTCGATCCCTTGGAGAAGGCGAAAGACCTCCGTAAGACTCCTCAGATTCGCGAAATAGAGGAATACGGTATTCACACGCGGTACGATATAAAAAAAAAAAAAGGAAACATATTTGTCCTAGAGAGTTTAGCGAGTACGATTTCGAGTTGGCGCATCGGTTGTCAAAAGTCAGTGAGAAGTACAATTATTAGTAATTAATGCATTATTAGATTCTCCACAAATAAAAATAACTTATACAAGTATGCGAATTTTGTGCAAAACTCTGTATTTATCCAAAAATTAAATTTTATCTCATGTTATTATTTTTTTCAATATCAAAAAAATGATTAATTAAAAAAAATATTAGCGAATTTACTTCCGTCTATGGCATGTCCTTTGATTTTCATTCAAGGTCCACATCGGGGGTGCACCGAATGTCGGCTCTTCGGGGTTTCCATAGCGACCGCCACTAAACTACCCTTGCAACGCCCACCCGAGGGCTGCGTTTTCTACTTTCCACCCTATGTCTCGACCGATCGAGAGCTATAGTGCTTGCAATCGTCCTGAAAGAAAGCGATATGGATCTCATACTGAGACGTCTTGTCTGCCGTACTTCAAAAGAAAAACTTTTTATCTAAAGATATATTGCGGGAGAGATATTGATTTAGATCGATAGAGAGAAATTAATCAAATTATTGCTATTAATACTAAGACTTAAAATCCTTTTTATAGAAGTTTTACTAATTCCATTTTTGCTAATTAAATATTTTTTACATTAAACAAATTATTCAATATTGTATTTACGAAAATTCGTATAATATATTCGATATTATCTACATGTGATACTTTATGAATGAAGTTTGTTTACAAACTTGGTCTCAAGATACTGAAAATGTTTAAATTGGAGATCGGTGACAAAAGCTCAGGTAGATTGACGTCGTCACACATATGTACGGCGTCGTCAGCCTGAATGTTGCACTTTATCGATTGGACGGTAGACCGTACGTTGCTATGGCTACACGAATACATCGTAAAACCTACCTTCGGCCCTTGCAACACTCGCCCTTGCGTGGTACGCGGCTTTTATAGGACGGTTTACGATACACCCCCGTAATACTAGCGTCACGCGGCTGCATCGAAGGGCAGAACGAAGAGCTCGACGTTGAACAATAATGGGTGTGCGGGCTTACATTGTCTTCGAAGAAATCTCGACAAACCTGTCGCAATTAACACTCATTAATCTCTCTCGCCTTCTTTTCCTCTCTTTTTTGCTGTAATATTTTATTTTAAAAAGTAATATATATAAAAAGTGATATATATTGATTTTAAAATTGTGGTGCTCGCGTTGTGTTTATGTTTGAACTTGTAATTTATTTTTACAAAGATCAATTTTTTCCAAGAAGAGATCAACAACAAATTCCAAAGCTTTATTTTATAGAGAACAATCAATTGTGCAGTTTATTGATTGTCTGAAGAAATAATTTTGATGTGTGTGCACCTTATCACTAACAAATACACGTTTTAGAAGATTATTTCGTCTTATTTTCTGAAGTTCTTCGTTCTCTTCCAGACGCGAGATGACGCAATCCCTCGAATAGGAATCGCGGACCCTTGCGACCCTGAGTAAAACAGGGGTCGGTTGACTCTCGTCATCCCTCAAGCGTTTTGGAACAAAGACAGTTCCTAATTCGATCGTAACGCTTTGTTCGTTCGAATTCAGGAGACACGTGCGTCGTGTTATTTGTTTTGATTTATATCCAATTTCTTTTACACAAATTTATTCAATTTGTTTTTCCTAGATACATCTATTATTGTTATGTTGCATATATCGTTCACTTTTATATGATAGAACCGTCCACACAGACGCGAGTGAAATACGAGGAAAAATAAATAAACTAAACGACCGATTCGACAAAATCGATTTGTTGAGCGCTACCGCGCTATTTGAATTGGAATTTATTTCGGTCTTATATGATGACTAATTGTTATCCATGTGGGCTTTAGAGTCAATTGATAAAGATACCGGAAGAGAGAGGACATCACGATTCCAGGGTTGCTTACGCGCTACAAGGTCGTCGTTACCCTGACAACGATATAGTCGGCAGCACGTGCTGCCTCGATTCCTCCTCGTCTACTGACCCCAAAATGTGCGCGCGACGATCACTTTGGACGTCCTCTCGTGGGATTTGGGTTACTGTCACGGCGTAGATTGGATCACCAATCGGCGTAGGTAGGAAGTGAGATGGAGATAAAATATTGCGAAGAATAACACCGAGTCGATTCTCGGCGAGAGAATCTTAGATTCATTGATACATTGATACATTGCGTTACACGCAAAAGTGATTCCGCTGTGTCCGCGTATATCATTAATCATCAGAAGTGTAATCACATTCAGTTTGTATGAGACTACATATTTTAACAACAAAAGATATTGGCTCTAAATGCTCTAATAATCAGAGAGATATCTTGTACTTGATTAAATAAAAATTCATAAGATACAGATTACCGAAAGAAATCTAATAAACGCGTGATTGGTAGAGAGGTATATTATGGAAACAAATACTCCGAACGTGACACATTCATCAAAGAAAATCCGATAAAAATGTACTTAAAGTAAGACAAATTGTTTCCAGTAAAACAAAAAAGAGGGAAATCTGCGTTCATCAAATAGAATGCGAAGTTGCGAAGCAAAATTGCGTGGGTGCAGTCAATTCTTTTTCCTTTGTCTTCGCTTCCACGTGTCGTGCAATATTTCATCTGTGCGACAGAAAGACAAAAAATCCTCGTTGATACGCAGCTATTTCAAAGCTGAGAATCCAGCAAGTTCGATATACAGGCTAAATGGGGTGAAGGTTTCTGGGGTTCGGTCGTGTCTCGGGACTCTTTAGAGCCGGTTAGCAGATAGAAGTTGTTGACCAGAAAAGAAGGGGGGCGGAGGAAACTGGAATATCAACGATGTACCTTCTGAACTCTAGACTCCGATATTTTTTGTATTTACGCTTCCGAATAAAAACTATTGGGTAGACTATCCCGTGTACCTGACAGACTTTACTTTCTTATCACGTATCACACCTGCACCGATAGTCTACCGGCAGTTAGTAATTTACTTTACGATATAAAGAAAAGATGACATGATAACAATTATATATCTAAAAAAAGTGGAATATCTATTTAAAATATTCTATAAGATTATCGTTCTGAACTAATTCTTTGCTACTGTTATCAAGCAAACAGTATTTACTTTTACAAAAATAAGAATAACAACTGACCTGAACAAACTCTCGATATCAAAATATTTTTTGTAATTACTTACTTAAAATACACTGTTGTGTGGGACTGCGTATATATGTATATACACGTATGCCAAGTTAGAGCTTGGTTATATATGTATATAACCTATAGCAAGCGGTATCATAGTATCAGTCGTAGACATACAGTGTCGGATGCACATTCCTCTCTTCAGTGTCTATGCAAGCGCTTTTCATAAGATAATAGCGGCGCATAGTCTCGAGAGTGTGTAGACAAGTCTATGCTTCCTCTTCATTTGTTTCTCTGTGCGCATCATCATCACTTCTACTTATTTTTGTTGCGTCGTACGGATACACATACACATCTCCATAGTAATAATAATAATAATAATAATATAAATAAATAAAAAATAAATTCAAGGAAAATATTGCTTAATAAATCAATCTTTATCAAATTTTAAACATATTATAATTCTTAGACAATAGTAGCTTACTCAATTTAATGTATATAAATTGAAAAATTAATTTTTATATAATTGATTTGTTGTTTTTTGTGTGTGTTTCAGGTAAGTTTTCATGATAGAATCTAATGTTTTCTTCCTATATCCTAACAAGTCAGTTGTTTTCGTAAGTTTTCTCACTAAAGAATTATCTCTAGATGTGTAAACTATCATCTTTCTAGCTATTTAATTTCTAATCTATATATGAATGTCGTACTGATTGCGAGATCAAAGTGACATCACAAGTTATCACAACTAATCTTACGACTTATGTGCGAAATAATAACTCAGTGTTATTTAAAATATTACTTAAAAACAAATTTATTAAATCAATTTATTGTAGTCTAGAGATTTAACGTTTGTCAAAGTACACGAGATTGTTTTTAAATTAATATTACTTACTATTAGAAAAAAAACAAAATTTAAATTTATAAAATCAATTTATCATAGAGAGATTGTCAAGAAATCTAAAGTTTGTCAAAATACATAAGGTTATTAAAAAAAATTGTTATCTTAATTTAGATTGTTGGAAAGTTTCATATAATATTTAAGCGCTTTCTCAGCATTTTGAATTTTTAGCTTACTGTCTTCTGTTAGTTTTTCCTTTATTTATCTATTCCTCCTACATTTAACTTCTTCATAATCTTACATAAACAAAAAATTCATTAAGTAAATTAGATCAAACAGAAAAATCGAGTTAATCACCTGCAAAACGTTGGAGACTCGAGGTAATGCTCCGATTACGATTAAAATGCCCCGGAAAACCACGTGATGTTTACATGAGCGCACACATGAAACCTGTTGCAGCGTTTTAAATATTGCAGCGATAGTACAAGCATTGAACTGCAGATGTCGCTTAGCGATACGATGTCAGCAGACTCTATCGGACATACTGTAAACCACGGTGTTCTGGCGAGCTTCCGACAGTTTTCTGCGGTCTGAACTGTACTGCCACCTACTACTTCGACCAACTCGTTGAAAGAGTAGTCTGCCCGATACGGAAGTTACCTACTTGACTGACTCTACTCTAGTCGATCCGATTACGCGCGCGGTATGGATTTTGATTGCTTACCAGTTGAACAGTTCTCAAATGCGAATGGATATGTCGCTGTTTTGTTCGCAGATGTAAAATTAGCGAGTAAACATATAAAAACATAATATAATAATTGCGATATTGTAGGAATTTAGTTGTTCAGAGTGCACATTGATTTGACATATTAAAGATTACAATGCGAAGTTGCCACACATTTTTGACGTAAAGTTCTATCTATCTGTGCGTCACGTTGTTTCTATTAAACTTTTTATGTATGTATGTACAATGAAATAAGAGAAAGACAAAATAAAAAAAAGAGTCCTATTTTAGTAGTTTTTATTTTTAAAATACTAATTTTTATATAAAAAAATCATATACTATCGTCATTTTTACTATGAAAAAATAAAAGAACACTTATGCTCATTGAATCATGAAAAGTTACATCATCACATTGCTGCAAAAATAGTTGCGTATATCATCATGAATTTGCAAAAGTTTAATTCAGTTTTACTTACGCGATCACTGTGTGTGACTACGTAATAATTACTGACTGATGTTTTTCTTGAGAACTTATGAGCAAATCTCAGTCATTTCTTTTTCACGCCAGGTCATTGCACCCCTTAAGTCGCGCTCTTTTCTTATTGTTGACCAAGTGAGAGGGTAGATAGTCGGATTAAGTATCCTTACCGCAAAAGTATGTTGCGTAACCGCATTGCTGCGAATTGCGTAGTAACGGCATACTGTACAAGTTTCATTCTAGCTATTACACGGCTCTTTATGGAGAGAGACCTGCTGTCTGATCCATCATCGCGAGAAAGATCATAACGTGTGGAATTTACGGCTAAAGTAAAACGATAAAAATATGATCGCACACATTTGAATTCAATACTTATTTTACTTACATAGTTATTTATAACGAGAGTTATCTCTATTTACACTTTATTTCTCGCGCTAGTTTGCAGTTGGTTAACAACTCTTGTCGAAGTAAATAATTTCAAACAGAATAAGTGATAGTCTTAACGTTGTTTTCCCTGTTTTTCACTTACGGAACGGTAACGTTCTTACTGTGCAAATAGGTGCTGTGCTGTTACAACCACTTCAAATGACTTTCAGTTAACGATGTGAAAGTCGATGTGCACACGACTCAATAGAATTTTCTCTTTGAATGAAAGTGTTTCTTAGGTTTTTTGCGCACAAAAATATATAGATTTTTGTTTTTTTTTCTGAATATTGATGATTTTGAGTTTTATTACAAATTCCTGTTGTCCGTGATTGATGAATTTTCTACAAGAGACTTCTCTATGAGACAATTTTTTTCTGAAGGCTTTTGTTTACTAAATACTAACAAAATATATATTATTTATTTATTACTTTAACAAGTTAAAGTTACTAGCTTTCGTAGCTCTCTGTGATCATCTATTTGACGCTCATTTCGATCTCGTAGTGACGTCAATCTTGATTTGGACGTTAACAAATAAATTTCGAACAAACAAGTCGGGTCTCGCAAGAGTTCGATTACAGAACGCAAATCTCGCGTATAATGCATGCGTACAATTACTCATAACATGTGGCGACTCGAGTGGTTCGTTGGCCAACTATAGATATTCCAATGCACTGGTGTGCATAACGACGTCAGTGCGCCAGTTGGTTTGTTCAGGTCTGTGATGGTGTTTGTTGAATGTGCCGATATGCACGTGTGTAAGTGCACGTAACCGATTCTCGCACACGAACAAAGTCAAAGTTCAGTCACTCCGTAACCTCCTTTCGATCGAAACTATTACACACTAGCCAGCGACTCTCAACCAGCCGGAATTTTTTTACTTTCATTCTCGTTAAAGCTTCGCAATATCGCATCAGCAACCGTTAAATGCTTTTGCCACACGACGGTTTGTTAACTTGATTCAAGTAAAATTTACATTCCGGAGTATCTTTTTATACGCGGTTGCAGTTTTTTTTTCCCGCTTGCACGTTTCGTATTTTTCATAACCGAAATACTCCGCGTAAGGAAAAACATCGACAAAATTTCACTATTCAGTTTTTGGATCTACAAATTTAGTTACGTCATCGAGCATTAAAATCTTACTTCGTCGTAATCAAGTCTTGCAATTCTTCGATGATGCCACTCCTTCATTAGGTTAATGTACCTCATGAAACGCTTTCACTCTCTTTCGCTTTCGCGGTGAAAACAGAAGTAAGCAACTGTGCGCCCTGATTTAAGATACACAAGACGTAACAGACGAGTATATAATGAAACAATTACTTGCGATGTTTCTCTGAACAATTAACACGTTTACATCGTGACGTCAATTTTGTATACTTAAAAGATACGAAAATTCGAATAGTAGCCAAATGCAAATGTGTGTATATGTATGTGTGTGTAGATCTGATTGCAAAAATTTTTTGTCTCATGAAAACGCCTCTCACTTATTTGACGCGTTGCGTCAAAAGTAAAAATGATTTTAATACATGTAGCAATGCGCTAATTGTTCCTATTTAATATAAAAGCGATTGTGGTGCATTTTTATTTCAACTTGAGAAAGAACAGAAATTTGAAAAATACTCATGTAAGTCCATTCACAGTAGTGTTTTTTTTGTATAATGCTGGGATCTCATTCAACATTGTTGCGTGCATTCTTGCGAACGAATAAGAGCGCATCTTCCCGCGCATGTTATCAGACGAACTTAAAATTCATAGTATTAAACTTTTTTTTTTGATTGATCTGATCAAAGATCGATAGCTCCCTACAGCCCCGTTAGACGGTCGGAACGTGGTGCTGCTGGCGCGCGAAAGTAAAAGTAGGCGGGTAGCACGCGTTGAACTGCTTGAAACGCGTCCTCGAACGGTCGCTGCACCACGAGAAGTTACCTCGGTTTCTGTGTTGAGCAACCAGTCCGGTAACTGTAGTTCAGTTTCGCTTTGGCTCTCGCAAGTTTCTCGAGAGTACTGCATCCCTGAAAATTTCGTTCTTGGAGAAGAGACTGCTTTATAAGCAGCTGCGGCATTTCTCTGAAATTTTCACTTCGCGCCGTAGTTCGCTGAAATTCTTTTTCAGCAAATTAGAATCTCCCGCAGAGCAGAACTATTCGTCAAAACGTTTTGTAATCAAATTACCGTTGCCTTCTCATACAAGTGAGACTGAAATAAAGCAATTAATAGCAGGTATTGTGATGATAAAAGTTCGTATAAGTTTCATAGAAGTCTAAAGTCGAGAGAGGTAAGTGACTTAGATCTTCTATTTTTTTTTTTTTTTTTTTTTTTTTTTTAAGTTATCACTGCTCGCGACGGATCCTGTTTGGATATACCGTTTCGCGAACAGTAGCTGCGCTCGGTGGGAACTTATTCGGTCGTTGGGTTGCGTTGAGCAAACCGAGAGCGAACAGCAGTCACCTCGATAGCGAGTGTTGAACCCGCGGGAATCTAGGCCGGCGCACTGACACACCGCGTATACGAAAGGCGAGCGTATTAACACATACACGTTATCTGTATATATCAGCACGGTATCATGTGCATCTATACAAACACATACACAACACACGTGCGGTGTACGAAACGGGGTGTATTGAGGATCATCAGGGATTTTCAAACAAACATTGAATTATCTATTAAAAATATATGTATGTATTTCAATATGTATAATTATTGAAATATGTGTTGTATATATGTTTCATAACGATCGCTTATATTGTCGATTAAATCTATTTTTACGTTTGTTTTGTTTGTAAATCCTTTGAGATAACACTTCGTTAGAGAAACATCAGCCTTCGCGTGTCGAGCCACTTGGACTCCGCATTAAAGGCCAAGTCGGTTAATTCTTACTGCGGCTCAGTAATTAGGATGGATTAATCGATTCAGCTGCACATTTGCCGAAGGAGAGTACAAAGAGCAGAGCCGTTCGTGCGTGCGTGCGCAATGCGTGCCAGAGTAACGCCGAAAGTGTCCCACTAACGCGAGAGAACAACGACCTGGCGAGTCTCTCTCCCTGCTTTCCTCTCCTCACACCCTGCCCATCCTCTCCGTCCTCCGCACTTTGCGTCATCAAACGCCTCTAATAACGCACTGTCGTTGTCGCTGGACTCGATACAAGCCCGAGCCGTTTCGCGTTCGCGAGAATCAGTGGAGAATTTTGCCTCGCGCCTGACAGTCACTTTCATTGCGAGAATCGCAACTCACAAAGCGAAGCTTTGTGTGTCAATATATGAAAAAAATAACATAAATGTGATTATTGAAAAATAGGCAAGGCATAGAAGAAGGAGAAAGAGAGAGAGAGAAAACTTAGAAACAATTTTTTTATTTTAAAATCATTGTAAAATATTATTTGCTTTTTGAATTTTTATTCTTATATGTCATACAAGCTTAGATTATACATCGACCTTATATTCAAACATTTATTGAACAAATTGACAACCGTCTCTTTCATTAAGGCAATCGGAAGTCGCTCAGTAAAAGAGTCTGATCATCGTGGCGATTGTAGGCCGCGGTCATTCTGACTTTCTCGGTTGTGTTTGAGAGTAGATTCGTGTTATTCGATTGGTTATTATGAAACGGCAAATTCATGCCGGAGCGTAACGCGGACGTCGAACTCGGGAACGTTACGAAATCAGGAACTTTCGAGAGTGCGTTTGTTACACCACACACTGAATTTCTACGAACATAATCTCAAAGTGATGACAATGTTATTAATTTTGCACCACAACGATCGTTGTACACGAACAACTGGCGAGTATCGTAATACCAGTCACCTCATCTTTTATTGAACTAAGCAGACGTCGAATCTTCAAAGTCTTCGATTCTTTCTGAATCTTCAGATTATCGGTCTCGCAGACACGAGTGCTAAATAAGAAAACGGATGCTGTGAACATTTATAGCGTCTGAAGCATTCCATGTGAACGGATTCCGCTCGATGCATCGGTTGAGTTTTCCTCTGAGCTAGAAAGCACCAAGGATAAAGTCCGCCTACGAGCAGGCGAAGCAGTTCGTAGTCGCGAAACAGTCGGTGTTGCGAAATTCATTAGTGGCTGAATGCAGGCACGCAAACCCGATCGCAGGAGTTCAATCTTGTTTGCTAAGGCTGCTATTTAATGCGTCAGCGAGTGAATATCATGCAGGACAACTAATTATAACGTTATCTTCTTCTGCCTTCGTTTTCTTATAATCATAAAAACGCGTCTGCGTATTTGTTTTTGTTTTTATTCATACAATAATTTAGACAAAAAAAAAAGAATTTTTATATAATATTTGTCGATGTCTGTGTGAAAAAAAAATCATATTTACATTAAAATAAAATCTTCGCTCTGTAAATTACGAGATGTCTAAATTAATGAGATTAAATACAATCTACAAGATTATGTTACAAATCGTTTCTTTTTCTGTCGCAAGAAATTCTAATTTCGCTAAGAAAATTATAAAAGTTTGAGAAAACTAACAAATAAATTTTTCTGTGTCTCGAGTATCGTTTCTTGCATTACATTACGAGCATGGTTTATTGTTCTCGTTATCGGTTGTTGCTTCTGTTTTACGATGTCTTGTCTCTATAAATGTCTTATACTAACAGATTATTGCACCGAGCGAGTTATTCGGCCAAGCACTCTGGAATAGTACCAGAGTATATATTTGTCTATTTAATATTTCTATAAACTTTCGAGAGTTTGCGAGGATAAGTTTTTTTTTCAATTATAAATGGAATAAAATTGCATAATTAAAAAAAAATACGAGAAGATTTAAAGATTAAGAGATTTAAAATATCTCAGGATTTTAGTAACAAAAGACAGAACGCAAGAACTTCTTACGTTGTCGCATCTGCTAATACACGTACACCGCTGTCAAGAATAAAGAAATAGTTTCGAGTAGTAGCATAAAAGAAATAAAAGAGAAGAAACACGTTATCTTTCGGCACGAAACGAGACTGTGAAAGCACCCTAAGGCACAAAAGCGAGCCACGTAGCCAAGCCGCTCACCCCGTCCTCGACAGCGGTGGTTCGTCGTCCGCACACGGCCTTCGGAAATGGGGACGTTCGCTAGCAGTCTCATGGATCCGAAAGAGGAAAGACGACAGCGTCACTGGGAGCCGGAGAGAACGAGTGGGAAATATAACGATAGTGAGAGAGTAACAGGGAAAGAAATGTAGGGGAAGACGCGAGAAAAAGAATAATTTCGCCGGGAGGGAATATATTCGACACACACTAAAACACAATTCGCGCTTCGTTTAATGACTTCGCGAATAATTAGCGAAAGAAAGGGATGACGGGGGAAAATAGGATAAGATCAGTTAGAAAATGTGTGTGTGTACATATATTTATAATACACACACGCGTATCTCTGTTTCTCCTTTTACAGAGCAGAGATCTGCTCGCCCTGACATCGGGGCGCAATGCACTCTCGGCAAGACCTTGTCCTGGCTAGTGAGTTTCAACAGATTACGATATTACGAAGTGTATTATTGGCAGCGTTATATACAAGTTACACGTTGCACGCAATCTAAATCGTCGCTTTAAACAACCCAGAAAGTTAATTATTACATCCGGAGCCCACACACTAAATCGAGTTTCTACAAAGATCGAGCAATCGAAGCGTCTAAAATAAAATGTTTCGCATACATTAAGCAGCATTACGTAATGAGAGCATATATAATGTTTATATTCCGTTCTTCATCTTAGCGTTCTCTCCTCGACGATAACTTGATGCTGCGAAGTCGCCGCTGAATACGCAACCTTAGGTTAGATGACGTAAATACATTTACGCGACATATACGTCGTGACAGAATAACGATTCGACAGGGACGCGTGTGTCGGAATAAATAAATGGCAGCACCAAAACTGAGACTGATAAAGTAGGAATTGAAAAGTGCGGAAAAAGACGAAGCATTGCAATTTTTGTGTTTTGAGTTTTGCGCGAGCTGCGTCACAAACAAAAGTCTTTCACCTTCGCGCGTTATCGTCGTGGATGACACCCGTATCTCTATGCGACTGTCCCTTCGAACCCTTTAATCGCACACACAAATGGAATATGCGCCCCCCGATTTCGAAGGCCGATCGGGCAACGCACCGAGTGTCGGTCAACGAAGTGATCTGTTTCTAAAGGCACCGTCGTTCTTAAGGCACCCTCACACCAAACGGCTAAGTAAGCTGTTTTATACATTTGATGATAGTTCTCTTATCTTTCTGATAGTGATGCAGCTAAATTGAAGCGCGCGTCATTTTTTCATTATTGATCCGATCGTCAAACACACAGTGCTTTTTTATATTGGCGCTATAAACAAATGATAAAAGAGTCACTTCAATCTATCCTTACACTCTGTTGAGTTTTTTTATCAAATTGTATGTACACAATATTGAATGCATATTTTGTTTTTTTAAAACGCGTGAGAGAGTAACTTTATCTGAATAAATATTTAACGACACAAGAATTGCGCGCTCGAGTCCGCCAAGGTAACGTCGAGCGTCGACGTCACTCTTCTTATTGTCCTTTTCTTCATCTTTAATCAGTCGGTTCGCTCGGGATAGTTATACAGCGACACTCGAGAAAGCATGCATCGTGCTGAACGCACAGGTTGACTCGACTGGCTGAGTGAGTGAGCGAAGATGACGTCAGAGCACGGTTGCAGCGCCCTAGATCGAGGGAGGTCACCATGTGCCAGGCCGATGGCCCGCCGAGGTCGTACCCTCGGTCTCTCCACGTCGAGTACGCTTTTCGTCTAGTCGTTTCTAGGCTAGGTTAGATTACGTCTCCAGAACACGGGAGGCCGTCAAGAGAGCACAGCCTCGAAAATCTGATATACCATCTAGCTCTCTCAACAATGCTCTAGGTCAACCAAATACCGCGAAGAGTGGCCGCAGTATGACAAAGAAATGATCACTCTCGTTATATCAAAAGTAATGAGTTTTTCATTCACTTGAAGTATTTTTATATTAGCTTTAGAAAATTGAACTGTGCAGCTTCATAACGTTTGTTTTCTGACTTCTCAAGCTCGTTTTCCATTCACCATGATCGAGCGATTCTTGTCTTGCGCGTCTATGTTAAAAAAAAAAAAAAAAAGGTGTGCCTTGCAAAAGGCGATCGCCGTATCGGCGATTGTGGAACCTTTGTGAAGGGTAAGACGAACCTTCTATTAGTGGAACAAAAATAACGTTCATTGCCGTGAACTCTCCAACGGTGTCTCCAACGCCATCACGGAATCGCGTATCGTTTACGTCAAGTGCAAAGATGTGCATTCTCACTGATGCTCGTACGCGTTTTTTTTTTATATTCAAAGAGATCTTCAACATAGATATTTCTACGATTTGCTTATGCTCGCACTCACGGAAATAATTAGTTCCTACAGTTTCTTAATGTATTTGCAATTGAAATTACTTGTACATGTCATCTGTATGATTAAGTAAATAATTTTCATTCTTTCTCTTTCTTTGTATACACGTTATTCTCCTTCCGATTAAACAGAAAAGTATATGTGAAAAATCAAGTATGTTATAATAGTGTATATCTATCGATAACATACGATTATGCTAAAATTCTAGAAATATTAATATCGGTAAAGTTCTACTTTTCGCATGAAGTGCATGCAAGCGACAAGAAAATTTCTACTTATGTATCTGGTTTTAGTGTGTAATTACCGGAATATGCAACGCGGGAGAGGAAGGAAATCACGGCGCGAAACTTAAAAATACAAAAGCTATTTGTTCCCTTTATCGAAGTCATGTTAGACGCTTCACGCGTCATTTACCCTTGATGTATAATTTTCTAATCGTACATCCGCGCCAAATGGTGTTTGCTCATGTATTTGCACGGAAAAAAAAAATATTTTGTTGTTATACAGCCAGCAAAAAAAATGTGTTAAGTCTACTGAATTCTTTGTTTCATTAACAAAATGTTTTGTTGGCAAGCAAGAAATTTAATAGCAAAGTTTTCTCGTTCGCCATTAAGCAAATAATTTTCTTGTTATTCCGGCAAAAGATTTTTTTCCGTGTGCGTCACCCGTAACTCTCTGACGTAAGACGAGTGTGACATATCTCGAGTATAACAAGTCATTATGTGCATGTCGTTATGTTGTTGTAACGCGATTTGCTAAGTTTATATAATTTTAGATGCGCTCGAAAATCGATAACCATACGCAATTTTAGCAACGTAAATTCTTTCGATTGTCAAACAGTCTTCGCATGTGATTTATGGAGTGATCTGGCAATATAGAAACCAGTCATTCCTTTTTCCTACTACGCTCTACATACGCCGCAGAGATAAACGCTCGGATTAACTCCTTCGTCCAAGCGAAACTCTCGTCTTGCAAAATCTCCTTTTCTTCGTATTCGCTCTCGTCAATAGAGAGAGAGAAAGAGAGAGTATGTGTGTGCGTGTGCATCGTTTTAATTGAAATATAACATGTCTTCTTGCTATTTTTATATCGCGATTTATAATTTAACGAGAAATTGTTTATATATATCCTTATACAATTATTACTGAATACAAAATTATCGCTAACGTATGTTAGATCATCAGGCATCATCATGTGACTTTATCAATAGTCTAGTAGCATAAATGATGAAATATTCACAAAGCCAATCGGCACGACATGAGTTCGCGTAAGTTAAAAATAGTAAATGGTTAGCGGCTCTCCCCACATGTGCATCTTGCTCAGAAGAAAAGGCGATCAATTGCTCGCGCGAATCATGTTGAACACGGTTGCGTTCAGTGTTGAATAAACCGTGTATGCAATTCCGATGCAGCTTGCCACTTGTCCTAGTGGGCGGACATACACACACACACAGACACATATTTACCCTCACAAGCCGAAGATTGTCGAAGCTTCGCGAAGCTTCTGATGAGAATTATCCACAATGTTATATCGCAAAGTTTTTTCTGAATTTGCAGCTTTTTACATTAAAAAAACACTTTGCTTGACCAATTTTTGCACCTAAGCATTTAATTATGCTTTAAGCTGTTACATTATTTATAAATAGATCATTTTATTTATCTATTAGATATTTTATTTTATTCTTGTCATATGTAAATATTACGTGCTTTACATTTTATTGTTTGTCTCTCCCGTTTCTCAATCTTTTTCTCTTGAATTAAGCAAAGATATACCGCGGCTCACCTCTGAATATTCCAACATCGCGTTCTCAGCTTGGCGCGATCGACCTCGACGACAGAGAACGGAGGACGTTGCACTTTGACCGTATCTAATATAAGATACTCCGCGCGGGAATATAAATACACGGTGACTAAAAGAGTTAACAAAATCATTAGCATATTGCTGTATTTTCGTCGACGCTCATCCGCGCGAAAAAGCACTTGCATATTCAAACTTATCTGGTATGATGTATATTTTAAATCTTTCTTTGCGAGTTTTTCTCTTGTGTGCAAAATGATGTTTCACTAGGGTACAAATATATTATAAACACATCTTGAAAAAGTTTGATATTTTTACTTCTTTCTGAAACCCTGCCAAATATCTATTAATTTTTCTGGTTAATTTTTCTGCATATGTTTTCGAACGAATAGTTCGAAACGCACATTTTTCCGTGAATAATTCTAGAATATTTCAAATACCTACCTAATGTCAGTGTATTATCTTTGCCCAGGCGTGCGCGCGATAATTGCGACAATTGCAACTATTATATGCATAGAGTGAAAGGATTTTACATGTTTGAAATTAGTAAGTGTAACATAAACGGCAGTAAGTACGAAGTAATATATGTCGCATTATTATTTGCATCGTGACAACAGCACTGCAATCCGATAATTATGGCAATTATATTAAGAACTAAAGCTGATGCGAAAGTGATGATGATGTGTATGTATGTGTGTGAAATTAATAAATTACGTAAAAAGTAAAATAATAAAGATATTAATAGAAAAGTTATGTTGTTTGAGATTTATATTGTACTTATAAATATATGCAACAGATGTAACGTAATTGAAATTGCAGTATTGTTGTGTACGAAGAATTTCTTTTATTAAATATAAATTTAAAACGTACGTGTGTGTGTATTATATACATCTTTTAATATTGCGAAAAAATTATATTTATTCCAGTTCTCTCTTATATTCATTCTAATAATGAATACAAGAGAAAATTGATATTAATGTTCTCATAATGTGTGTCAAGTCCGATATAAACAACGTTCACGTGTACTAAAATATTAAAAATATTTATCAGTTTGCAGTCGAACAGAATTCGATCAGATTCTCGCGGAACAGACTTTTATTTCTGTCCGTGTTGCAATTAGTGATACAATAGTTGCGTTACTACACCCGGACCACCTTTAGATATCGAGTTCTTTTTTTTTTTTTTTTTTTTTTTTTTTTTTTTTTTGTGCTGTACTACCGGCATGCAACCAAAACTGACTGGTACAGCGTTTCAACAGGCGCATAAATTCGCAGTTCGATCGATCGATAAACAAGCGCAACGGGACTGGATCGTTGCGAAGCGGTGAAAACGCACTTACGACAGCTGCGCGCGGCAGCAATGCGTCGCCGTTAAACAGCCAGTATGAAGGAACTTATCTGACGACTGGCGACTATCCGGTAGCGTAACGTTTGCTAATGCGTTACGTAGAAAAGTTACGACGCCTGATTTTTTCGTACTTTCAACCTAGTTTCAGTGAGAATATATTTGTCTACTCTCTATCTATCTCTCGCAGAGGAATTGCCTTCTTCTTGGTTTTCATCTCGTCAGGTCCGGTTTCCCTAATTCCAGCGGTACGCGTTTCACAACCGGCAGCAGAAGTCGCTCTTGATCATGTAACCAACTAATATTCGGTCTATTTTAAGTCTCTCAAAACTGCTCGCCATTTAAATGCAGTGACATGCGATATGGAAATTAAAGAACGGATATATTATATTTATTTATAACACGTAAATGTTTAGATAATTATCTATCGATTATGCATTTTGCTTTGTTTATTTATTCATAAATGCAATATTTACCGCAATCTTATTTTAGATAGAATAATGTGCATGAATTGTACGTCAATTTGTTAAATATTTTACCAATCGAAAGCGTTGAACTTTCTGTCAATTAAACAAACGAGAAAGTCAGATTTTATCGCGCAAAAAAGAACAGATCCAGCTTGACGAACTGACGGAGATGTTTCGAGAACATTACGTAACGTGTCATACACGTTGATATACATATTTAACTAATAAAACACACTGAATACAGAGCTGAAATTATTGTTGACTATTACATCAAAAACTCTTGATCGAAGATAATAATTTGTTCGAACTGTACCGCTCGAAATCTATGAAAAACCATCTGTTAATATGCATATCTTGCCTCATTTCCAAGTTTGGATGTAAGATAGACTTTCCCGACCTGATCGTTCCAGTCAACCTACCTCGGTAGCCTACACTCCTATAGTTGCTGCATTACGAAAGAAGTACGAGTCCTAGTTACCCACATTCTGCACCAGATATTGACTGCTAATTAACCAATTTACAACAGAAGTTGCATGTAGATATCACGAAACGCATTTAATAATGGTATCAACAAGGCTTTTATGTGCCTATATTCTTTGTGTCAAAATATTTGTTGATTTTTGCAATTTAATTAGTAATGCTTGCTGAATATACTTGCAGCATTTTTGTTTACTTATCTTGCGCGCGAATCTAAATACACGTACAATAAGTGTTTAAATTTTTTTAATACATTTTTTAATTTTCTTAAAATTTATTTCTTATCTTTTATCTCCGATCTGTTCGAGCACTTTCTAAGGCGTATTTGAAATTATTCAGTATAAAGTAAAACAGAATTGTAGATGATAAAAAAAAACAAGATAAAAGCGCCGCGGTGAAATCGAGATGTTTAAACGGAACTTTCATAAATTAAGAAAGAAAAACTTCATCTCGAATTAATTGACGTAAGTAAGAATTCAGATACATCCATGCGCTTTCTCACTCAATAAGAAAATTAATAAGTATCGCGCATGGGAGTGGACTATGAGTTGCATAATTATAAATATACTTCTAGGATATTATCTTGCGCGAGTCAAACTCTATCTGAAAAATTTCTACAATGTGGGTAGCTGCTATTGCAACGCGGAAAGTGTCCCACGCGAACTCCGGCAGGCAGCTGACACTGCAGAGACATATCTGACCGGCTGCATATCTCAGCTCGTTCATTGTCTGCGCGCAAATAGACTTGCACGAGAGAATGCAATAAAATTTCTCCTCTAGTTGTCAATACGCGAACTACGCATGAGTAGTGATAAATTTACCAAATTTTATCCGAACAAACACCCAACAGTGATGAGATAAGTCTCTGTGTAATATATGTTGTATGTAATTTGAATCTCTATATTTTAATCTTATTTTAAATTCAAATTTAATTTTTTATTTTTAATCTCTATATTTCAAATCTCACTTTTTTTTTATTAAAAAACTATTATCGCTAAAATATGTATATACCACATCACTTTTAGATACGTTCTTTTATATAATCGGAAACACTCTTTATTTCTTGCATATTTATTCAGTCGCACCATGCATATTTACAGGCTACTTGGGATAGGTTAGGGTTAGATTAGGCTTGGGCTACACTTAGATTACGCTGCCGTCTGTACCGTTGCTCGTTTCACGTCCCACCGCTCACCTGTGATCCAACTGTAATCCAACTTGTATTTTCCGTAGATGTAACCCACGTGCCGCGTGCACACGCGCGCATCCGTTAGCGCGAGGGTTAAACAGCTTTCACTCTCTAAGTGTTGGTGAGTCAACGACAGCTTGGCAAGAGAACGCACTATTTCCCCTATTATATATCACATTCAACAGGGCCGTAACAAAGATTAATTCTTCTATGCGTGTTTGACGTAAGACGTTTAGGAAAACGCATTATTTCTTGTAAATTAAAGATTCAACAATATATATATATATATATATATTACTATTGCACACATTAAGCTTTTCGTTGTGTAACAATGATTTATGTGATTCCCGAGTTTTATAAATGTTTGAAGAAATAGGACAAAAGCGATGCGCGATGTGTAGACGTTTAATTTTTTTTTCAACATTATCAAAGGCAAACCACGTCTTAAAATTGTCTGAGAAATATAATCGCTTGTATTTCAGAGATCTCTTTGAATTGTGTGTGACAAGATGATCTGCTAAGGGTTAAGGATTCAATTGCTTTAATTAACATTAGAGGAGTTTGAAGCGATCTTTCGTCATATGTTCAACTACAAACAATGCAATTTGGTGATTTGTCATCAAGCCGTAATAAAACCTAGGTCGAGTATCCGTTGACTAAGATCCTTGATCCTAATGACGGGTCAACCGTGCCAATTGGCCGTACAAATAAAGCGGTTTATATTCCGGCATACAATCGAGGTAATTAATTTAAATTTGATTAGCTCATTTGAAAATATTCTGTTGTGCTCGAAAAAGAATGAACAATGTCTATCTATTTAAACCATTCGAAATATTTCTACATAGAATTATTGGTACGCCTTGTGTAAGTAATATTAAAATGTCCAGTTATATGTCCAATACATTTTAGCTGCTTCTATAAATCTATATGTAAATATTATTTCAAAAATTCGACTGTCATATATTTATATTTTTATTTGTGCATCTCCAATTTATTGCATTTTTTTTACATTTAGTGACTCTTATTTCCTAAAACAGAAACTTTTTTTCGAGACAAGTAATTTATTTGACCTAAAGATTAATTGACCAATTTCATTATTTTTTTTAAATATACACATCGAAACTCGCGCAGTTGGATCGAGCCAAAAGTTAATTCTTGAGCAAGTGATTGAGCGCGCGGGGTTGACGCGCGACGGTGGCACTTCGGTGATTCCTGGCGAGCTCGACGCGCAGGCGCCGCGGTGCCGCGGCACACCACGCTGCGAGGAACTCACTCGCGTACCGCATCGCACAGCACACACAACACACCAACTAACTATACGAACAAGCGCGGGCCAAGCGTCGATTTGCAGATACCGCTTAAACCACGCGGTCGCGACAACAGCAACAGCAACAACAACAACGTGCAACATGCTGGTGATATTATTATTGGCAAAAACGGCTGTTAACGGACAGTGTTGATCGAACACTATTAATTCCTAGATCATTGATAAAATAGTGATCGTAGGATTGACGGACAAGTGCGTGGACGCTATACGTTACGAGTTTGTTAAGTGAGACTTTAATTATACAATCGCTGTCAGTGAAAAAAGAAAAAAATTGTCTCACATTTCTGCATGTTGCTGTGGCATGTTCCCCAACTGTTCATTGTTTACGTTCGGGTGGACGCGTCAAAGAGAGACGTGCGCCGAGCGATCGTAACGCAATTTCGACGGTGCAACTCGCAATTTTCTCGCGCCAGGCGATGACTGTGCAGAAGATCAAACCTCGTGGCACGGGAGCGACAGAGGAGCAACAACCCTCGACATCAGATATCTTCACTCCGAGCGAACCTCACGAAAATGACAAGGAACAATCGGAAATGCGGAATTGTTATCGCGGTCAGCAGGATAGCGAAAATCTCCTGGGATGCGTCTTGGCCGGTGAGTGAAAGACTTGACGAAAGGGAGAGTTTGCCCTCCGGGCGATAACTTCACGCTTCATTTACGCGCGCGTGCCGCTCATAAAATTCTATTAATACCCGCATATACATAACGGATCCACAGAAACAGTTCTAACATAATACGGATCCTTATTCATAGGAAGGGAATAGAGAAACAGGCGTTTTCACTTTCCAGCAGACAGGAATGTAGGTCGCGGGGCCCGGGACGAGGCCGAGTTCGTTGCCCTCGGTCGGCGGCCTTCCACTCGGCGCTCCGGCAATTTTTCTCTGTCTCTTTCTCTCTCCCTCTTTCATCCTCTCTCTCGCTCTCTCTCTATCTCCCTACTCCTCCTAACTATTTCTACACCACGCACGCTTCTTGTTTCACTGTGTCGGGCCTAGCCTAGATAGTATGAGAGTCTCTCTATAGAGCCTCCCACTCTTTGTCACACATATACGCGCGGGCGTTTCCTCCTCTCCTATTCTCTCTTTTGTCTCTTTCTCTCTCTCTCTCTCTCCCTCCTTCCCTCTCTCCCTCCCTCCCTCCCTCCCCTTTATTTCTCTTACTCCATCTCGCGTCTTCTTCTCTTGGCAAATCGCGTGCTTGCAATTTGCTCTCTCGCTCTCTCCCGACGCGGACAGGAAAGTGGGTCGACGGGGCCATGGCGCGAGGCTAGTTCGTTCACCCTGCCTGCCCCGTAACTAGGGCAAGATGAAATTAACCGAGCAGTCCGACCCTCTCTCTTCCTTCCCTGCCTCGCCGTTCGCCAAGTAGAGCTGTTGGTGAACTCTGCGACTCGTGTGGCCAATCGCCGTCGGCCGGTTCAACGAACTCCAACTAGGTCTCCCCCACCTTCCTTCCCCACTACTCGGGTAGCTCTCTCCCACTTCAGTTAAGCTATTCGACTAAACCTCCCCACTCGACATCCACCAGCGAAGGTCACCAACACAGCCGACGACGTCTCGTCGGCACGTTAGAGATCGGTCGAGCTGCTTGTACACATACGCCGACATGCGTGACGCGTGACTTCGTAGAGAGCGTGTGCACGGCGGCGATGCGGTGACGTACATATGTACATATAATACGTACGTACGTACGTACGCGCACCACCAGCCTATCATCGACTGGAAATTCTCCTTAGCGTGAGCTTCGTTACGTAACTGTACGATAGTGAATTACGTGGTGGACTACCTACTCGCGAGACTCTCTCGCTGATCTCTCTTTCCTCCTTCTCTTCGTTTCTCTTTTTCCTCCTCGCTCCTCAACTCGAGAGACTGTCTTTGCTATGGAGAAAGTACTAGCTAGCTGGACCGTGATCACTCTCGTTGCTCGTCGTGCTGGAATGCTTTCACCGTTTCTTCGCATCACGAGTGGTCATCTTCTCTCGGTGCATCATCCCTGGTGCACTGACCTGCCGCATACGGCGCATATACAAGATCACTCTTTACACCTATTAAGACGCGCGATATCAACGCTGTTTGATACAGAATATTTTTTCTCAAAATTTTTACATATATATATATATATATATATATATATATATATATATATATATATATATACACACATATATATATAGTCACATAATATTGTACCGGAATTACACTTCTCTCCTTGGCATATGGAATCGTAATCCATATCTGTTTCTCAATCAATTTTCCTAATGATGTTTAACAAAGTATATGCCAAAATATATACCATCTTTCATAACTGGCGTTTCTTAACGAGAAGTTCTGAACTTGTGTTTTTAGAACAATATATTTCATCTTTAGTTCAGAATTAAAAATGCTTAAGGTTCAAATAATTGCAAAAATCAGTTATAATTTGATTTCTAGAAAAACGCAACACACAATGCGTCTAAATTCGGTCAAAAAAAGCCTGTGTTGTAACAAAATCATGCGTCCTCCGTTGAATATTTTCTAATTGCGCTTCTGCTGACTGCTGGCTAACCTCAAAAGCAAGACGCGCGGGCAATGGCCTGGCCTCCTCCCGGTCCCCAATGACCTCGATTGATGTGCAGTGTCCTCTCCTCTCCCAGTCCACCTTCTCCCTCTTCTCTTCTCCCACCCCATACCCTCTAAGCGGAGCGTTGACTCGACATCGCCCAATCAGAGGCCGGTTCGTCGACTCTCCGGGTTGCTCTCTCGGGGTCGTTCTAATCTTGCAACGTCCCTACGCCACAAGCCAAACTGACGAGAAGTCCGATAAGAGTACGATCTCTCCCCCATATTTCTCACCTCTTCTCACACATACGCGTGCACACTCTTTCTTTCTTTATTTCCATCTCTTGTCATCTCTCGATTCCCCCCCCCTTTATTTTGCCTTTCTCTCGCTCCTCCCGTTACCGCCAAGGTGAACAACCTCGAATCGTGTCAGCATTCTTATCGCCTTCGAGCTCGGAACTCTTATCGAGTGAGCGCACGTTCGCTCGAGTTCGCCGAACCGCTGGCAAAAATGACAATTTTTCTTGGTCAAGCGTAACACAAGCGCTCACTATGTACATTCGTTCTATATTAGTGAAGAGAGTGGGAAGATCGTATAATGCTTAGAGGAACTGACGACCTAGTTTGGTCAGTCATAGTAAATATTGATGCTTTTGTCGAGAGGCTTGGTGCAGAAACATTAGTTTATTCAGAAGAAAACTACTAACCTATTAATCGCACACACAGATCTCAAAAGCCAACAATAAATAAAACAAATCACGATTATCATCTACTTTAAAATAATAATAAAATTCGCTTTCAAAAAGTGCGGCACAGCTAATAATAAGTCTGTAATATAAAACTGCTCAGTAACATCATAAACGTTTATAATTGTTTCTCGTAATTCCTTTGTTAACTTTTTCGTCTTATGCCGATTACATTTAATACAAGATGTATTGTGGAATCAATATAAATGAGCAAAATAAATACTGTTTGATGAGAAAAGAGAAGGGAAAGAAAAAAGAGAAAGAGAGTTGTCTTCTCGTACGCGTATTTCCCTTTCATTGGCATCCGGACGAACCACCTTCACCGCTGCCTTAACTTCCTAGCCATACCACTCTTACTTTCTTTCTGATAAACTTGCCTCTTTCGATGTACATTATGAGAAAAGAAGTAAAAAATTTGTAATGTATTGTGTTATATTTCATTAAACAAATATTTTGTTTGAATTTTATCGTAAATTGATATATATATAAGCAAAGTCGCATCGTTATATTCCGCTAGTTTTTACGCTTATTTCCAATTTAGCTGTACAATTCGCTTGTTTAATTTCATTAGCAAAAAAAAAGAAACACAGTCATTTACGATCTAAAGTATTTCACAGAAATTCAAATGAACTGAACGATTACTCACGCTCGCCAACCCTCAACTTAAGTAGAATGAGAGGGGTTATGGAGATAGAGAGAGGGCTGGTAACCCCGAGGTCAACGAACTTTGACCCACCAACCAGACCCGGTATCGTTCATCCTTCCCTTCGATGCTAAGTATAGCATTTCTATCCAACTTGTCGCCCCCCATGCTGCAGATATTATATTCACTCCAACTCGTACATTGCCTCCCCACGTGGGATGGCAATATGTCTCGCGAGCTTTTCTGTCCTCTCAGAAAATTATTACATTTAATCTCTTAATTACAAATTTAGTATAAAGTATTTCTGTTTGCCGTAACATATTCGTTTTAAACACGCAATTTTTTTTCCACATTACACGAGATGTTCTCAAACAGATGAGATAAAAGCGCGATTTATTCCAGCTAGCTTATGTAAGCAAGAGAACGCGAGTCAAAAAGCAAAATACAGTTGTATAATAATTGCAAAAGTATATTTTTTAAAAAGGAAAATAGATATTTTTAATGATAAAGAAAGAATATGTGTAATAAAAGCGTATTAATATGAGCAACGTCAAACTCTTTCGCAAGTAGATTCTCTAGAGTGATGTTCTTTGGCACCGTAGATGTCTCGCGGGGCGAGAGGGAAGTTCGCGGGCGTCGAGGTCGCGAGGTTGTCGACCGCCAAGGGTGGCACTCACCCTAACTAGGCCAACAGATATCGCTCTCTCTCTCTCTCTCTCTCTCTCTCTCTCTCTCTCTCTCTTTCTTTCTCGCACATACACACACGAGATACACACGATACACCCTTCTCTCAATTTCTCCCACCCGATATAATCAGGCCCCCACCAGAATTCGCAGCCTCTCGGAGACGGGTCCACGGGTTCTGCTATTTTCGCAGGGCCACTCGACACGAATATATACGGGCCACCTACGTTTGGCGAGATAATTTGTACTATCGAGGTCATTCCACCCTGCTTCATGAGGACGAAACTTCGTTCCGTATGTTGTATAAGCTCTATAGCTAATTCTGGCTTTTTTGTAACTATTATTTATTTATCTTCTAATATTTTAAACTTTTTTATTTATCTACGAAAGATTTGCAAAAAAACCCTTACTCCTTTTTTTTTCTTTCTTTTTTTTTTTTTTTTTTTTTTTTTTTTCTTAAACCTACATAATTCAGAAAAGTAGAAGGATCTTTTTCCTGTTAGGGATGAAAAGAAAAGTAAAGGATTGAAAAGATACCGTTCTGTCACAAATCCCTACATTTTACATAAAAACAGGGCAATTTCGAAAAAAGAGAGCAATTTCATGCCTTTCACTTTTATACGTAATATTTTTACAATCGACATCTGGTCTATTTCGTACATCTAATTTTGTATACTCTAATTTTTTTTAGAGTAGACCACACATAGACACAGCATATTGTTAGCAGTGAGAAAGTGGTCTGTCAAATATGTAAATCAATCGTTTTTTATGTGAGATAATGCATAACATATGCTATAATGGACGCATAGGAAAAAAGCACTACAAAATTTTCTTTTTAAAAATGACTTTCTTTTCTAAACGCGCAACGTTAGGCTCAACGGCTGAACGCTCGGTTTATATATACCATGTCTAGGAAGTAGATTCTGCGAAGTTATTCTATAACTTTTTTTAACGCTTTTTTTTATATGGCATAATTCATACATTACTCATGCGCAGACAATACGTGTCGTAAAATACCTGCGCAAACGTTAACAAAACTAAATTACAGAATAAGAGGACAGATTTATTATGTTCGATATTTAAATTTTTTCTTCACAGGTATTAAAAAAACAAAGTTATCACAAATGATAACACGTCGAGAACGCGTGCGTCAATAGACCGATAACAGTATCAAAAGATTACTATGAGTTATGGTAAAATAAATCGTCTCTAACCTTCGGATGCTATTATTAATCGTTATATGCGTACAAGTAAATCACGATCAAAGCCGTTGAGCAAACTAAAATACTCATTCTTTAAAGAGAAAGAGACGTGAGGTTAAATACTTGGACTATTATCTTTTTTTTAATTTGATGTTGGTGGTCTGAATTCTTCAGTCGAACATCATATCATTTAGCTAGCTTCATTGTACACGGTTCTCTGTATCGCAATAGTTATTTATGCAGCTAAATAAAATGCATCACACGACAGTTAGCCGTGACGCGCGTAAACACTTAATCACTCGAGTAACCGCTAAGATCGCACATTCAGCTTGGAAGTAGAAAAAAAGTATTGAATCACGATCGAGAGGCGCGCGTGAACGTCGAAGGTGGGCATACAGAGCGATTATCCTCGTTTGATGTCGATGAACCACTTGACGCGGATTCCGGCTTCGAAGGACGCGAGATCGCCGATCCGCGACGAACTTCACGTACAAATCAGCTAATATATCGACCGGTTTTACATACCCGTTTGTCTCTTACGCGGCGCTAATCGTTACCAATTGGCACTATTGTGTAAGTTATAAATATGGTAATAAACAGAGTTGCTCAATGTCGCTGCTTGCACCAATAAACAATGTATACAATCAGTTTAACAATTAAGAACAGAAGAAAATGTAAGTCGTTCGACAACTCGTTACGTTTCCTGTTCAAGCAAATCACATTTTTCTACCCTACTATTCTTTATTGTTTGAACGGACACGGGCTTGCGAAATAAATAGATAACGATTTAGCAGCATAAATTGTATCAATTATAACGAATATGTATGTACAAATCCTGCAATTACTTTGTTGCGTTTATTCGAGATCTGTGCGAAAAAAAACTATCTATTGTCGCGAACAGACATATACAGAATTCGCGCGACTATCCATAGAATAGTTCTGATGCAAGCAATCGATGTGCAACACATAATCGGGAGTAGTGGAGGTTGATGCATCGAATCCGTGTCGCGGTTGACCGGGTTAGGAATCGTGGTGAGATCGTTGCCCCAACGACCTGATACTACCGACCCCGGGATTCGTGGTGGTATGTCCGCGCGCGAGAACGGAAGGCCGGAAACGGGTGACGAGAGTGATGTGCGATATCTCAAGCATAACAGTACATTTGTTTAAATTACGTGTTTATTGTTATTAATCGTTAAATTGCATAAGATAGATAAATTATAACCGCAAATAAATTCTGTTTCTGCACACACATTTGTTAGAGACTATTCTGTGTAAAAATTGCATGGTGTAAATTTACATTTCTTTCTTTTTTTTCTAAAGAAAGTAGATGAAGTAAGAGAAAAACAAATAATTCTACCCAAGTTGTGATCGTTACGGATAATTACATAAAAGCAGTTTGAACAGTTGTTTTTCACGCGCGCGCGCAAGTTTTATTTAGAGTGACATTATTTGAAGAATACATTATCTCGTGAAAGTTAACTCACCGAGCATAAGAATTTCGACAATATCAAAATATCGTTCGAAGAGTCATGTAATCGTAAGATTACACGCGTTTTCTTGCTTTCACTTTCCACGACTCTTTTTTTCACTTACCTAGATCGACACCTGTTTTGCAAATCATCTAGATTACTGTCATATCTAGATCGTAAATTTTTTATTTTTTCGAAAGTACACTGTATATACTTTTACGCAATTTTGTTTTAGATAAATTTTATTAACGTTAATAAAAGAAATAAAACTCAAATGTTTATTTTTAAGATATAGCGATCGACATTCAAATAACTGAAAAGGTTTATGCGAATAAGACACGTGTCGCATAAAATAATAGCATTAGAGAAAATAGTGCAATCTGTGCAAAGTTCATGTAATGTATGAAATTAATTCGGTGTAAAGAAGTCCAGAATTTAAAAGTATCGAGAGTCTGAAACGAAGCAAAAGTCATCTCATCGATGTAAAGAGAGAGAAAAAGAGAAAAAGGACGCGTGTTATATGCATCTGCCTGTATGAAGACATGCGTCAGTGATCTCTCAAGGCCTTCACACATTAGCCGTTCGGTAGCGTTCCCATCGTCCTACTTTCCTTCATGCCCGGTCAACGACCCCATAGGTAGGTGTAGTAGGTGTTCCAAGGTAGTACACCAACACGCGCGCGTGCGCACATGAGCTCACGGCTTTTATGCCGTTCTTGATACAGATCGTTCTAAAATATTACGCGCGGCAAAAATGCGAATGTCATACAAGTTGCGGAAATCTAAAAAAATCTGCAATTCAAGCTAATCTAAAACTTTTTAAAATGTAAAGGAATTAATAAAGATTTGTTTTCCGAGTTGACCAATTATGAAAAAAATCCGAAAAATTATCAGGCGACTGATATTTCATTCATTATTGTTTTAATGGTAGATGATATATGCATAAAAAAAGAGCAGGTAATTAGAGCAGCTAGTGTTCGTTATTAACGTTAGGTACGTTACGTACGTTACTTACCTTGTTCATTGGAGATTAAATGAACTGGCGACCGAATTACACAGCAGCGCAAGTACCTGCAGTTCAAACAGAATATCTCTCAGTCCAGTTACAGTGATATCGTACATTTTTATTGCTCGAATATATACGCACGATTGCACGATCGGCATAAAAAATTTGTAATTTTTGCATGAAAAAAAAACCGAACACGTGTTGGATTCGTTGTTTAAATTATATTATTATAGTCTGTGTTTTTTTCCTCACAAAAAGAAATAATATTTTAAATCAAATATTAGCTGACAGGAATAAAATAATAAAAATAAAAATAAGTTTTTTGAGATATCCTATAGGCCTAGAATGGTGCACATGTTCACACGTGCTCACACACACTTAATCACGTACATATCCAAGAGACAGTTCATGCGCAATCCGTGCGGAGGCGCCACTGCCTTTCACGATAAGTTCCAACGAAAGAAGAGTCGGTACAACAGGAAATTTACATCTCACGAGTCGGTATCAATATAACACAATCAGATAAGATTAAAAAAAATTTTTTTGGAAAATTGTTTTTTCCTCTTTCCCTAAACAAGAGCAATTTTAACTTGATTACAAAAAAAATGCACCATACTGATTTTGGTTGACTGTGAAACTTGTATATGCTTTCCTACCCTAAAAAAATAAGGTCAGACAAAGAAAAGGTCGAAGGCTTTTATAGTTTTTATAGTAACTTAGGTAGCTTAGGTTTTATTGTGCTTTAGTATACTTTCAACTAAACACGATATTCGGAATAATAATATAGAAATTTTCCTTATTTGTATTTATTTCTTACGTACAAAACATCAGACAGTTGATATACTAAAAGTCGGTATCGAAATAAATATCAGTTAAAAAAGAAGCCTCGATTAATCCCGAAAAAGGTCAATGAAAGAGATAATTAGAACACTGACTCGTACGATATAGATTGACGTCAAGTTTAACCCTTATGCAACATCTATAAAGCGATTGCATTTCTGTATATGTCTATTTTTAGCTGATCAGTGTCGCATGTCCTACTTGATAAAATATATGATTAGACAAGTTTTACGATGGAAAATATAAGATAGTATTTGTGAAAAATGTCGGCGTAACTTAAGAAGTTTTGATCTGAATAAATCTTTTGAGTTTGATTGTACAAGAATGAATATGTTTAAAGAATTATGTCAACTATAATAACAATGTTTAACGTTTTTCTTGTTTTGTTGCAGGTAAGTCAATTCTCTCCATACTGAAATACATTACTGCTTAAAGCGTCGAACAGTAAGTTACAAAGAAAGAAACAGTATATATAAAAAGTATGTTATTTTCAATTGTGTACGTTGTAAATCACATATATAATTTAAAAAAATTATATTTTGACTGATTTTTATCAGTATAATATATTAATATCAGAAAAATATTTTTTTAATATACGATGACAAACGATCGCCTCGATTAAAGTGCATTATGTTTAACACTAGCGATTGTTATTGATGGCTTCTACTTATACTCTCCTGTACTATTCTTATCTTTTGCAGTTGCTATTTCTCACAAGCTTATGATATCGTTCGTAAACAAGTATTATGATAAACATGAACGTACTTAGTATCGCGAAATTTAAAGAAACGTAAGAGAAAAAAAAAGACACGAAAGAACGATAACTTATTTATTTATAATTTCATTGTCACTAAGAATATTAACTTAATTAAGAATATTCGTTTAAAGTTGTGCGACATACATAACGGAGCCTAAACTATAGCCTTGTATTTTCATAAGAAATATTTTTTATTTATGTAAGTTTGTAAATATAAATTTTTTCCAAACTGGTTTTTGATTAAACATTCACGTTTAAGTGGGAGAGAAGCCTTGACTTCTCTCCCAAATCGCGTGGGCATCCTGACGCTTGCGCAAAAAGTCTCACACTCATCCTGCGTTTCACCATGTCGCATCATTCACATCAACTCCCGCGTACGCATTATCTTCTTCCTGTCTTGACGGGACGGTGTTTAACACGTTGTCATTAGAACGGATATGTCAACGATCGTAGTGCGCGATGACGCGAATAAGGAGGACGCTAATGTCCTCGGACGTAATGTTCGTAACATTACCAATCCGATCGTAATCAGCGAGATACCTAGCATTGTGATCACTGATTGTGAGATGCAGAAAATTGATTATCGTCAACGTAACAAAGGTTCGTTTTTTTTGTTTATCGAAATTTCGAATATGTATGTGTTGGCGTACAATAATATTGTGTTTAAATACATATATGTATTATTAAGTTTTAATAGTTTTGAAGAGAAAAAATTAGAATGAAGTAAGTAAAAAAACGTAGTGTTCACCGTTTTACTTTGCCGATCCTGTTTGAATTGTATATCATCCTTGTTAATTAAGTTTCAATACTCTTATCGTTACACTTCATTGCAACCACTTTCTCTCTCTTGTCTCGACGAAACTTTTCATTATGGACTAATTAGACTAGTCTAATGAAGAATCATTATCTTGCATATCCTAGTAATATTATGATCACACCATTTCTTAACATGTCTGATGATTTCTGTCAAAATAAGTCGATTTATCGAAATACTTGAGATTGTTCGAGGATTTTATGAACTTTGTTTATATGTACGACACAATCACACAGTGATCAGCTGCTTTTAGCGAACATTCATTTCGTGTTTGATATCGATTATTAACATTTGATACATTTATGTTTAATTTGATATTTCAAGTGTGAAGTACTAAATTTTTTTTCAAATATTAAATATGTCATTAAGACAGATATACAATCATTAAGATTGAACACACATTGTGAAATATTTAAATATTTAAAGCTCCACTCCTTTCGCACTAGTGTACAATTTCAAAAAAAAAAAAAAAAAGAAGAGAATTGCAACATTTTTTATATTTTATCAAACACACTAGGAATATATAGCGCTTTGTGCGTCTTTCTCCGGGAAAAGCTTTGACACTGAGGCGTATCGATCTCACCTCGAGCAGAGCTCACGTGCTCGTTGACATTGACATTGTCCACAAGCTACACGGACGTGGGCCTGCCATCTGTCGTCTGCGAACTTACATGCACCTGGCGATCAAGTTGCAGCATGTATCGCACGATGGCAGTTGCATCGCTTATAAAGATTATATATATATATTTATACATATATAAAATTGTTTTTTTTTAATTTATTTTTAATTTATTTCTTCTACAAAAATGCAAAACCGCCTCTAGCGGTTCATCAAAACGTATTTTAAATAACTAGAGCTGTCAAAATGTCGAATAATTCAAATTAGCGAGCGGGAACAGTTCATGACAGCAAAGAGCTATTAAAAATCAAAACTTTCCAAACTATCAAAGTAATATACTTTTTTTGATACACTTAATAAAAAACTGTTTTTACGATAGAGTTCACAAGAATCAATTAAGCAATTTTACGATTGTTATCAAAAACACCATGTGTTTGTTTTGCTTGTTTTTTTTTCCTTATCAAGCGTTCTAGATTAAGATCCAAAGATACTCATGAGCATTGCGAGTCGAGGTGAGAGTACTTTCACCTTTCTCTCTGATGTTGTCTCTCTTCCCGACCGTGCGACTCGCCCGTTCGCTCCTCTTTCTCTCTCCCCTTGACAGCTTTTACTCTCGATCGCTCGCTACCAGCCTCTGCCACTCAGAGAAAGCTGCAGCTCTGACCTCGCGCTCGCGGCGACATTTCTTCTTTCTCGTCGATTTCTCCCTTCTTGCTTTCTTTGCCGAAGATCCTCCTCGCACTTGCTCTCATCTCATCGACCCACCTTCTGAAGTTGCGTCACGTCTCGCCATTCCGTATATACGTGGCCGAATCTTATCTGTGCATGTAACACTTTTTCATAGGCTTACATAAGGGCATTGCTGCACCGACATGACTCAAGTGTGTATCTCATAAAATTGAATGGCTCTTTGCTCCTCGCATTCAGAGTTTTACGTAAATAATTAATTAATCGAGTGCCAAGCGCGAATCAACTCGACATTTCGTTCGTTACATGTTTGTTCAACGGTTTGTTATTTTCGTAGAAAAGCGAGCCATCAAATCTACTCCATTTTCATTCACGCACGTGAAAACATCGATGCGCGAAAATAATATTGGTCGAACATATTAAATTGAAACAAATTTCACATTTCATTCTGACATTTCACTTTTTGACTTAATTTTTCTGTAGCAAAGAAAAATATGACGTATGCGATACTTAACGTTTACAAGTAGTGAATAACGTAACAAATGAAGAGATTCAAGCTTCTTCCCCTACCACAGACCGAATTTGAACATCGTTAGACAAGAGCGAAATTTCATCAGAGAATGTCTTAGTAAGCGAGGCGGTCGTTTTTACAGTCAGGCATGTCGAACGTTGTATTGAGCAAGAGCAAACGGGCCTCAGCCGTCCTGGATGTCGGCCGCTAACCCCAGCCGAATCAAGGCCGTGGTACATACACCGACGCCACTGGCTCTTACTTTCACGCGTTAGACGGCGCTTGTTCTACTCGCGTGTCGATGACAACGTAATGTCGTCGTGCAAATCAACCCAAATACCAATCACTAATTGGCAATACAATAAGTAACTACGAGCTTTCAATTATATTCGTTGTATGCGTCCAAATTTACGTACATAAAGAAAAAAGCAGTAATTTTCTAGATTACATAACTTAGAAAATTGAAAAAATTGAGATTATCTTATTAAAGAAAGAATCACATGAAAATATACAATCACAGCAATAAAGATACATTTTTTAATAAATTTAAAAAAAGAGAGAGAGACACTTTATTGAAAAAAAATAAAACCCATGTAAAATTTGCAAAAATTGAAAAAAAAGAAACTCGCTAATTTTTTGTCGCGATTTATCAGAAATTATCTCTGATCTGAGATTTTTTTCATCTGGACTATGACGTGTCTTAACAACTTAGCACCATTCGCAGCTACGGAGGACGAAGAGCACTCTAGTATTCTGTTAACTTCGCAGCAAAATAGTGGTCTGTAAGTATGTAAGTGGCCTCTTCGTGTTAGCAACAAGCAGGCCTACGACCTGATGGCCTTGCTTTACGCGCTGGACCGCGTCGTCTTGCGAAACCGATCTGCTCGATTATTTTTGATCGTATCGTGCGTCTTTCCTTCGTCCATCGCGTCTGTTTTGCGACACCTACTTGCATAAACGACCGAATAGAAAGATAACATTCGCAGATTATCGCAAGGTTTAGCTACGAAAACGACAAACTGACAATATCTTCAAATAGTAGCCACTAAAAGCAAAACACTAAAAAGATAATAGCTGAAATAGGTTGAGCATATAATGTGAATCTTCATCTGTTTCATATGTCTGCGTATGTTTGCCGCGTATGTTGCCAGTCGTGTTTGCTAAGACACCGACCGAGCGATCGTCTTTTCCGTTAACTGGACCCCTCCTAGATTTTATTCTCTGCACGTAGTTTCCGGAGCGGGAATGTATGCGGTAATATCTCGCTGTTTGCAAGTAACAATATTTTCTACCATCGCGCGAAGTAGAAAGTTTTCGGAGATAGTGGAAATCGAAAGTAGTTTACGTGCAATGACCTGTCGCGAAGAAGCCGAAGACTTGTGTCGTTTCTTTTCTCCGTTCAAGAGATTCGATTACAAGTAATACGCCCGGGCGACCTCCTATCCAATCGACGGATACACGGGGCTTGCGCAATGCACGGGCAACAGCGTCCTCAATAAATTTTCAGTTCAGCAATGCCGAGCTGGTCATTGCCCCCGACCCATTTGCGCGCTAACTCAGCGGCGCTCTCTCCATATTTTATTCTCCTTCTTTCTCGTCCCATTTCATATTGTACTTGTATAAACGTATCTTTTTCTTAAATAAAATTCAGTAAAAAACAAAAAAAGATTGCGAGAGTTGCGGCGATTAATCTGATGTCTACTACAAAAAAAAAAAAAAAATAGGTTGCGCGCGATTTACCTCGCTCTAAAATAAATTCATAGCAATAATAAATAGCAATAACTCAGCAATCATAGATATATATAATTGATACAAATGTTTTTGCGATAAGAGTAACATAAAACTTCCACATTACACGATATGTGTGGCAATAAAATATCGATGAACTTTTCATCGCTTTCTCGATCATGTTTTTGTCTAATAACCATGATTATATCGCGCTGATTAGATACATGTAATTGCGACATCACAGAAATCACCGATGCGATACTCGATTTATTCGGTCTTCCCTTGTTTCTGATCGGATTTGCTCGTTTATAGATTGATTAAGTAATTTAATTATCGGTTATGTCACTTTATCAAAAATTGATTACACATTACACGTTTATCAAACAAGCATGTCCGGCGACATCACGTACAAACACTATTTCGCGATATTCATACGTAAGTCAAGTACATTGACACGCAATATTCGTGGAGGGACGAAGAGGAGCCATAGGTCACTCACCGCCGCACCACACCGCGCGCGTTCCTCTTCTCCGCGCCGTGTGTTAAACTCGCAGCTAGCGCGTGAACACCCGCCACGCGATCCTTGAAGCGTTGCCTCCACCTTCTCTGTATGTACATACGTCCCAGGATTCTACGTATAACGGAATCGCGGGTTCGTTTAGTAGAGGCAGAGAAGCCTACGCAAAGTTTGAATATATCGATCGAGTGAGACGATAGCGACTGATTTTCGGAAAATTTATCTCGATGGTGTCTCTCAAATAATGAATCAATTAAATAATTTATTTATATCTAAAGACTATAAATTTTGCTACATCATTGTTTGTTATATACTTCTGTTATAAACGAGCTGTGATATAATTTATATCATGGATCAAATCTGAGATCCATCATCATCGCCACTATCTGACTACGTCGTCGGATCGATGTCAAACGTTTTAGCGCCGCTTTTTAATCAGAGCACAATAACGCGGTTGAAAACGTCCGAAAGCAACTCGTAAACACTTTCGACCGAATAGTTTAGGTTTTTAATTCATTCTCACCGATTCGCACAGTCAAGCTCGTGACATTAGATTCGCGCTCGCGCGTGTACTAGGTCTCGTGACGCGAATATCGTACACGCGATCTAATTCACTGAAATAGCCAATGAATATCAAATGAATTCTTGTTATTTTTATACGTGTACAGATAATAAATACTATGTGCTCTATTTTATAATTTTGTGTAAAACCATCGTTTCTTATTTGTATAATATACAAATACTAGCAGGATTTTATCAACTATCATATATCGTGTTTGGTTCTGTTTTGAAAATTACAATCAGATACATGGTTTAAAAACACAAACTTTGAGAACAACACGTGGTCTCACGATAATAAATTAACGACGTTAAAAGACAAAAACGGAAACGCCGTCTTGTTTCAATAATGGCGGGCCGAGGAAACTTTCGCAAAGAGCCGGATTGTGGCCAATGGCATTTTGTCAGTGGCCAACCAGATTTAATAACCAGCATTACGTCATTGCAGCACGCGTTTGCAGACGCTACAAGTAAAGAGGGGCAAGAGTGCCAACGACGAAGAGGCAAAGACGGAATAAGAAGGTGGCAAGGGACGAATGTATAGAGGAGGCGGTGGGGACTATGGAGGTCGATCACCTACGTACGGGAGTCAGTGACACTTCGTGATGAGGACGCTCTTTTTTTTTCCTCTCTTCTTCGCTGCTCGCTTCTTCGCACCGTGTTCCGAGCGAACTTGCCAAATACTCGGCAGTGTCCTCCACACGTGAAGGACGCGTGTCTATATAACCATGAAAACAATTTTGCCGAGTCACATGGCTCATTTCGATACGTTCTGGTCCTAGAGATTAGCTTGGAGAGAAGTTTCTACCTACGAAGCTCGGGAGCGCGCTTCAATAACGTACAAGGTGACGACGTGACATAACTCCGAAAAATAAATTGAAACGCTAGCGGAACATCCTTCGGAATATCATGTCGCAGCGAGTTGTTAAGTGTATTCGTAAAGAAAATATGCTAATCAAGAGAACTGTAGTAGTTCCGGGACAGACCACGTATTTCGACTTTTGGCCGTTCGGCCTTGTCAGGTCAATGGCTCGTCTCGGACTACCGATTCTTTCGACATATTACATCGGCAAACAAAATCTACGTTTCGGTGTAGTGTGTCACGCGTGAGGTCAAGGACCTCGGTAGTTGTTTTCTAATCATGCCGAATTACGAAACATGAGTAGGAATAATTGTGCTTGGCAACGAGTTTCCTTAAGCGATAGCATTTAAAAAGCAGATATACGCGATTGACTTGAGATGATTATAAATCGAAAACATGTGGCATTTTGAAAGTCTCTTAGCAAAATCACGTTCAGCCAAATCGCTCCTGCGATCTTACGGTGTTTATTTTCTACCGAATAATAATCGTTTGTGTAACTTGTGCAGACTCGCTTTCAATCGAATCGATAGTCTCGTTGGCAAATACCCTTTTGCCGAGGAGTCGGCCAAATAACGTGGGTGATACGTTGGTAAGATTGAACGCTAATCGTTCTGAAACGAAATTGATGCAAGTAAATTTATCCAAATAGAAATCACGAATTTAAATCGTGAGCGAAGAAACCGGCTCATGGGTGAGGTTTAATATTGAGCTAAATGCTAACGAACACGACTGGTCAATATCGTGACCAACAATATATCAACAAAGTCCACTCGCCACGGTTTTAAAACTAGAATTGCATCATGTTTCTATTAAAATAATTTCTCTTTGTTCGTTGTGATATAAATAGATTTTCGAAGATTAACTAGAATTGCAAGGTAGAAAAACAAAACATAGCAAATACAGATGTATCTATATAATATCAATGTTATATATAACAAAAGATTTGTTAAACATCATTTAACACACAATCAAGAAATTCAACAGAGATCTGTTTCAAATACAATAATCTAATATATCTGTATAAAAAAATTAACAAAAAGAGAGAAAAAGAAAGAGAGCAAGAGAAGAGCAAGATTTGGTTTTGAAAAATAATAAAAATAACGTTAAGTATAGCGCGATTGTTACAGAAATTGATAAAATAGAACATTTAAATTGGCGCTGAATTATTTGTTGGCGATCTAAAAATAGGTCGACAAACTGCGGCTAACTTCCTCGTTCATTGTCGCGAATTCGGTTCGTCTAACTGTAGATCTACCGATGCACTAGCCGTGCACATGCCACCACGTGGAGGTCGATGCATCGTTAGAAGCAACGACTCTTCGCGCGAACTACGGGCGAACTGCATCTCGTAATACGTTCTTTCTTATTTAACTTTTTAATTTTTTAAATATAAATCAATATAATAAATTAAACTAATAAATATATATACATATCATAATATACGGTCATAAGAGCCGTTCGCAGGATGTGCGGAAATATGCATGTATATATATGTGTGTGTTCACATGTAAATTTTACACGTGAGTTTTTGAATTGAGATTTCAATTCTTAAAATCATATAGGATGCTATATTTGCATCACATATATACGGAGATTCTCTTATAAGAATATCCTAACTAATTATTGCGAAAAAATCTCCTCAGCCAGAGGTCGAACCTGAAACCTCCGGCTTTCCGGGCCGTTGCCTTTCCTATTCGGCAATCGAGGCACTTAATAATAAATTAAATTAAAAAAATTTAAGTATAAAAGATTTTTTTCGTGACATTGAGATACAAAAGAAATCTCCAGAGCCTTGTTTAAAGTAGGTTTCTAAAGTGTTTCCCAATAGCGCGAAATCGGTCGAAGAGATGCGGTTACGTAACGAAATCCAAAGTAGGCAAGCGCAAATTTGGTTATTCGGTCAGCGGCGCGCGTTGCGGGCCAACGAGCGCGCAAAGGAGGGGACCAGTTTTGCAGGACGCCATGTGTCCTCGCATCGGCACGGGTATCTATTGTAATTAAAGAATTGCCGTATTTTTAAAATTAACTTTACACAAAAATCTATTGACGAAAAATATTAAACTTTTCGTGTTAAAAATTCATTTACAATAGTGTACCTACATATGTTTTGTAAGAAATATCTAATTTTATCGAAACTTTGCTAGATAAAAAAAATAAACTTGTTCAATGTTATCTCACAGTATGTAATATCGAACTATCGTTGTTCAGATCGCGGTTCCTCGAGTGCATTGACACCGACTGTCGGTCTTTTCTAACATTCCGTTCGGTACTCTTCATTCCTCACCATGTTTCGCACGATACGCGGTGCATCGAAGTTCAGCGAACCCGACCTGACCCTCGCTATATCGATGTTAATGCGGGACCACGCCAACGCACCACGGGGACCGGTGCTCATCCTATCGACCAATTGTTATCGCAAATGGATCTCCCAACAGGTTCGAAAGAAACGTATTCGCGAAAAAAGACGCGATCATATTATTTCAAACAATAATAGGTCGTAAACTTCTTGTGATGGGAGTTCGAGAATACAAGAAATTGACAAGATCTCTATTTGTGTCCACAAGTACTATTACCTCGCCGGTAATTGAAAAAAAAAAAAAAAAAAAAAAAAAAAAAGATATACTCTCTCACGAGACTTTCTCCGGCATGTTACCGTGCATTGTTTCATGACACTCTCGCCGTGGCGAACATTCGCCTTACGAAGTAGCGTGCAATTATACAAACGCTCTATCTTCGAGATGCCTAGGTAAATGTGTCGACGAAGCAACGTCGCGACACGCTTGGCCGCTTCTAATTTCTTATTTTCCGATTACCAAAGCGACAAAACAGAATTAGTAAAATTTATTTTCGAAAATCGCAAGGACGAAATTTGAACGAAATTTTGCGCAATTACATTAATGTACAAACAGATTTTACGCATCTTTCTGTCTGCATATAACTTTGTCCCTGTTCTGCCATCTAGTCCAGTCGGTGCGTTCCTCCCTCTCGCTCCTCCTCACTTTATCTTCCGTAGATGTGGAGCAATATGGTTGGAGGTGACTGACCGACGTCCAGTTGCGTTCACTAACCTCCCTCCTTCCACTCCTCACCACCCGCGAACCACTGTAGCTCTGAGTCTCCTCCCATTTTCGCGCTCGCGCTCACGCTCGTCGCGCAGCACTCCAAGCACGCGAATAAGTGAGCACTCGATGCCTCGAGTGGACTCGATTGCACCGCCAGTACTTATGAATTTAGAGCGCTCGGTAGATCTGGAGCACAGGTTTAACTATACACACACACACACACACACACACACGTGATCTTCATACTCTCAAGAAAAGTCTTTCTTTTTTTTTTATCTCATTGTCAGTCTGTTTTTTCTCGCTCTGATCACATTGCCGGATATTAAACTGACAATCGAAATAGATCCCATGTGCGGGAGAGATTTTGTTTTACTTTTCTGCGCATATTATTTTTACTCGTTGTCTATCAATTTTAGTCCGTTTATTCGATTTATTTATCGATATGTATACGTAAAAATTACATGTGTAACTAGCGCAAAATCAAAATGCAGCAATGTTGCGTTACAACGTTTCAATTTCGTTGAACATGAAAATAACCTAGCGGTTCGAAAATTTAAATGAGGTAAATGTGTTACCACCCTTAGTGCAGTATCTCGGGGTGAATGCACGCGACATCGACGAACGTGTACATGCGTACGGATTGCTCAAGTCTGCCGCCCCCCGACAGTGCTTAGCGCGCGCGTGCACATGATGGTCGAGGGTCGTGCCGATGACCGATCAAAGAAGAGTTCGCGTCGTGAATACGTGATACGTAACCGTCCAAGGCACACGGCCACTGACCGACGCCGAAGCAGCTCAACCCGAGCATTGTCCTCACCAAGCACTAAACTTGTACAGGTATATGTACTTAACTTATCTCACTCGCGTCTCAAAATAACAGACGTCGGACCTATTTTAGATTTATAAAAAAAAAAAAAAAATTTAATAAGATCTTCAATCACAGAAATAGCCACTAAAAATTCAAGAACTTCATCGCAACTTATATGAGCTACTGCTAAAAATAGATGACATAACTTCGATATAACTTCCAGCTTTATTCGTATGTAGAATAAAAAGTCTGCAAATCGAAATCTCTTGTAAAGCGCTTAAAAATAAAGACGACTCTATAGAATAGTCGATCCATTTTGTTGAGGTCAACTTGCGCGGAGATGATTACTGAATTTCAAGGTAGTCGATTCCAAGGACCAACAGTCACGAAAAAAAAAGCCGTGCAAAAAGTAGATTCACGGTTGCTATTTAATACGCCACCGCGACTAAACGAAGAATCGAAGAGATGAGTCACTAAAACAAAAAAATTGCGCATTTAGAAGTGATTAACGGCAGTGAATTACGCATCGAAACTAATGAATTTTAACGCAATATCGAATTATATATCGCTTGTTATAAGAAATTTCTATATTGCATTAATTATTTTCAACCAATTATCAACCAATTGGACATGAATAATGAAAATCGCGAGAGAAATTGCGCAAGACAATTTTCCCATCGAAGAGGAGCAAGATGAACAAAGAGGAAGAAGAAGTAGGAAGAAGAGAAGGTGGTCGAGGAGGAAGGCGGAGGAGCGAACCAGGCAGGCGAACAGGCATTCTCCGTTCGTCGCAAGATTAGCCAACCTGGAAGAGGGCCGATGCCAGTGAACTCGGTTGGCCGGTCACTAACCAGGTAACCCACACTAGCAACGACGTCAATGTGCTATGCAGCAGCAACAGCAACAGTTACGCTACGAGCTTTTTCACCGTTTGTCAGAAGGCCCTCGCTCGCGCTGAGTGCACAGCCCTGGTTAGATGTTCCCTGAAGTAATTGCACATGAGAATCCTGCTTAACCTCCTCCCGTCCCTCTCCGTCTTCTCTCGTCCTTTTTCCGTGTTCTCTCTGTACATCTCCGGACAGAAATTACTTCGGCCGAGTCAACACAACGCTCTCACCTCTTCCGGGAGCGATAGAATCCGAATGGTTTGTCAATTTAAGTCGCAAAGAGATTTTTTGAAGAGACTGACAAAATTATATAAGAAATAAATATAAGAAATAATATCTTATATAAGAAATATAAGAAATAAAAGTGCTTTCGAGAAAATAAAACTTAACTTATTGGTACTTCTCTCTTTGAATCAGTTAAATGCGACTATTTCTTCTGTCACCAACTGACCCGTTGTTATCGTCTACTTAAAACGTTATTAGAGAACGCGAGAGGAACCGCTATGCTCTGTACGCGTATGTGTTCATTACACGTGACAAGGAAGTTTTAAGAAAAAACTTGCTAAAGTAAATGAGGGAGAAGCGTCCGCAACGTCATGTTTCGTTGTCACCGGATTATCAACGTTTCTGAGCGATCAGCATCGTTAGGTCATTAAGTACACAACGCGGCAAGCAGATGAGATGAGAACAGATCGAAAATGGTGTCACGGTACATTTGACTATATTCGACAAATGTTTTCACATGTTGCTTGAACGATTCTTCGAGTGTTTTGCTCTTGACACGAGTATGTTAAAACCGTGTGACATTTTCGGTTTTATCGATTTTTTGAAAATCTTTAAAATTCAGAATTTTAATTCCAAAAGTCACTCAAGACTTTAATAATCCAGAAAAAAGTAAGAAACGACGAAAAGCTATTTAAAAACCTAAAGACTCGTTAGATCATCCACTTTATTTATTTTCTCCCGAAATACGGCCGTAAGAGATCGCGTCACGCGGTCAACACGATTTCTCCCGATTTCCGTGCAAGAAACTTCGAGAGAAGTTCACGGTCACATGTTTCTCGAAGCAGCGTTACCTCGCATACGGAGCAAACGTATATACGCGCGCACGTGTGTGCGTGTATGTGTGTGTGTGTGTGTGTGTGTACGCCATATAATCGAAAGAAGAGGGAGGCAAAAAGAGAAAAAGAGAGAAGAAGAGGAAGAGAAACGCGAAGCGAAAGATTGAGGTAGAGGACAAGCGAGAGGCAAAGAGGAAGCCACAGTGGCGAGTCCCATAGTGGGGTTTGCAGTTTGTTGCCCGATGACCGAGTTCATCGCCTCCTTCTCGTTGTCAGCGCCCCGAAATCGAGAATCTTCGATAGTCGAACAAGCCACGCGACGAGACTCGCTTTTTCATTGAAAGTTGCCAGAAAAAGAAATAAAAACTGCCGCTTATATAGCGGTCATCACATGAGCTACAACAATTGTCCAGATTTTTCTGACGTTTATGATGTGTTTTTGTATATCGTAAGAAAATAGAAATATTAAAAAAGAAATTTTTTTTCAAAAAATATAATATATTTGAAAATGTATACTATGTATGATATATATATTGTTAACGTGATTCTTTTTTTGAGATATGTTAGTATAAATACATATTATCATATATTAATATAAATATAGATATACATATATCATATGTTTATAAAAATACAACAAATTAATCATAAACATTAAGTTGCAATACAAATAATATTATACCAAAGTACTTTTTATTTTTGTATTGTCCCAATTAATAATTTATACACTGAATCTGTGTACGTACAATTTTTGCCATGCTAGATGTTACATCACAACGACCCAAATGACGAGAAAAGATCTGTCTGTAACTAAGATCTACGCAGGTAACTGTCATGTCTGTATTATAGTGGCAACGAACTTTCGTCAATCTGGGTCAGAAAAACAAGCACAATAAGAGGAGTTTTTACATACTGTAAAGTTAATATTTCGTGATGTCATCGATGTAAATTGCGAATTTTTGGTATCATTTAGAAATGCAACAAAAAATACACATATGTAAGACTTTAGTTTAGAAAAGAAAAACCCAGTATACGCACATGTATCTGACGACATAAGGTCGACGGCCGACGATTCTACAATCGTTATGTCATTCATGCTCTTACGCACGCACGCGTACATACCTCTCGCTACGCGGGCGTACGCGAGCGCGTGGACTTGAGCGTACTTAAGCGTAGAAACGTAGGAGTACTGTTATGCGTCGCGTTTCGTGCCGACGAACACATTCCAATATTCCATATACGACGAACTCTCTCGATAGAGAGTCTGACAAGTTATTTCGATATAGTGATTGTAAATCAAGATTTCGAGAACATTCCAATATTCTGTATAAAGCATGTTCTGAGATTGTATGAACATTAAAATTAAATTCCATCTTCTCGGAATCTCATCTTCTTTTTTTAATTTAAGTAATGAATCAATCGATTTCATGAGACCGATCACTTATATATATTCGGACGTGAGCTATTCAAAGAATCAAGTGCACGTTTTTTGAAAGCAACTCTCTCAGAAGACTATATCGCAGTCTCAACTGAGCCCTTCGTAAGTTCAAGGACTCGAAGGAGCTAGAGGACGAAGAGTAAGGAGAGAGAAGGAAGGAAAACGCATATCTGCGCGACGGCCAGGATACGTAAGGGCAGCTGGGAGCGTTACACCTAGGTAGGGCATTGCACCGGTGTACATAACTTGATGGAAGTCTTTGCCCGGTGCTCGCGGTGCAAACTGCAAAGAGTTGCATTCGCGTAGCCGCGTGCAGTGACCCGCCCTACCGTTAGGACGGCCCCGAGGATGCATTCCCCTCTTCCTCTGCTTCTTCTTTCTTTTTGCTCCTCTTGTGCTTCTTCTTCTTCCTCTTCTTCTCTTTCTGCCTTCCCTCCACTTTACGGACATCTCTCGCTTCCTCTCCCCTTTCTTATCCCTTCTTCTCTCTCTCTTTCTCTCTCCCTTTCCTATTAGCATCTCGAGCATCGGGAAGCAAAAGCGCATCTATGTAACAAGACAGAAGAAAGAGAGCGAAGAACAAACCTTCTTCCTTCGGTTCTCTTATCCGACTCTACTCGTGCGGCATAAAACTTGCGCTACATGCAAAATGCAATTGACCTCGCAAATCTCTCAAGCAAATAAGTTATACTAATCTAGATGCGAATATTTATAAATTTTCTACATTAAAAGTAAAACCATAAAAAAATAACGAAAGTTAAGGATTCTGCTGAGAGACAAAGTGAAACTGATTACTGCGTGAGTTTTATTTTACTGTTTACATATTTCGGATTTGTTGTTTTTCGTTTTCGATTTTATTATAATTTTATATATCAATTTTTGTCACACAAGAGAGAAAAATAACGCGAAAAAAAGAGATGATTGAATAATATACAATAATGAGTTCTGAGATAATTTTGCAAGCAAAATTCCTTAGTTCGCCTAAAAAGACATAAAACTTTATTCACCACTTCTTTGTATCGGAGCGTCGCGACGCCTGTGCAGCTCGAACGCGATATCATTTCGTCAACGCAGGTGTTCATCTGCGGTGCGAGTCGCGGGGTGGGATAGGGACAAACGTGTGCGCGCGCGACACAGAGGTCAGTGACCGTTTTGCGAGCTGGAAGGGGTCGGCGCACTCCCAAGATCAGCGTATGTGCACGTGCATGCACGTCGGTGCAAGACGCACGCCGATGCAGTCGCTGCACTCCCACGTCGCTATGCAGTCCCGTAACATTCGCGGAAGCCGCCTCCTCCCTCTCTGCCTCTCCCTCTTCCCCTCTTCTTCCTTCTCCTCCTTCTCTCGCTTCCATTCCAGGAGCTTCGCCTCTTGGATAGACCGATTTTGACTTAGCAACTACTCGGCGATACACCCGTGACCGACCTTCCCCTACCTTCCCACACTCAATTGTGCTCTATCGCTGAGGTGGAGGACCTCGTTTCCTACGCTCCGCGGAATCCCAACGAACGGTGACTCTATCGGTTATCCGCACATTCTGCCGGCTCGACCACGAGGTCATTGAAATCTTATACCAAACCGCGCTTTTCGGTCATTCTTCGGGAAACGTCATATCGCTCCGCGCCGTTCACACAATTGGTTTCGCTTTCCGGCTCACTTGATGAACCTGGCGGGAACCGCCGTCGATGGTGTATCGAGGCGTAAACGAGTCTCTATCCCAATTAAATCCACGTGAAATCGATAATCTCACAATTGCTCTGTTTGTAATCTACTCAATGCACGATTAAGAATGTGTATGTTTGCATGGAGTTTATCCTTCCATAAATCACCTTCATTATGCTCTAAATCAAAATCCATTCGGATATTGGCAAGACTTTCGTTCTGAAGACTTGCTGAAAACTAGAGAAAAAACTTCGTTTTCTTTCCTGACAAAAATCATAAATCTTGGCTGGTCAGGACCGAAAAAAGAAAAGCAATTAAGAAACGTAACGATTTTACGACTTGTCAAGTTTTTTCAACCGATTCGTTTGCTGCATGAAAAATGAGTTTATGTTTACATTCAGAAAAATTGATTATTCTTAATATCCAGATAATACGGTCCATCGCGCGTACACACTATATATATATATATATATCTCACACACACACACACACACACCAATCCTTTCTCCGACTTGTATTCGGTGCAATTGATGCGAACACAACGTTCGCGCCGTAGTTGCATTTTGCGAAACCGGTTTTCCGTGCAATAATTGTCATAAAACTCAGAATACAGATACTAGACGATGAGAGTTGATTACAAGAGATTACAATGATATCGAACAAGATATCTTGGTGGAGAGATTCAAAAAGATCATTTATGTAAAAGTTTCAGTAAACCTTTACGGATCGTTCTTTGGATTAACGCACCGAGAAGGAACACCAGCATCCATTGTCTTCCTGAAAACCACACCTTTCGGAGTTTCTCACCATTCTACAATCTGGTGACTGTAACTTCAGAACCATACATTGTTGTTTCTCAGCTTGTTTTCTCTGTTCTTGTTGAATGCATTAGTAGGTGACATTTATTGTTAGAGTTTGCGATTTAATTAATTTCATCGTTATTTCTTCTTTCGCGTCTAATGATCCATCAATCACTTATATTAAAGGTGAAGAAGATACATTTTTACGGTAACTTTGATATATGACATTTCTTTTTAATTAATCTGTCTTTTTGCAATTCTATTGAAAAAAACTTTCAAAGATCTCCAATATATTGTAAGTTTTCTCCTCAGTGATCTGCTAATCGCCATTTTAAAATAGATATTTATTTAGATATTTACGTTATTTTTTTTCGATGATTAGTCCCACAAACACGGTGTCGTCTTTCTCACAGTCAGACCAGTTGAGCTATTTAGGAGACCTCGGTTTTCTTGGTTTTCTTGGTTTTCTTCGGTTTTCATCTTCCAATTGAGAAAGAGAAAAAAAAGCATCTTACCATGGCAGCGTTCGTTCGGCAGTTCGTGAGAGAAGACGGGAGATCGAGAAAGGTTCTCGCTATAATCAACTTGCACCTCGAAGTAGCAATGCGAAGCAGGCCAGCCCGAGGCTAGTGGCACACGGTCCTTGCTCTCCTCTCTCTTTCTGTTTTTCTTTCTTTATCGCTGCCGTTTTTTACCTTCACGTTCCGCGTCATTTCTTCGAGAAGGAGTCTCTTTCCTTCCGCAGGCATCCACCTCCGTCTCCAAAGTCGCAAGTCGTCAATACTGACTTCGGTTTTTTTTTTTTTTTTTTTTTTTTTTTTTATGTATTCTGTACATAACATTCTTATAAAAAATTGTAAGAGTACACATTTTCTCATGACCACAAAGATATTAAGATGTAAAAATAAATTCATCGATTATTTAGGCGTGTACAGATCGCAATATGAAGGAGGATAGTACAGGAGGATAGTTTCCACGAAGCACAAGATCTAACGGTTCAATGAGCTAAGAGACCGCGCAGATATCGGAATATTCCGCGAGAAAACTGCCAGAACAATGTGATATCTCATTTCTTGCATAATCTATATGCGGTCCGATAATTTTTTTTAATTATAATTTAATTACATTAATTCTTGTCAAAAATATATGTAATAGTTTAGAGCAAAGAAACTTTTGAAAATCGAAATCTTCACAGATTCTTCAATCAGAATGACGATCGTGCTCAATCATGACGTTCTATTTCTTTTTGTGTGTCTGTCGACTGATGAGTTTCACGGTTGGCAGGAAACTCATTTATTTGTAACTTGTCAATCTTGACGCATATATTTATATCCTTTCTTCGGATTTGATGTGAACGGTACGAGACTTTTTTTCGCGCGACAGCGTTATAGCACGTGTGAGCCATTTATAGACACAAGTCGATCGTGTGCGTATATATACGTATCGTGAGCGCAAGGTGGTAGAGCGGCCTCCTTGCGTTTCTTTGCAGGTCGCGGCACAAGTCGTCCACCGGTCGACCCAGCAAGAGACTTCAGCAGAGAAATTACTTTTTCCATTTTTCTTTCACCGTAAAGTGTAAGCAAACAAGCGAACAAGTGGCTCTCTCGCACTATCTTCGTAATAGATTCTGTTTTACGTGATAAACTGATAAAGAAAAGACATGTACTCGTTAATAAACTTTCACATATTGACGTAATTTCATTGTTATCAAACTTCAAATATTGAAAAATAAAATATATTAGTATTTTGAATAAAAAAAAAAACAAAAAAAAAACAAAAAAAGCTGGTTTAAAGAATACAATAAATCTAATATCTCGAAGAAAAATATACAAGGTGAGCAGGTTATACAACGCGAGAAATTCGACGCCTACGCAACGCCGTTCGCGACACATCATCGTTGACACATATCCCCTTGAGTCACTGTGCTTCCCGGGTGAGATATAATCGAAGACACGCGCCGCATTGAAAAGATTACACTGGCGAAATACAACGCGCATCTTAATGGTCTGTGCAGCGGGTGCACACGTGATGCAACGTGCAGCTGCTTCTCCACGCCCACTATCCTTCCGTTCCTTTTCTTTTTGGGACAACTGACTCGTCGACATTTATGCCGCGGTAGCATAGGTACATGTATGTACAGGTAAATAAATTTTATATACTTTTTAGATATTTTTTGTAGATATTTTTTGTGTAGGTACTTAAAACTGTATGACATTTGCGATTCGCAATTACTCGAGTTTTAAATAGTTTTTTGGTAGAGAATATAAAGAAATTTTTTTTTCTTTCTCACACTCATGTATACACACATAAGAAGTGGTGATAGAGTGAAAAATTAATTGGATTTTTGTGGAAATTTTACAAGTGCGCTGTACTCGTTACGTGAATTTTACACACACGTTAAAATATTACAAAACCGAATGAAGTACGTGCGATATTGAATCTTAGTGCATAAAATACAATATACATAACTCGGCGGAACAGAACAGTCGCGTGGTATTCTTGCGGGATGTGCATACGTGCACCCGCTGTTGCTGCTGTTGCTCCAGGTTCAGTGACATCACGCACGCATATGCGTGACGCACTGCGCGCACCGTTATACCCATAGCCTGCCCCATAGCGCCCACTGCGGAAGTATCGCCATATTACCGGGGGTACGACATATACGCGCGACGATCGGCGCTTATACCGATGCACTAAGTCTATCTAACGTATCTGCGATTATGCTCGCTGTTAAGTTAACTCGCGAATATTCGCGATCACGTGTACACATCAAATCATTATTTTCGTAGCAATTTATTAAAAAAATATAACTTATACGTGTGATTTTAATGTGATTTAAAATCACGTTTATTATAATTTTTTTATTTCCGTTTCAACGACATAGGCACATTCGAATTACAAGTAAAAGAAGTAAAGATTGTAGGTTTTATACATAACTTACACCTCAGATATGCATCAATCGCGTGCGAGATTTCAATTGTGATCGTTCTAGTTACGAGGTTTTTAACCTAGTCCTAGTCGAAAACAAAGAATCTTCATAAAGACAACGCAATAGTAGCGAAGTCGGCGACCGATCGCTCAGTGCCAAGGACATGGACGGTAGACAATGCAGCCTTGATGGCCCCGGAGGAAACAACAACCTCTAATTACGCTTCGGCTTGCTACATTTTTATCTGCGTGCCTCCTCTGCATGCATCGTTGCGCGTCACCTATTCCATTATTAGCGAAGCGTCGTGAGCCGACTTGATACAACGCAAATATCGATTTCATTTACATGTTTGCTAACATACGTTTATCTCAAGTACACACGGAACGACGAAAGTCACACACACACACACACATACGCGACGAAGTTCGAGTCGCAACAAAACTCCACTACGCTTGTAGATTTCACGTATAAATGTGTATCCTCTGTTGTTTATGTATCATTACACACACAGACACACACGTCACGCAAATACTTTGCATATATTTAAAATATTTATATATATTTATATATATTTTATTTATATATATTTCAAGGAAACACACATGTAAATATTATTTCAACACATTTATCGAATTTTTTAAATTAAAAATAAGCAAATTTGTGTCACACATTTCATCCGTTTAACATCTCTAATTAAAAGGATAATTATCTGATATTCAAAGCTCAATGGCGCGCACAATAGCTTTGCGGTAGAATCGATTAAAAATAGATGTGAGGGTCATGGTGTGTTCATTGCATGTAAATGTACGCGCGTAGCTGCAGGTCGCTAACCGATTTCAAGGAAATGCTATCGTCTGACCTCCCGTCGTCACGGCCAGTTCGAAGTCTGTTCGGATTTGCCGCTAAGTAACAGCGTAAGAACACGTTTCGCGACTTATTGTATTACATTTATATATTTATTTCACAAAATAACTTTCTCATTGTGAAAAAAGTAATTCTCGCACTCGATTCAGTATTTTTCCAGAAAGCAACCGCTTGAAAATAAACAAGTTCGAGAAAAGTGTTTCAAGTTTTGAGTCTAGATATATTATATATACAGATATTCAGATATTATACATATATGTGTCACGTCTACAAAAGTCTAAGTAAGTCTTACAAGTTACTTTTGAAACCATTAGAGAAACACAAATAATCGTTTTTTCTTATTCGTCGTAGTAAAAACTACCCTTTAATTCCATAAATCAATCTAAGAAAAAATGATATTGAAAAAACGACATATGCAAAATAAGAAGCGTGTCTTACAAAACGTATTTTATTAGTGAAAGGTGCCTGAGTAACCAGCAACATTGATTGTGTAACAATAAAGAAAAAGAAGAACAAAATCTTGCATAGTACAAACCTTTCCCTTTCTGGAATGTTTCAAAGAAAGAAACCCTTTTTTTGACCTAACGGTTAATTTCACTACTATTTTCGAAATAAGCAGAATTTTGTCTGCATAATTTATTGTCAGAAATTTAAACGCTTTTAACTCTAATACGGGCACGGACAAGAAAGCTACAGTGTCTATAATGGTTTTCCAATGGAGATACTAAAATAGTGCAATTGAAAACAGTTTTGTCATAGACATAATAATATGAACTATTTATGTCATTTTACACAATAGTGCTGTTACAAATATCAAGTTTCTAGTTTCTTTTTTTTGCATTTTCCTACTTGAAGTTTTTATTATCAAATTTATCGTCTATTAAGACATTGCGATATTTACGCGAAACTCTTTCATTTTTGTTGAATACAGTGAGATTCGATAGCTGTTTAAGATTTAATATTCGATTTGATTTATCAGCGGTAATTCGAATATAGTAAAAAAATTGATAAACAGCAGCATGAATGATGAGAACATTGAATGTGCGATTTATAATACCAGAAGGTTGACATCAACTTGATCTGTTGTATCAGCCGATTCAGCGCGTACGGTGAATCGTCATCACATTTTTTCGCTTAAATGTGTATAATTAGTCTATCGCTCATAAATACCAAGAATCATCTGAATGACAAATTTTAAAATTAAATTAAGTTTTGTAATTAATTAATATTATTAGCAATTGTGCTACGTGTACGACTTTGATTGATAACGAAGATCAAAGCACAAACTTTCGCACAAAAATAATATATTTACAAATTAAAATGGCACGTGTTGCAAGGAAGAAGATGGTTTTAAATATGATGAAAAAAAGATAGAACGAAGAAAAAAAGAAGTAAAAAAAACACAACGCTTACGATGAAGAAACAAGCAGGATAGAGAAAGAAGAGAAAAAGAAAAGAGAAAATGACAAGAGGAGAGACAAGGAGATAGCGAACAAGCTATCATGAGAGAATAAGACAGAGAGAGAGAATAAGAGAGAGAGGAAAGAGAGAGAGAGAGAGAGAAATAACGCGACAATCACTATACTCGTGGTTAGCTCAAGCGAGAGGGCGCATGGCCTTGGCCGCTGCTGCGGGGTAATTCAGTCAAGGTTTCGGCCGATGAACTTCCTCCAACTGGAGGAAGGAGACGCCGCCGGCCGGTCGCGGTAGACATGGTGGGGAAGACACCAATCGCGCGAGTGCAGGGCCCGCTGAGCCGACGACGGATTGGTCGGGCCCGTCATGACTGCCGCGACTCAGCCCGGGCCTTAGCGACTTGTCAGTGACCTCCAGCATTGAAAATACGATGAACTCTCGGGGGGCCCTGTAAGAGAGCATACGAAGCAATGTGTTGTGTATCCTCTACTACATACTAGGTAGCCAGGGCGTAGACATTGTAGCCTGATAGCTTGGCAGGCGAGCAGGCACATCAATCCCTCCCCTCCACATTCAAGTTACTCAGACTGCCGAGTAAGGGCTGCACCGGCCCCCAGGTAACCAACACTCGGCAGCGCCGAACTCGAGTCAGACCAACGCGAACCTCCCTCGAGCGAAGACTTACTTTCACTCTCTCTTTAGGCTACTATACGCTCGCGTTGGGCTATCGCTCCGTCGGGCTGACTGTGAAGCTTTACGATATAACACTTGGTTGTAGCTTTTGCGTGGCCGCGGGTAATATCGATTATTTTGAGTGTTTATTCGAAAGAATCCTCGAACGCGAGTTTACACGTGCAAAAAATCGATATTTATCAGTGAACGAATATTAGTGAGCGTGTTGACAGTGAGATGACAGTCAGTGGACCAATGTCGCTAATATGGACTTAATCATTCTCACAGTGCAGTGCCGTGAGCAAATCAATGCAACGTTCATTTGAGAAAAAGAGAGTGCTAACAATAGTGGAGACTCTGTTCAATAAAAAACATGATTCTTCTTCCGGACAGTAGCGCGCAGGATACGCTGGCCACATTACCCACATCTGAATCTCTTAAACCTAGCGTGTCCTCGCACCCCGATACCCAGCGTGTATCCAGCGTGCCACACGCGTCCACTCAGACCATATCTAGTCCGTATCACATGGTGCAATTACCAGTCGCTCACCGTCTTGGTTCCAGCATGCCGACGATGGATTCGACCGTCTCATCCGTTAAATCCGAACCCGAACTCAAAATAGGTACGCCAAGACTGGGTAATTCCGGGCATTTCTTTCTGAACGAGAGTCGTTATAAATAATGTAATTTAAAGATAAGCGCGCGTGATGTGCGAGCGCAAAAGCGGACGGAATCGCGGCCCGTGGCGGCAAGTGAAAGCAGAAAGTTGTAATACGGCGATGCTGTAACTCGCGCCGCACGCGCGAGAGAGGAGAAAGTGTTCTTCTTTCCCTCCCACCCCTTTCTCCCGGACAGCACTCCACAACACGTGGAGAGGAAGCCGCGAGAAAGGATAATCGTTTGCGATCTACATTAAACAGAATACTTTTTCTCGTTTGTTTCAGAATTTGACGGGACCACTGTCCTGTGTCGCGTCTGCGGCGACAAGGCGTCGGGTTTTCATTATGGCGTTCACTCCTGCGAAGGATGCAAGGTAAGTAGTATAACACTGAGACATTATCACTTGCAATAGCGCAATTGGGTTTTGTTAGTCCAAGATTTATACATGTAACAATTCTTGGATTTTTATATTAGATAAAATTTGATAAATTTGATAATCTCTCATGAGCAATCAAAAGTGCTATGTATTTGTACCAAACGATTTCGACTATTGAAATTTTAATTAAATATAATTTATTTTAAGATGTAATAAATAACTATAAAATTATGAAAACAACATGTAATCAACTGCTCATTTTAAGATAATATTCAATTTAAAACAAGTATTGAAATCACGGCGCGGCGTGGCCAAAGAGTGAATGTGCGTGAATGTGCGTGAGGCGAGACCAAGGCTACATAAGAAACGTCGACTATAGGGTTAACCTTGGTTATGCGGAAATCATAAAATATTTCAATTGGTCCTTGAAATTATTTCATGAACCGGTAGTTCCTTCACATCAGTAAAGAATCTCGCGTAGGTTTGTTTTTTAGGCAATATTTATGTATTGTCAGGGTCGTCATAATCTTCTGTCTCAGGTGCCAAGTTTTTATACATATATATACAACGACGACCGATGTGTGTATTATAATTATTCCCTTCAACTCTCCTTGTTACCATTCTGATTCTGCGCCATTTTTGGACAAATCATGGTCGCCATGATGTCCGAGAAAATGAAAGAAGCGTCTAAAGCGAAAGAACACAAGCATTGCCAAACTTATATAAGTGGGAAAACACTTTTTCCCATCGCCGTAATAGTTTTGTTTACAAACAAAAATTTTGAAACAAATTCAAGAGATAATTTCTTCAATGGTTCACACGAAATAACTTGCGTCACAAAAATTGTCCAATTAAAAATTCGTTAAAAGCCTTCAGCCGTTTCTTTTTTTGACTTTTATTCTTTTAATTTTTATACGTTTTTTTTTGTTTATCTACTTAAGATTTTCGAAACTATTTGTATGTTTTGCTTTTTAAATTGTCTTTAATATGTCACAAACGTGTTCAAAAAGATATTCAATTGAATATTACTTTGTTGTTAAACAATTTTCACAAGCTGACATTACAAAATAAAATTGATATTTTTGTTTTGTTTCAATTGGACGTGTTAACTTGAGTGGAGGAAAATAGAGTAGGGTCAGCACTGGTTATTCGTGCGTTTTAGGAAGCGAAGAAACGGCGCCACTACCCACCGCCGGCTCTGCCACCTCCACAGACACTCGATGCAATGGAGGTGGTTCCACTACCAGGTGCTATCCGTCGGTTACCTCTTCGTGCTCGCAGATCGACTTCGACCAGTCGCACGGCAACTTCCATACTATTATCTCCTTCATGCTCTTTTGTTTCGCACTACTATATAACTTTTTACGACAGACATCTGTGCATATAATTTCCTACTCAAATGTGATCATCATGGATTATATCGTTGTTAAAATCTCTCTTACGTTTGTTGAAAACTCTTACATGAACATACAATCATACATGTAACTTGAAAAAAAAAAAAAACATCGGTATTCAATCTATCTTTTGCTCATTGCATAATCAATTAAATTAGAAAAGACTTCTTCAAAATCTACTCTCTTTAGTTTTTTTTTTAATAATGTCTACGCATAATAACGAGTCATCGATTGTCAAGAATGAAAACGAAAAGATATATAGTTTTGAAATTGCAATGTGCGTACAATTCGTTCTGGTGGTTTTACCTTTCGATTATTGAGTAATCGAGCGGGGACTACTGCGAACATCTCTCACCAAAGCAAATAAAAATGGAACAAATGAAAGAAAAAGTACTGTCTACAGAAAGGCCGAAATGTTGATTTATTTAACGGCGAGAAAGAGCGAAAGTAATAAGCGAGAGAGGACTTTTCGATACCCCATGAAGCAGGTACTTCTGCTTTCGTTCCTTCTATTGTAGACGCGGGAAAAAGAACTAGATTGACCGCATTCCACATAAAAACACCTGGCCGAGGATTTTTCCGTCCCCTCTATCGTTCCCCCTTCTGTGTTCCCACTCTGACGTTGAAACTCACTGGAAAGACTCGGTTGAGTAGAGTCGTGGCCCCTGGCTGGTTGACTAGGTCAGTAACTTATGTCCGCGGCGCCGTATGAAACGCTGCGCCGAACAAGTCTACACCGAGTGACCTAGCCGCTAGCGGTAGAGCGTCTTAAGGTACTGGAAAAGGAGCTGGTGGAAAGGGAAGAGAACGCGGAAGAGTGTTGGATATCTTTAAGACTAGGTCGCTCGGTCGCATCACTGTTGCACTATTTCGCGTTTTACCATCTCATCGGTACTATATAATACTTTTCTCGAAGCAGTATAAATTGCTCTACCGCAAGTATTAATATCGCGAAAGATAAAAATAGAAGATTACTTTACGTAACATAAACAAAACAAACATGTTAATGTTTAAACAAATATGTTGTACTAAGTATTTTGTACAATTTAATTTATTGGTAGTCATTTATATACGTATTTTTCAACAATTGTTTTAAAAGCAGAAAGGAGTAATATCTATATTACAAAGATTTAAAAACTTTTTGTATTTAACAGAAATGTTTTCCAATTTTTTTTTTATGTGAGAAGTCACTTTAAGCGCAATAATATCGTCATAGAAGTATAATATTAATATACGCGTTTCCTAAAATGTCATGAGATAAAACTTGTTTATATTGTAGAGATTATATAAAATAATACAGTATTTTTGAATTATTTTTTATTAAGTAGAATTGAAATTTTTATCGCAGTTTGGAAATGAAATCAAATAGCATTTTATTATTTCTCTTGCGCTATTGTCCACGTAAATTAAACTTATTATTTAAATGTGACTTATGAAAAATGGTTGGTCAGTGCTGCATATATTTTTGTAATTTAAGCGTTGACGTTAACGTGTAAAAAAAATGAAACTTGATGCTGTTGAACACACACAAATAACAATTTTTTCTCGTGTTGTCATTGCAAAACAGCTTTTCATTAGAGAAGATTTCTTCGTGATATAAAACAGTAGTAACAGCTCTAAAGTTCCGCAAATTAGAACTTATAATATACTGAAATACTTTCTTTGAAATGAGATTTTTCTCTTATTTAAAAGAAGAATTCTTCTTTAAATTTCCGCAACGAAACAATCATTGGTGGAGGTGCATGTCGACGCTTTTTCCGGAGGGTTGAAATCAGGCGACCGGTGCATTAACCCTCCGGTCGTCGACCCTCCGAGCCAGTTACGTCACTCTGCCTCCCTCCCTCTCCCTCTCCTTCTCCTCCTCCCTCATTCCGCTGCCTTCCCCGCACACCCCTTCCCATAGGGAAGTCTTCTCCCACTCTCTCCTCTTCTCTCGGGTAACCGTCATTTTTGACGTCGTAACGAGTCGCGATCTCATTTTCATTTGATTGCGCGAGTATTTCGGTGCTCGCTTGAGGTTACTGACCCCGGTACATCTACTTTAGAATCGGGTCAGCCGCTTATTATCGTGGTAGGTGTTCGCCCGACGTGGTATCTGTCCACCGAAGCGGGAGCTCTTCGAGATAACGCTTCCCCGACTGAGCAAAATCGGACCGCCACAATTTTTACACCCGATAAATTTGTCCCGCGAAACACGATATTATCAGCAAAAAAATCCAATAGTAGATTACTCCTACTATATTGACGTTAAACGCTTTCAATGCTTTTGTTCATGTATAAAAAAAACCAATCTTTGAAGAGATTTTAAATTGACTAAAGTGCATCTCGTTGCGATCTGACAACAATCCAGTAATGACAGAAAGATTTGAAAAAAATATTCACTGATAGAATTTGATTATTATTTTTTTGCACATATAGACATCGTTAATCTTTATGAAACAAAGAAATTTGATTTATGGATACAACCAAATGTTTGTTATCATGAATTTACGAAACTGTTATAGAGCGAGTTGCAATACAATTTAGTAAACATTCCTCATATATGCAAGTTCGAAATCAAGATTTGATCTTATGAAGATTATTACTACTATAATCGCTCGATACAAGTAGCGAGAAAACTATAAATAATACAGTGCAATATAAATTTGCACGGTACACATGAACATTCATCTCTGACCTCCGCGATCGAGTTTACCGATGCCGATGCCCGCAATGCCCGGGCAACAGAACAAAACGGCAAATTCTTGGGGTCGTAGGAGAGTGCTACAACGAGCAAGCGAACAGGCAAGCGGTTAATGCCCTCAAGCTGAGCGGAGAGTGTCGCGCCTGTACAACGCGCATGCGCTTGCGCGCGCATTACGTACGTCACCGTTACTCCGTTTCGCGGCCTCTTCTCTCCCTTCTTCGACTGCCTCCTACTTTTACTATAGCACCTTCCGCCCCCACTCTCTGTGTGGCAGCAGAGATACGCTCACCTTCCCCTACCGTCCCTCGAAGTCAGATCACCATCACACCTCTCCACCCCTTCATCCGTTGCAGCAGTCGCGCGCGCTCCGGTCGTTGACCTCGCGACCACATCGTGTGTATGTCCCACACTCTCCTTACCTATATATGTGCGCATATGCGAGCATGTATGTACGCGCTATACAATCCCGTACCTTCACGATCGACGTCTTCTCTGTTAGCCACTACTGTCACTGTACTTTCATGGAAAATAACAATGGAATCATCGTCGATTGATCAATGACAGTCTTGCCAAATCACGATGATGAAGTTCTTCTTAAGTTGAAATCGAAAATTCACGGTGTCACTTTTTCCTTACCACGTATTATATTACACACACTCTCTGTACACATGGTAAAAAATTAAAGAAATCTTTCATATAATTTTTTTCATCAAGTATAAAATAATGCGTAGACAATAATTCTACTTAATGCAAACCCGAGGAAATGAGTTTTCTCGTCGCGGAATCGAGAACGAAGAATAACACAGAACTTTCTCAACTTGGCGAAAGTTTCAGCGGATGCGAGCAAATAAAGTGCGAGTGCACAGTTTTGTTTGGTTCGTCTATCGGAACGGGTTCTTGGGGCTATTGTTGATTTTACATATAATTGTTGTTGTGTGAAACTGTGAAGCAGACTTAAAAAAAATTCAACTACTTGAAAACAAAATTGATGTAACACAAAGATGTCGAATTGAATGATACGTCTATACAATCGATGATAATTAGAAACATAATTCTCAATTTTCTGGTTTGTCTCACAAATTTAAAACCAAGACGCGTGCGCAAAGGAATAGTTGCAACTCGAGGTAGCGCGCGCGAAGGTGGTCGCCCTCTGACCTGTCACGGGCTATGCACGGTTCGAGAGATCGATGTACCGCATTTCCCCACACACCTCCTCCTTCACCCTTCGCTCGTCGGATTCGTGCCGACCGAGAGGTTCAACAGGGGTTGCTGGCCTCGTCCGGGCATCCATAACGGTAGCTCATGTGGTCCAATTCGTAATTTCAGTTTTTTTTTCCAAAAAAAAAAGTAATTTTACAAGTCAAAATCTTTCAAACCACATTATGTGGCGCTTTTACATTTTTTTTCCAATAAATATATAAATGATGAATATAATCACACGTATTCTTTTTTCTTACAAGATAAGTTTATAAAATAACAATAATTTGGTGAACAACGTTTTCTTACACTTTGAAGATAAATCTTACAATTATTTAAAATTATGATATTATTTGTGAAAGTTTGACGCGCTATTTATTTGAAACAAAAATCCCGAAGCATCTAAAAAAAATCGAAAACGTTGTTCACTGACTCCACCGATCGGAATGACAGAAAGCAGCGGGGATGAACGTAGGCAATGTTGACAGTTCATTGACTTGCATTAAACGCTCCGCGCCGATTGACAGCTCGGGCGCGGAGGTGCAACGGTACATCGTTCTCTCGACGGACTCTGCACGAAGTTGAGGTAGGCGAGGTCGCGCGTCTGACGTCACGATGAAGTTACTCGGCGACGAGCATCGCTAACTTTTCGTACGCGGACGTGCATACATGCACATTCGCGACCGTCGACACAACGACGACGCGACGACGATCACGGTAAAACACAGACAGAAGCTTCTCGAAGGGTCCCCCACGCATCGCGCGCGTTACGTAATCGCGTCTCGTGAGATCGTTGACCGATACACGACAGGAAGTACCTTTCGCACTAACCTACCCCTTTCTCAATTTTTGCTCCTTCTCAATTCTCACATACGTTCTCTTTGTCGATGTTTCTAATAACGATTAACGAGATAAAACAAAAAACAAAGTGTGTAATTAAGAATAAAGAATATCTATATTCATGCTTATTTGCGATTGGATGAGTATTAGAGGGGTATCAACGCGAGGGTAGGAACTAGGAGAGATGGAGGTAGGGCAGGTCGGAGAGGGTGGATTCTCCGGGCAGCAGGTGGGGAGAAGGGAGGGAAGAAACCCGTTAGTAGAGCGCTCGCAAACCTCTATGGTAGCGCGCTCGCGGTAGATACGACGAGAAGGACATCATCTAGGGTTTGCTCTAGCACGAGAAAGAGCGAGAGATTGGGAATGGAAGAAAGAGAGAGAGAGAGAGAGAGAGAGAGAGAGAGAGAGAACCTAAAGAGGGAGACGGCCGAAGAGCGGCAGTGCGCGCAAGGGGGACTCTCACTTTCACGCGGTGAACTGCGGGTGAACGTCCGGGAATTGGGTCACAGTGTTCCCCACCTCGCCGCGCCAGAGGCAATGTGCCGAGGCTCTATGTTCTCTGTACTAGAAAGAGCCAGTCCACAGCCAAGCTCCGATACAAACGGTTGCTTCTTTCTCCTCCGAAACGCGCGTTGTACTTGGTACACGCGCTCCTACGCGATTCGAGTACCTGATACAAGACTACGTGAGCTTGTGAACGTCGCGGGTTTACGTGAAAACAGTGACTGAAAAACGCCGCCGACAGAAACGATCTCTCGTTATCTCTAGAAGAGGATACAATTCTCTTTTAGGTAGCGTCATCAATTTCGAGTAAAAAAAGGATACGTACCGAGTGATAGCCGAATATTTGTTTTAACGGCGCGCATTTACGCGCCACAATTTCGTTTATTTAAATCGCCGTGCGATTCTTATCTCAACCGGAGTGGATTAATGGGGTGCTTGTGCGAATGTGACTTGGCCGCCCCGCGTTCGGGGACCGATTGCGCATCGGGGTCTTCGTCGGACAGCGACGGTCAGATTGACGAAGGTTTTGTTGGTGATTCGCAGGGCTTCTTTCGCCGGAGCATCCAGCAGAAGATTCAATATCGGCCGTGCACCAAGAATCAACAGTGCAGCATTCTCCGGATCAACAGGAATCGCTGTCAATATTGTCGTCTCAAAAAGTGCATTGCTGTCGGCATGAGTCGTGATGGTGAGTATTTTTAATACTTTACACGCATAAAGATGGATTTTTATTTTATCGTCCTCATCGCAATTGAGATCCGTAGCAATCAATTGTTATTACACAAGAGAAATTTCAATAATCCATGCTTAAAACTTACTCGCGAAAATCGCGCAATTTTCCACTTATGTAACTGAAGAAATTGTAAAACGCAACGAAAAACACATTTCACTCCTAAAATAGCGTATAATTCTATAAATACATTTATAAAATAATCAAATTGTCTTTGATCTTAATTTGTCATCTCTCACATACATCAACTTCGATAAAGCAACGTGTCTTTGTTCTTTTTTTTCTGCCGCGAAACTTGTCCTAAAAACGTTTCTAAAAATTTAGTTTGTCGGGTCATTGACCGTTTGCGTAACGTCGTACTCCGCGACACAGTGAAGTGTTGCAACGGGCGAAAGTAGCCAGTTCGCCATTTGAGAAAGCAAACGGCGATTATCTTTCGATTGGAGCAATCAGACTTTGCTTTCTTTTCAAAGAGTTAAATCCCGCTTCATTTTTCGTCTATTAATTGTTAACGCAGTTACGTTTGATGCTTCACAGCATCCCTCGCCGCGGGATCATTGACCTAGGTCGTCGACACGTCGCGTGCGCGCGCGCGCGAACGCCAGTGTATATATATATATAGTTCTTTGGGCAAAATTAGAACGCGTTCTCCTTCAAATATAGACGAGAAATAATATTTATTACTTTTTGCAAATTTTAATTGCTTTATGCATTTTTTTTTCAATACATTTTTTTTCATAGTTGCAAAATCTTGTAATATTTTTTAAAGCGAGTATATAATTGCAAATTGATACATGATCAATGTGCGTGACATCATTATTATCTCTTTTTGTGAATTTAAAATGCAAAGAAATATTTATGACTGATATCAAAACGTAATTCACGGGGTCAATAGACGGCCGTTGGCTCGTCTGGCGGACAACTTCGTGTTCGTAGAAAGAGTACCGCTACTCGCCGCTACGTCGTCCAGTGACCCTCCCACCTTCTTCCATCCTCCTTTCCAACATCGTGCTCCGCACTCCGTCGCTATCCTTCCTATTTCCCCACTCCGAGCAATCGTCATTGCTCGCTTTGGCTTCTTCGGTCACGGAACGCGCCGTGTCCCCACTAAACTCCACGACGGTGATGGCGCGCCGTCGCGTGGCGCTACTCTCCATGCGGAGACCTCGCGAACTTTGCTTCATAACTGCGTTCCCCTTCCTTCAAACACGTTCTTCTCCTCCACGTATCGCTCCCCACTTTTTACCTTATTGTGGATCCACCTGGACGGTAAGCGCATGCTCCCGTCACATACCGCCGTCTGACTAAAGCCGTACGTGACTAACTGGTCACAGCGCTTCGCACTTTGCCGCAGAAAACACGTCATGATGACCCGGTGCGTTTTCTCCACTTTCGCGTCGTGTTGTATATTTTCTATTATGAAAAAGCATCCCCTTGCGATGTATTGTACATATTGAAAATGAATTTGAATAACTAGATCGCGTGAAGAGCAAACATTTTGCTGTAGAATTGATCAGCTTTGAATTAAACCGATCAAAAAATTAAAATTGTGCTGTCTGATGAATAATAATTCAATCTTTTTGTGTAAAAACTTCGTAATTTTTCTACGCGTTGTCTTATCACTTATTTTTATTTTATAGTCATTCGTGTAATATAGTCTCGCTTTGCTAATTATAATTAAATTAGTAATAAATACGTTTCAACAATTAAAGACTTTAAGATAATAATACAAATGATAGTTCTTTAGCTTATAGAGTTGGCACAATTTTAACGTAAAAGATCGATAGTCCGCAAATAGATAGTTAGCTATCGACAGCTGGTGACAGAGCAGGTAGCCAACGAGGGGTTGCCCAAGGTCGTCGAGGGTAAGTTACCCCCAACAAAGGAAGTTCGCATCTGCGCATAGGAGAGAAATCAGACTGTCTTTTTCGCTCCTTCACGCTAGGCGCTATATACTCATCGTATATTTGCTCGCCATATAGTGTATATAGGTCGGCGGTACGCCTCGTGCGGCTGTCGCTGAAACCAAGTTCAAGGCCAAAGGCTCAGCAAAGGCCACAATCGCGCACGATGGAGGGGATCGTTGATGGCTGAATAAGTGGAGGGGCTGTTGAACGCAATCCGCGGGACATCACTCAGTCGGCGGTGATGCTGTCTCGTGTCTACACGCGTGCTACGGTCGCGCTCGTTCTTCAAAGTCAAAGCGACCCCTCATTCGCAGCACGCGCTATTCTGCCGTGCGATCGCTTGGAGTGACTCGCTACTTGTGAGTCAGCCAGAAAGATCGAGTTAATTAATTATTTCGAGAGAAAACGCGTATGTCAAAAGAGCTTTCGAGTGCCGGTAGTAATCACGGCGGGTTGCGATCGGACGAGATAGTATGATAGACCTGTAGTGCGGATAGAAAAGTCACGTGCGTGAAAGTGCAATTGAATCAAAAATTGGATTGGAACAACAAAATCGTGGTGCGTTTCCCTGAATCGTCATGGGAGACGAATTGCCGATTCTTAAGGGAATCCTCAACGGAGTAGTCAATTATCACAATGCACGTAGGTGTCTTCTTCAGGCGACAAACGATACCGATTCCTCTAATGTTTACGCTCCGCGATAGCGATCGAAACGCTTAACACATTCGTACTTTCTAACCGAATTCACAAGCATACGGAGTAGCAATGTTCGCGCGCGAGCGTGCACACGGCAGCACTTTCATCTCTCTCGTGCGAGAAAGTCGTGCGCGCTTTCCCCGCTGACTTTTTTCCACCTTTGATGCGAAACTATATCTGATGTGATAGTACTCGAGCTTTCAATAATAGTCGGTTTTTGCCGCGGTTGAGACATGTGTTTTCTTCGAAACTGTTTGCTCTTCGGGCGCGAGAATCACGCGAGTTCCGACATTCGTTCGCGCGAAGGTCATCTCTTGTGATAGCGATTGAATCCGTTGCATGATTCACTCATTGATTGCATTAACTATTTATTGTCGTCCTTCCTTTTGCGCGTGACATACAAGCTGTGCGGCACGTCTAACCCTTGATCACCCGTTTCTGATTACAGCGGTGCGATTCGGCCGCGTGCCCAAACGTGAGAAGGCCAGGATTCTGGCTGCCATGCAGCAAAGTTCCCACAGCCGTTCTCAAGAGAAGGCGGTAGCGGCCGAGCTGGAGGATGAACAACGTCTACTGACGACCGTGGTGAAAGCTCATCTCGACACGTGCGACTTCACCAGGGAAAAAGTGGGCCCGATTCTCACGAGAGCCCGCGATTCTCCCAACTACACCGCATGTCCACCGACCTTGGTAAATAAGCTTTCGACCTTTCCTCTTGACATTGGTGTTGTTACGCAAGCCGTCCGCGTCGCATTGAAATTTGTACAGTCGACATCTACGCTGACGTCAATAGCTTCGCGGGCCTTGGGCCGTCTTAATCTTTCGAGCATTCTACGCGGAAATCACGCGAGAACCAGGCGACCTCGGCCGTCGCGAAGAAGGAAGTGAGATCTGACGAGAGCGCGTAAACGCCCGCCTCGTTTCATCTCGCTTCGCGTCGCGAGGACGCCTGGTGTGTTCCGAGTAACAACGGTGACGTGGGCGACCTTCGGCACAGTTTAACGATTCGTCGCGTCCTGACCTCGAATCTTCGTTCCTTCTGTTACAGACATGCCCTTTGAATCCTAATCCTGAACCGTTGAACGGGCAGCAAGAGCTGCTTCAAGATTTTTCCAAGAGATTTTCGCCGGCCATACGCGGTGTCGTGGAATTTGCAAAACGCATACCTGGATTTAGCCTGCTGGCTCAGGACGATCAGGTCACTCTATTAAAAGCTGGCGTTTTTGAGGTGTTGCTCGTGCGACTAGCCTGCATGTTCGATGCTCAAACGAACAGCATGATCTGCTTAAACGGCCAAGTGCTCAAGCGGGAGTCCATCCACAATAGTAGTAATGCGCGATTCCTAATGGACTCAATGTTCGATTTCGCTGAACGAGTTAACTCCTTGCGATTATCTGACGCTGCGTTGGCATTGTTCTGCTCGGTAGTGGTGATCGCTGCCGACAGACCTGGGCTTCGCAATATCGAATTGGTCGAACGTATGCACAATAAACTCCGAAACGCTCTGCAAACAGTACTCGCGCAGAACCATCCCCAGCATCCAGATATTCTCCGCGAACTGTTAAAGAAGATACCCGACCTAAGAACTCTGAATACTCTCCACTCAGAAAAACTCTTGGCATACAAAATGACCGAGCAGCAACAACAGCTGCAAGCCCAACAGCAACATCAGCAACAGCAAACGCAACACGTTATCACCGTTCAACACCAGTCTCATTGGCCAATGGAGGAAGAACCTCCAGCTTCCTGGGGTTCCGCTTCGGATGTAACGTTAGACGAGGCAGTGAAGAGTCCACTTGGTAGTGTGTCGAGCACCGAAAGCACCTGTAGCGGCGAAGTTGCCTCTTTGACGGAATATCATCATGTGGCACCATCAAGTGGCCATCACGCGTCGAGCGCACCTCTCTTAGCCGCTACCTTAGCTGGTGGTTTGTGCCCGCACAGACGGCGAGCAAATTCTGGCAGTACCAGTTCCGGCGACGATGAGCTTCATCGGTCTACCATGTCAAAGACTCCTCAACCACCGCAATGTCCGCGATTCCGCAAATTAGATTCGCCGAGTGACAGTGGAATTGAGTCAGGCACTGAAAAGCCCGACAAACCGGCCAGTAGCAGCGCCAGCAGCGCACCTACTTCCGTGTGTTCGAGTCCACGTTCAGAAGACAAAGAGGTTGAAGACATGCCGGTATTAAAGCGAGTACTTCAGGCGCCACCCTTGTACGACACTAACTCATTGATGGACGAGGCTTACAAACCTCACAAGAAATTCCGCGCTCTGCGGCAGAAGGATAGCGCTGAGGCTGAGCCGGCTGTGGTGGTCCAGCATACACAATCTCAGCTCCATCTACATCTAACATCGCCACCGGCACGAAGTCCGCCTACTCAAACAGCACAATCCCAATGTCCGCAGACCGCAAGTTTGCTGAGCAGCACGCATTCCACCCTCGCGAGGAGTTTGATGGAGGGTCCGCGAATGACAGCAGAACAGTTAAAACGCACGGACATCATACACAACTACATAATGCGCGGTGAAGCTAGTCCTAGATCACCGACGGTGTCGCCGTCACCCGCAGAACAATGTGCATCTACTACTACAATGACAGCGCGCTCAACGCAAGGATCTCAAGGTCTCCTGCAGTGCGCGACCACAAGCTATTCAAACAGGTGGCCGGCCACCTCGGTGATTACAACGACAACGGGTGCGCGACAGCAGCAGCAGCAGCAGCAGCAGCAGCAACAACAACAACAACAGCAACAACAACAGCAACAGCAACAACAACAACAGTCTTCCTCGGACTATCTCACTGTTGGCAACTCTCCGGCTTCGTCGCCGAGATACCTCTCCGTAGCGGCAACCAGCAGTACGAGCACGAGTCCGAGACCGACTTCCAATACAGCGGCAACGCTCGTATTATCCGGCTGTCCAAGCAATATGATGGAACTACAAGTCGACATAGCGGACAGTCAGCAGCCATTAAATCTCTCGAAGAAATCACCATCCCCATCACCATCGCCCAGGCCGCTCGTAGGACCCTGCAAGGCTCTATCTCTCGAGGCGTAGTGTTCTGATGAGCTCGGGTGATCTGTCGTGACATGCGTTAGCGTGTGTGCATGCGCGCGCACGCAAACTCGGTATGTTTGAACCACCTATCACCTACATAAACGAGCGCTCGTCGTCGCGGTACAATCCTCCCCGATTTTTAACTAGAAATGAAAGTGCCAGGACGCTTCGAGCGCGTGCAAAACCAAATAATTTATTAATTTAATCTACTTATTGATAAAATCTCGCGCGAGAAAAGAGGTGGAGTTTACGAGAACAGAACCGGCTACATCTCCGCGAATATTTATAAGAAAGACAGACGTTCAGTGGCGAGTACTTTTTTTTTCTCTCGAATGTGCGAGAAACGACGATGAATGTACATCGAGGATGGACGCTTTTATTCACGATAGAGTGCCGATCCGCGATGGCAATAGTGCCGTGTAGGGGAGCCACCTATCCACCTAAAACTATCTACCTGTCTACCTACCTAAAGCTTATCTGCTCTAGGTGTACATCTAGAAGATAGATGCATCCACGACGGAAAAAAAAAAAGAAAGGTTGAGTGTTACAAAAAAGTTAATAATCTATCTACATGTGATAATCATGGAAATCGTGCATCCTGTACAGTCTCCACCTCATTCATCGATCATCTACTCTTACTATATAAATATATATATATATACATATATATATATAATTATTGAATATATTATAAAAGTAATTAATATTATTGTAATATGTGTAAGGTATAATAATCGTAAAAAATTATCATTTCGTGTATGTGTGTAGAAGACGCGTATGTTATTTCTTGTGTGTGAGCGATATTAAAGAACGAAAGTAAGAAAGAGAGCGCGAGCGAGTGACGAGTGAGCGTGCGCTTGTGCAAATGAGTCGGGGCAAATCGAAAAGCTTCTTGATCGCGGTGGCAATCGAGAACAATGAATAAAATTACGAGAAATAAAGTCGCGACATGCGATTTTCAAGAATTTTAAGCGTTTTGTTATGAGACTGATCGGCCCGCCGCGGCCAGCAGTTTGCAATTACTGTACCTTTGTACTACGTATCGTGGGAGTCTCTTCGCCGAGGAGACAACTCAAGAAGTAATTATATCCTCTAATCGCGCCGTATAGCGAAATAGGTATCGTAGACCCGCTTAAACGCGTTATACAATATTATGTGTCGTGTGTGCATGCATGAAAGTTAGACAGATAGATCGAGACGGGATTGCGTAAAAGAGAGTAAAAAAAAAAGAAAAAAAAAGAAAATGAGTGAGGAAAAATACGACGAAGAAGACAGAAAAAATAAAAAACGGCGTGAAGAACCGCGAAGTTTTCGAACGAAACGGAACTCCGACAGTACGGCAGAGCGCAGTGTAAATAGTAGATTCGTAAGGCTATGTCCCTATAGGCGCGAGTGAGAGTCTCTTCTGCTTCAGAACAAAAAAAAAAAAAAAAAAAAAAAAAAAACCGCCGACGTGTTGTTGAGACGCCCGCCCCGCCTCCCTAATACCACCGCATATCCCAATTTCTCTCAGCATGAATATCGCATTAAACACGCATACATCCGTAACATGCAGAAACTATGAGCAAGTATATCGCGCGATCTTGGAACAGTTGTAGAAATACTTACTCGCCTCCTTTTGAGACGAACTAGAGATTCTTTTACCTCTCAAACAAACAAAAATAAAAGATAAAATTTACTTTTTACCAAGTCTAATTCGAGACTGGTATTTATTACTCGAAATCCTTATCACTTATAAAAACCGAATTGTGATTGAACTCGGTTTGAGTAAAAGAAAAACTAGTTCTCATCGGAAACGGGGCATTAAAAGCACATTCAGTCTAACAGGCTAAAATATAGTTTAGCCAGAGTATTCCTAAACACCCAGCTTAGAAGGCCTCTGTATTTATTGTACACAAAATGCATTTTCTTCGCCGTGTCGCGTGTATCACATCTACTCGTTTGTCCAAGCAAATCCTCGTAGAATCCTGACTATCCTTGTACGAAACACACGCATATACAACACACATATATACACACACAGAGAGACAGATCCATTTATACGATAATGTACATGCACACTGACGAAACATTTTGTCTTGTTCTCCCTTTTTCCCTCTCCTTGCCCATTTCCGCAGACAACCTAGCATTGATATTCGTATAATACTTGTTATGCATAAACTACACATAATTATTATAGTAAACGATACATAAAGTATGATATATTTCCCTATCCATTAAGGAGAATACAAAAAAAAACAACTGTTGTTTCTGATGGAAGAAAAAAAAACAAAACCTATGGATAAAATGTACTCTACTACATGCAAGACTACAAATGCAGCCCCGCATATTGCCCAGAGAGCACGTCATTTTGTACGCTTGGGAGTTGTGAGGTCGTCTGAATAAACATTGTCTGGTGAATTATACATAAAAAAAAAACCGTTTTGTCTTCTTATTTACTTCAAATTCACCTTTTTTTATCCTTTTTTATCAACTGATCGACGATTCTCTTCTCATAATCTTTCATAAAGACGGTACGTATTTTTCGAAGAGGTAAGTACGTCTCTCAGCTAACAGATTAAAATAAAAAGTCTACTAAGAGTCTTTAATTATTTGCTTTTATGTAATAACATACGATTAGAAGAAAAAGAAAACTAGTTTTTACGAGAACATATAATTATAACCTTAAAGATTAATCGTACAATGCGAATGCAGCTACGCAATCAGTTTCTTAATTATGTAATAGCTTTTCCGAGCTTTCCTGATCCTTTTCATTGATCCGCCAAATCCTACGACAGTGTAGCGTAACAGGAACCGTAAACACCTACGAAGGCGCGTGGCACATCGTGGGCGTCGTTGCCACGCAACCTCGCTTACCGCTCTAACGTGAACTGTCCTATTGTGAACTCTGCACTTCGCCTCGACCTCAACAACGTCGAGTCGTAGCAACGCATTTCATCACTGCGCTACGCGAAGGCGTATTTTTACCAAAAAACAAGATTATTATCCAATCTAAAAATACCGAATCGAGAAAAAGAAGAAATTAAAGTCATTCTGCTACTTTGATCGCAATAAGTACATGTGGATGTCAAAAGTACTTCAGGAAGGTTTACCTTCTTTAACTGTGTATGTGTATAAATAATATATATTTTTATATATAAATAATAAATATATAAATAGTAAATGTATTTTTATTAATATTAAAACTCTTTTTTTATATTCTTTTAAATGCTTTAGAACAAATATTTATCCATCAGTTCAGATACTATTTGTTTTTGAGATGAATTGTTGATACGTATTTCTCGTGTATTACAAACGCATATTAAACAACACACTAAGACGTCATATAAATCTTCATTAATTCTCAGACGATGAGTCTTGAGCTATATTTCCACCCTCACAATTCCAGTCATCCAATATATCTTCGAGCTGTAGATTCAACGAGACAAGGAAGAAATAAAAAGTAAAAGCTGCGAAGCAGAGATGAACAAAGAATGTTACGAACAATGAACTGCTGAATAGAACTTTTGCTGTCAAGCGCAAATACTCGTGAGCGCTAATGTGAGCTTATTATTATACATGGAATTAAACAAAATATATATTATTATCTCACACATGCACACACACAAGAGTATATTTTCCTGTATTTTTCTTTTTTTTTCGAATATGTAAGAAGTCTTCAGTTCCACTGCACAAATTTGTTTATGTTATGTTTTGCAATTAGTCGCGTTAAACAATCGATAAAAAAATAATATAATAATATGTATTAGTAGAATAAACCTCATTGCTCTATAAGCTGTGATATAAAGAGAAGGAATACTATCACAAAGAAGAGGATGCTGATCTCGTCGGATGTGTCTGCGACCTCGGATGGACCTTGAACACACTTCTTAGCCAAGACAGCGGACAAGGGCTTTTATGCGTGGAAGAGGGGGCGGAAGTGCGGAGGATGGATACGCGGATCGAAACGTGAGGGCGTCTTGGAGGTTAAAATCCAGTTTGCGAGTATATTGCCGCTTGCTCAGGGACAGCGCGCATTCTCAAACACACCAAAGCCTTTCTTTCTCCAGATACGCGTCATATTGTTGAAAGAATTCTTTTGTGAATACAATGTTTGCCATGTGACTTTCCGATAATTGAATTTTGATTGTAAGTACATAAAGCTGGTTCATTCAAGTCGCGGATAATATCGAAATAACGCCTCGAAATATTTGTTCTATTACAATTATTACATTTCCTTTATATTTTTCAAGAGATTTCCCCAAATCATAATATGATAAAATTGATTAATTGGTTTCTTGACGTCGGATTTCCCGCAAAACAATGTAATCTCACTCGAAACGACTGAACCGTACATGTACACATTACATTATTGTTGATCGTGACACAATTCTTTCATATCATTCTTTCATATTCAGCACTGCTCCATAGTCTCTAATCGCTCTTCCGGGTTGATGAACTCTCGTCCTTCGACGACCTACTACTCTATCGACCTCCGCCTTTCGACAACCCTCACCGCTCCTTTCTACGCACTTAAGCTTTCCACGTGGCAAAGTCATGACTCTCGCGAAAAAACCTTAACTTTACCCTCATTCGGCGTGGTTTTTTTTCCACCCTTCGCCGACTCGAAATTTACGAGCGATACGGCCTTCGACGATCTTTAAGCAGCACATGCGTAGCTACGTGGAACCCTCTTCGCAGATTATCCCACTGATTCCCCCACATATCTCAGTAAACTTCTCTAAGATGATGACAATTTAGTGGTAACTTTTAATCGCTATAAATTTCGGAACAAATATATTGCTTTCTCACAAATATAAATCAACGGGAAGTATTAATTAAAATATTTGTTAATTACAAACATTTATTAATTACTATTCTTGAATAAAACACAGTGAAAAAATATTTCGTATTTCGCGATGCGTGTGTGTGTGTACATATATCGCGTGCGAATCTCGGTTATACTTTCGAAGAAGCTCTTAGAACGACAATATGCCGATTTAATTGCAATATGCTGTATAAGCGCGCGCGCGCATTTAATGAATGCAGCGAATATGTTTTCACTTTTCCAGTGCTTTCACTCTCGCGAGTGAGCCACTTTTTCCGATATCGAACGCGCGTTATCTCAACGTGGAACTTTTTTTTTGTATAAATCTACTAAAAAATGCAATTAGATCATGCGTACAATAACGAGATGCGTTGACAATATTCTTGAAGCACAGTTTTTTCAATTATTTCAATTATTGTTTCAAAGTTATCATTACATCAATTGTGACACGTTGATAAGAGTTTACAAAGTAGTATATTTTATCAATTGTACTTCCTCTTAATCCCCTTACGGTACTTATCCGTTTTATTCGTTTCAAAACTCATCTCGATATTGTAGCTCTACGCGATACGAGAGACGATTACTCACAGTCCCGTTAAAACCCGTTGATATCGTCTTTTGACTGACCCTGACTAGTCTGATTCGGAACGGCCCACTTACCTAGAACCATGTGTCTTTTTTTAATACGTCTTATGTTACATAGACATAGGCATCCAATAGAATTTTGCGTTATGTCTCATGGATCTTCGAGGTTCGACGACCTCTGGAAGTCCCCTTGTGTTATTTCAAGCTCTATTTTTGTTCATTCAAATAATCAAACGCTGAGGAGAATTATTATATCTTTTCTTTTGCGCGCAGTAAAACGAGATAAAGAGAGAATCGTTACAAATGACACGATCAGAATAAAAATTTAATTTGTAATAAAATTGTTAATAATATCCAATGTTATGAAAACTGTAAATGACGACTGATGTGTAAACTAAGGAAGAATCGTCGTCGTTACTGTTAGCTGCGGCTATCTTTTCGATTCGAGTCATATCTCACTTCAGGGTCGACGAACGCCGCGGGATTTCCTCTTCTCTTCTCCGCGGTGACGAGGCCGAGGTGACCATACGGTATTTCCTTTCGGTCGAACAAGAGCGCGGGAGTGAACGCGAGCGTGCGTTTATTGTTAGAGAGGAAGAAGTAGTTGTATGGTAAAAGAGGAAGAAGGAGGCACAGAGGAGGAGGAAAGAGTAGATGGAGGAGGAGGGTATAACTGTACCATCTTTCTCGGAGCCTGCCAACTCTTTTCAGGGTTCACGAACCTTGTCGACCGGACCGAATTCGGTCATTGCTCCAATTCCGGATTCTCTATGGAGAATTTCCGCATCATCCTCCGCGAAATCCGAAAAAAAAAAGCTGATCGTTATTGAGGAGCTCGCTGTCGATTCACAGAACGTACTTTGTACTTTTACTTCTTAATAACGAACTACTGCACAAAAATACATGTATAAATCTTTCATTTGATACACGCGTATTTTAGGTTTTATTTTTGATTTCATTGAATTAACACAGACAATGACTTTAAAGTTATTTTGAGTTGATAGTTTAGACAAGAGACCAAAAAAAAAAAAAAAATTATCTCTTCGTTTGAGAGACCAAATGTCAATTAAGTCGTCGACAACGTCTGTTAAATTTACTTAATGAACTTTTTTTTAATACTTTCTGAGTTTTAGATTAACTCTGATCATTGTGTGTTAGTTGCGTGTGAAGAAAAAATTTAGTTAATTGCAATCGGCATTAATCAACGCAATGAACGCGGCCCTAAATTTTGTCTACTTAGATCGCTGAGTCGAGTATCGCAGTGTCGGCCAATATTCGACGTAAGCACAGTCCTTGATAGAAATAGTCATGATACGATAAAGAGAGCTAGCTGTAATTTGAGCCAACGTTTTGTTGAAACGATAAGCCTCGTGTCGAGTGCTTCACGTTAAGCGACCCTGAAAGTTCAAGAACGTCAGGGTGAACGGCCGCTCTTTTAAGTGATTTCACCATTCTCGCTACGCCGTTGATCCCTTCGAGGTCAATCATTTGTGAAGAAAAATCGAGAAGAAGATATGAACTATGAGCGCGAGCGGCAGACCTATGCGGAGATAAACTAGAATCGAGCAGATTGCATAAAACGAAAGTTGCGCGGTAAAGAGAAGACTTATGTATATTTCACATAAGATCTTCATTGAGAAATAATTTTAGAAATAATTTATGCGTTTATATAAACAATAATATCTCAGAGAAAGAATATAAAAGTATTTTCTTTAAATATATATATATTACATATATTGTATATCTCTATACAAAATATAAATGTTTTCAAGTATCTCTTTCACAATATCTTGTTTCGATACATATTAATGAACAACGAAACAACATGTATCAATGGGGAAAAGTAAGTTTAGGAATAATTTATGCATTCATATAAATAATCTCACGAAAGAAAAATTTTTTATAAAATTATCTTTTTATAAATAATATATATATGGTATATCTATATCTCTATAAAAGATATAAATGTCTGCAAGTATCTCTTTCACGATATCCTGTTTCGATACATTAATGGAACAACGTAACAACATGTATCAATGGGGGAAAAGGGCGATTTCGTTAGGATTAATGTTTAATCGATAGCTTTCGGAAACACGTCATCGGATTACGTCGTGCTGACGACGTCGAGGGAAGAACCAGCCCGGTCGTTGACCGTGCTCCTTAACTGGTATATTTTCGTCATCTTCCCGAAACGCTCGCCAGTTTCGGGATCTTTCTTTACGTTTCGTCAGTCGAGTAAAGCTACGTACACACATACGTACATACGTGAATACGACGCGCGACGCGAGCGAAACCGTGTCGGTCATTGAACCGACGCACGACGACTGCTGCATGTTGCCATGTAAAACCACGCTTTATCCTCGGAAAACATTGCACGGAGAGAGAGTTCATCTCTCTCTCTCTCTCTTTCTCTCTCTTTCTCTCTCTCTCTCTCTCTCTCTCTCTCTCTCTCTCTCTCTCTCTGGTGGGAGGTGATCGTCGGTTTCGTTACGCGATATCGATCTCGAGACGTACTCGCGTACGTCCACAACGCAATCAAAGGTTGAAACATCTCTTATCCTTAAACAATTCTTTCATAATCTTTAGGTAAAGTATGTTAACGTTCGAGAAAACATTTACATGCGATGAAATTCAAAATTTACCAAAATTGTATAACTCTTCGAGTAACAAATATCCATAATCGATTCTTCTGCAAAAGAAATCGTGTCATTGTTATGCTAATCACATTGTGACCTAACACACCTTATCACACTGTACTCTGGAGAACTTTCCTCTTTTTTTTTTTTTTTCAATATCAGAATTTACAAATAAAACCGTCCGTTTATTTACTTCTATCTTTTTCAATCTCGAGTGGAGCTTGAGAAACGCGAGAGAACTTAACAGACCGTTAAATAAAAGCGAAATATCTTTGTTACTTTCCGTTCTATACTACTATCATTACGGGTTCGCTCTTGTTTTACATTTGCATCGGTTGAAAATTCTCATCGCGTCTGTCCTTTGTTTCGACTCCAAAGAGCGACTATTAGGACGACTTCGGACTTGCCATCGGAACGAACTGTGCTCGGAAGTAACGAGATACAAATAGAACCCCTCGAGATTGCAGCGGTATATATGCGATGGGTAGAGAGAGGTGACTGCCCTCGCGCGTATTAGGTCACGTTTGCGTCCGCTTCACATTGGCGCTAGCTGCTCGACGCGATTACACCTCTATCTTCGTAGGAACCTATTTGTTTTTGAGACCTATATGTCGGTTGAACCGCGACGAATTGTATTGTCCGCCGTTCAAAAAAAACGAACCAAATAGTTCGTTCAACACATCGTGTCATCGTACATTCCGATATATATGCCGATATGTACGTATTTCTTTGTTACGTTCTTTACACGCATTGTGTAAAAGCACGCGCATTTGCATTTACAACGCGCTTCAGAAAGATAACTAAAGCAAACCCTATATATATATATATATATATTTGCCTCCTTTATTCGCGTTCTCATTTTATACGTTCGCGCTGCCGTGACTACGTGTGTGAATAAGACGGAAATTAGATATCACGGTATCGAACTCTGGCACTTTCGTCTCGACTCGACGCCCGCGCCAATGCCTGACCAGCGAAGCGCACTTGCGCTGAATAGTGACGAGGCCGTTGACACTTGCCTACGTACGTACATACACGCGAGTGCAGAAATAGCGTTTCAATGCTGTTACGCTTACCCGTTTTCCACCACTGTTTCTGATTAATCTTCACTTAAAGGTAGCTCCGATAATTGCGTTCTCTTTGCCAAAAATAAGTTTGAGAAAAAAATTCGTTTTATTTTGGTCAATAATGTCTATGACGCGGATAAAAAAAACTTGCTAGATGATATCTATAATTAAAAACCTAAAATCTTCGCAAAAGAACAGTTCCGGAAAGAAAAATTCGCGCATCCGAGGCCTCTCGATAAACTACGTCAAAAATACGGTGTCAGAGTTGCGCAATGTCTGTTGTTTTCACTTTACAACAGCGCGTTGGCGCTGAATAAATGTGCGCGAGTGATTAATACGATCGATATAGAAGTGTACACGTCACACAAAAACATTACTTAGATCAGTAAATAAACGCGCCTAACGTATCGAAAGCCGAACTCAAACACAATTGTAGCGACTATTAATCGTCTATAACTACGCGTGATTTTAATCATTAGCGAGTTACGAGCCGGCCGCTGATTAAAGTGTTGAAACGTTTCTCTTCCTCTCAAGGACTCTGTATCGCGAATCGATATCAACCGTTGCATGTTTATCGCGAATGCTTTCGAGCTACCCGTGTGCCTTATCGCGAATAGAGGTGTAGGGAGGAGAGTGTGTTATGCCGCGAATAACGGATGTATAAAGACACACGATATGCGCGATCACCTGTCGTCGACGTTTATATCCCGGCGAGGGTGTCGCAATTACCAAACTAAAGCTCCTAACTGCGACGATATCGCCGCTATCTCTCTCTCTCACGCCGCTCGATATCCGATTTCCTGTTATCCCACGACGGAGTGTCCTCGTGACACCGCGTGACACTGACGATCCCGATACCGTCCAATTGTGCGCGTGCATGTTGCTATCGTTCGATATTTTTAACCTCTCCTATCGATCGGAAACTCGTGTTGAAAGTTTATATGAAGTCTCCCCGACCGATCGATTAAACTGAAATCTGTTCGAAACAGAAGATCTATTTGAAGAAACACAGCTTATCGCATACTTAAGGATATAATGTATTACTTAAAAGTTTAAAACGGAGTTTAAAAAAGAAATATAAAAACTACTTTGCATAATCAAGGTGTGTATTCTTGCGTCCTTGGCAACTGCTGCAACAGGTTAGCTCGAGTCCTTTACAGTTATACGTCGAGGCTACAGTTCGTTGCATCGTAACGGAACTCCAGTTCTTCCGCAAAAGATCAATATCCGATCGTAGTAATTGTAAAAAATTATAAGAAAGTATCGTATTGCAAGACAGACAGCTAGAGACCTTTATATATTATATATTTATATTATTTAGATATTTTATATGTATATATATATACATATGTTATCCATAAAGTTAATATGATTTTAAGTTGCAGAAAAATGATAAAGAAGAACCTGTAAATTTCTTCTCCTTGAAAAGTATTTAAAGTATGTCTACTGTATTTATTACTTATTATTAATAATCAGACTCATAAATGTATTAAAAACAGAGGGACTACAAAAACTAACGGAATTGGCCTGTTTTTTCATGTTTTAAAAGAAATCGAAATTAACGTTTACTTCGGAGCAATATTTAAACAGACTTTTGTGATAAAATCCATGCGCGAATTCACAAATAAACTCGCGAGGCACAAGTGGGTCATCATGTCGAACACGCTTGGGAAGCGAGCTGCCGGAAAGCCCTTCGAGGGGCGAGTCATTTGTGAAAGCGCCGGAAGTCACGCTACCGTGAACCAGTTGGGTGCGTCAAGGTCCTCCCGTCCTAAATGACTTTAATTATCATTCGATTAAAATAAATAATATCACGCATCGGAGACACGTGTCAAACACTCGTGCCGTTTTTTTTCTTACTGCGCGTTAAATAAAAGAATATATCATTCGGTTATTCTAAGACTCAATAAATATAATCACGTATACTCGTCGCCATGTACTCGCGGTAGCTTCCAAAAAATTGCGTTCGATTTACATTTGGTAAATCGCCATCGAAATTTACCAACTATAAAAAGAACGTTCGCGTATATATATATGTGTTACAATAGGCTCATCTTTATGAATCTCTATTTAATTTGATAATGATCGAATAAAGCCCAGAGTGGAGGGGTAAAGGGACGGAATACGCGAAAGCTGATCTTGCTTTCCAACGATCCGGCTACTAATAATACGAGCGCGCGTTCACGTTCGCAAAACGCGCTAGCGCGCACGTGTCGGATTCCCCCTTTTTATTTTTTCCTCTTCGACTCTTCCGTTGCCTTGGACTTCGTACGTTTACTTAATTTCATCTCTCTCGTAAGTATTCGAAATTTTATGTCGGAATAACAAACACACGATAAGATAAAAAGAAATGAGGCAAGCGAAACGGTGCTATTTCTATCCCCGCTTTAGATCTATCTAATCAACGAGACGTCTCAATCTTGTATATAATGACCTGCTGTAACGAAAAAAAAACTCACCAACTTTTTTTTTTTTTTTTTTTTTAGATCATATCGTCTTAATTAATCTACGTCGCGCAACTGAAAGTTGCTTCTTTTCTTTTGACGACGTCGTCCTCGCTCGTTATCCGCGGTGTCTTCTGCTTCGTCAGCTTCTACACTGTCGCTACACACGTGCCGCTGCGGTAAGTATTTCGCTATCCAAGGTCGACGATAGCAACATACACTTCCTAGAAGTAGAGGGATCACTGATAACTAACGGCGTTCGTTCTGGATGACGATTCGTTGCGAAGCTCGAGAGCCCGGATAATCTTTCTCCGCGGGAAAAGTAAGTTCTCCACTACCGACTCTTTCTCAAATTTCCATTCCTAGACTGATCCGAAGAATAACTTCGTTACTTCGCGAGACCGATGTAATATTGTGTAACAAAGGTGCAAGTAAATTGTTCTTTCAATTTTGAAAGAACAATACGAAAGAAAAAAATTAATGAATTTTAAACCGCATATTACAAAACGATAATTGAATCAGTATAGAAAATGATTTCTGTGTACGTGCGTGTGTGTACGCATATTCTTCTCAAAATATTACGCACTATTAATCTATGTTTGATGCGCAGCCTTAATAAATTATTAATACATTATAATACCAATTGCTCTATTATTCACAAATATAAAAGGAAGGCTGACGCACGATCGGGAGCTGCACTAATCGTTCGCAGTCGGGTTTGATGCGACCGCAGCCTTGACGTCGTCCGATAACGAGGAAAGATTATGCTCAAGGACAAGGCCGCACCGTTCCGTGCCTCGCCTCGTCTCGTCGCGCTCGCGCGCGTTTGCGCCGACTCTGCCTCCGAACGACACGAGACATTGCGACAAATCCGCGAGGCAAAAGATATATACGCATACACGTATCAACCGTGCTGCGCACATGCGTGACGATACAACATTGATGTGTGCGCGCCGTCGTCCTTGTGACGCCGCCGTCGCCGACGCGAAGTTGTCAACAAGAGCAAACTGTCAACCAGAATTCCAAAGTATATCAGCGGCGCGCTCGCAGCTTTTTAGATGTGCCAAATTTATTTTCTACGTCACGCCATCATTTAGAGACGTCGATCGAAAAGATACGATGTCAAAAAAAAAAAGAAAAAAAAAGCAAAATAAATTTCCGAAAAAACAAACTGTACAAACAAACTATATATACGCGGTATTGCAACTTTGTTTCAAGAGACTTGGAAAGTTATCAAATTCAACGCGCGTATTTAGAATATTAGATGCTAAAAGAAGCGCTCTTTCTCCTTAAAATAGATACTTGTCTATTTGAGCCAGGTAGAGCTCTGCGATTTTGCTTCCTACTTGACACGATCGCCAATTTTAAGCGAAACGTTTTCTAACCGACACGACACTAGTTTGTAGCAAGTAACCTTACACTGACTTCGTGTAAACTAGTCGTAATATACGCAACCGTGCTTTTGCCTCCCTCGCAAAAGCCCCGGTCTCGAAACTCCTCGAAAACTAAAACTGTCGCAAGGACAAAGATCGAAGGTGTTGGACTGTTTTAAAGTTTACGTCGTATTCGACGACCACTTTGACCTTCGACGTGATTTCTACTCGAAAAGATCGAACATCAACTGCCTGCTATCTATAACATAATGCTGACATAATATCTACACGCGATTGGTTTGCGCGGCGTGATAAGAAATCCAATAAATTTCGTCAACCTTGAGAGAAAACAAGATTTTTAAATTAGAGAATGTATAGAGCAAGTTCTACAGCAATAGAAAAAATATACTGAAACAATTTTCTGAAAAAATTACATTCAAAAAACTTAAAAAGCAAATTGTTTTACAAAAGTCATCGCGTAAACTCTTGTATTTCGCGACATCAAAAGTAGACTTGAACGTAACACATTTGCTCTTCTTATTATTGCAAATCTTGTTTGTCCTCATCGAAAACAACATTGTGCAAGCGCTATACGAAGCGCTTAAACGCGTATATCCGTCTGTTTTGAACGTACTCTCTTATTTCCATTACGTCCCCACATTTCGAAACTATGTAACGGCCGAATGTTAACTTTGTGTCAAATGTTTTACAATTGTAAAATCGTTTTGCAAGTACGCTTAATTATTCGATAAGACAATAAAAAAAAAAAAAAAAAAAAAAAAAAAAAAAATGCTTGTTGAATGAGTTACATAAATTATTGTGTTCTTAATAATCTTGTCTTAAAATTGCTAGAAAAAAGGAATAAAAAATAAAAATAATAAATAAAATGACGCACAATCGGCACCAGTCGTCTTTACTAAAAATAAAAAAACTGAATTTATTTAGAAACATTCAAGATAAAAATTGTGTCAACTTATGTAACAGTAAAATATAAGAAAAAAGAACCACTTGACTGGACCAAAATAACGGGATTTTATCGAACCACCAATATCACGAAAGTGTTAATTACGTTGAAGGTTAAGATCATACAGAATCTGTGTACTTGAACTCATCTCGCTGAGTCATTCGGCGCATTATCATCGGTCTCGATAACGACAAACACGCAGCAGATAACCTTCCCGTGCTAGCAACGCGCAATCAGACGACTTCTGCTCGGATAAGCACCCGTTTGGAAGAGCGAAGTAATTTGTCAATGGAACATACATATATTACATACATACATTGATCGCTCGTCTGTAATCAAGTTTTATATAAAATTGTTTTTTTTTTTTTTATTTTTTTGTCTTTTACTACTGGACAAAAAAAGGAGAAAATAAAGCGCAATGATACTGAAAAATCTCTTATTGAAAATGTAGACTGTGTAAGATTACTTACTTTACTTAAGATGCTGAGACACATGTCTCAACATGTGATTATTAATAACGTGACTGCAAATAAAACAACGATCATAGACTAAAGATTACATCTCGAAGACTGTATATGTAGTTTTTCAACCATTGAATATAACGCAAATGTAAATGTATGCTCATACATATATTTTTCATTACCTCTCTAGTGAAAAAAAGATAAAGCTGAAAAACATTAAATTTTTTCCGCGTTGGTCATTTGCAAATTTGTTCGACGCGGCGCCTCCAACTCATCGTAATTTCATCGCACATGCATATGTATATTGTACACACACACGTACACGTACACGTGTGTGTGTTGTATACTCTTCTCGCGCCTGCTCTCCTCTCCTTTCCTCACGCTCGCTATAGGAAGGTTCCATCGTTGGCCGACGAGTGTCGGTGGCACGTAGTGCTCGATGCGACGTCGTACAAGGACAAGGCCACATGGTCACGGGCGCTCGGGACGAACACGTTGTACAGATATATATCGACTACTAGTCGTAACCCCCTCTTCCTGCCCGCCGTCATCATTGCCGCCGCCGCCACCACTACTACTACTACTGCCATCGGCGGCATACCTATATCGCGATACGACTAAATGTGAGCGATATGCTACCGCGATGTGTGTAACCACGCGCACGTTGTTTGACCCTGCGGTCGCGGTCTCGTGGATTCTCAGGGTCACGCAATATCGTAGCGCAACTATGAGCAAGAGATACGTCGTCTTGACTCTTCACCTCTAATAATCGATAGACAGAAAAAGAACGAGAGAGAGAGAGAGAGAGAGAGAAATGGCCACGGCATATACGCAATTTCCGGAATTCTTCAAACACACTTTTCATCACTTAGCACTCAAAGTGCGTAATACGTTTAAAGTAAAAATATTTAATGCTGGACATACTCTGTGTGTGTAGTTCTACAAAGTCTACTTCGTTTGAAATCTACGCACAAATTATTTCGACGAATTTCAGTACATGCGCAGCTACATAACACGTAATGACTGACACACACGGAAGAAGATACATTTATCGGACATTGTGTTTGCAAAAACACGGATTTCGCAAGTTTGCTTGAAACGAAGAATGAAGGCCGTACTCGATATCGCGAAGTGCCAACAGAAATTACGAGAAATTAGAACTAAAATATTCCGACATGCAAAGTTAGTGAATTGAACAGAGACGGCTGTATGTATATTGTTGACTTATTGCCAAGCTCGAAATAAAATGTATTCAAAAGTTCGCACATTGTTTTAGAAGCGTTTCTGCAAAGTAAGAATCGAGAAGTAAACATGTTATCGCGCGCACAACAATAAATCTATAAATACGACATTTGCGATAATTACTCTGCAACGCATTTCACGTAGCGATCTACGTATATCTTCCGATTCGGTCTGTTCGATTGTCTTCAAGATCGCGTGCAACATCGCGCTGTTAACTTCATCGTCACTAGCAAATCGTTAACCTACGCAAGATTTCTCTCCAAACAAGTGGAAATTAAATCGTCAGACTGGAGTTTTGTAATGCGGATACAGGCGATACGATGGAAGCGAAAGCGCGTATTCTTGTCCATGAGAAAGCACTTGGAGCTGATTTCAATTTTAATTTGCTTATCGCAAAACCATAACGGAATCATAATGTATACCTGCTGAAATTGAAGTTTATTATTATTATTATTATTTTTTTTTTTTGGTTTTTTGATCAGTTCAATAAAACCAGACGTTTATATCAGTCATGTGAAATCGAGATTAGTTTGAAAATAGATCCGGAAGTGGCCGAGATCAAACATAGAGCGCGAGCAGACTTTTAACCTCGAATCACGTTATCGTAAGGTCAGTTTCCGGAAATACACTTCGTGTAAGCAAGGCGGCACGTATATTGCACCACTTACAGTCACGAGGATCACGATGTGCAAATGATCATCAGAAATGTCCGTCTGACTTTTTTCGGGTGTATGTTTGTAAGTTGCATTTTCTTCACATCTTTCAAGATGTGTAAATTTAATATATGTGTAGAAATTCAAATTTGGCCGAATTGGTAAGGCGGGAGTGCGGATGCACAAATGCGGGAAATCCAGATTCGACTCCAGACTAAAGAATTTTTTTCACAAAGACGTTTTTTTTAATGTTGTAGGAAATTAAAATGGGTAATTTATATACATACATGTCTGGGATGCTAATTAAGCATTTTGAATGAATTTTCAAATCGACATCAATTGTTTTAAACTTATATCTTTGAAACTACTAAACATTTTTTCAATTTGTTTTTTTTTTATTAACGCAGAATCAAACTTACGATTAAAAAAAAATAAAAATGGAAAAATATTGATTTTTCGCGGAAATGTTTAATTTTAAAATCACACGGATCTCACAGATCCAGTCTATCCAGTCTAACTCGTCGTCGTTTTTTTAGGCCTGTCCACGAAAGATTAATTTACACGTAAACTATTTTTAATTACTAATATTTTACTCTATTACTAATACCACATTATTTATACTCATTTTTGATGATTCTTGTAATATGCGTTTGAGAGAGAGAGAGAGAGAGTGTGTGTGTATGTGTGTGTGTGTGTGTGTGTGTGTTGAACGTGAAAAGATATTAAGCTGCATATCCATCACACAAAGAACGGACTTCTTTTGTCATTCATCAATATGCAAGCTAATTAAGTGAAACGTTCACTGAACGCGGGTTTTTTTGCAATTCTGGCGTAATCTCCCTCGCGAGAAATTGCAATCTCACCTCGGCTTGCAATACGACCTTGGCCTTGCCCGAATAAGACGCGGCCTTGGCGGCCGATCGATGCGACTATCAGTCGCTACAGCGGAAAGAGGGGGATTGAAACTGAACTAGTTCTCACGTATTCCCAGTTTAGATCATATCTCGTTCATCAACTGCGACGATTATTATATCTACTTTGATTCGCGTTTTAAAAATGCATTACGTGTTATTATTGTTCCGCTTTGAGTCGTCGATTATTGAATTCCTTAGGTAAATTGTGCGAGTTATATTGTTTATAACTTGTTCTACATTGCGCAACTTGGCAAAAAAAACTCTGACGCAAGAATTTCATTTCAATGGTAGACGCAAAAAGTCTCTCAAGAAAGGAGTTTTACAAATGTTTTGAAATGTCACGCTTATCATAACAATAATACAGATATATAAACGTTATCGGCGATACGATGATACACGGAAATTATCATGTCAGAAACAGTGAAGGACAATATTATTTATTTTAAAAAGTATGCTTTAATATATCGATCTCTTCTAAATCTTTTCAAAACACACCCACACACAAACTCACAGAAGCGACAACCCTGATTTTATAAACGAGTTTCTGTGTCATCTATAATCTGAGGGCAGTCTAAGAGGCAGTAAAAACACTTTTGCGGAGAAAAGTTTGAGAATGTAAGCAAAACCAGCGGGAAGATTCACGCTGACGAGCATGCGTACTTCCGACCTTGGCACGGGGAAATAACGTCTATCCGCGGCGCGCTGTTGAAAGATTGCATAATGTTACGCGGCGGCATATATAATTCCATTTCGTCTTTTTTTTCCGCGCTCGTGCCTCTGTCATATCTTATGCGCACACGAATCTCTTCGCCGCGGACTCATCACTCGGCGACGACAAGTGACACGTCAATTTTTCATTTCAGTCCAAACAGAATAATATGTCGGCGAACAACATTATTTGTGTTGCCGCCAAAGTGCGATTTTCAGAAAGTAATGAAGAATGTACATATACTTACTGGTCATTTAAATTATTCAAAAAAAAAAAAAAAAAAAAAAAAAAAAAAATTTTTTCTCATATAAAAGAGATATTGACGCAACCAACAGTTTGTTTGTTAGATTAATGTCAATTTATTTTTATTGACATTGTTCACATACACACACACACGTGTCGCGTATACGCAATATGTGGTATTAGGAATGCGCGTTAAGTACTTCCGGTTTCATAAAGCTTATTCGATTGCGAATTGTTGCTACAAATATGACTTTAGATGAGGCCTTGAATACGCCGTGCTAAATTTCAAGCTCGCCGCTTTAATCAGGTGGACTTTGCTGTGCGCGTTCTCAAGAAATATATATGTGTATACACAAGAAATATACGTTCTCGAGAAATATACGCGATGGAAATTAGAAAGGAAATTTATCGTATCTTGGAAAATTTTTGTTTCCGTCCAGAAGAACAAATGAATAGTCTATAGATAACAATGTATATAAATAACAGTCTGTTGTAATTAAAGAATAATAATTCATTTCTAATAGCACTGGCGCAATTCGAATCGTTCTTGTTCAGCAGATATCATCGGTTATTTGTCGAATGACCTTGCTCATACATTCGCGGTCACTTGACGTCAGTTGATGCAAATCGAGTGCCGACTTATCGGATCCATCTCACGTCATTGCACGATGGATCACTGGACAATGCAATTTACTGTAAATAGGTACCACCGAAAAAAATCATTATTCTACTTAGAATCACTTGTTGTTATAGATCATAATCGCGTCTTCGTCGCTACTGTTAACGTAAAGTTGACAAGTAATTTGTTACATCACGTAAGACACAAACATATTACATGTGCGAACATTACCGAGCAATCAAAACCAAACGGGATTTTGTTTCGCTTGTGCGTGTAATCAAAACGTCTTATAAAAACAAAAGTTTGTCGATACAAACCAAAGTAGACTTTATTTCTCGAACTAAAATTGTTACAATTGCTTCCTCGTCTTTTATTAAGTACATCTTAGAATTTTTGTTTCTCATTGACTAAGAAGTACATTTTGTTATCATTAGATGTGCGACCACAGTGCCAACCAAACAATTGCGTATAAAAAATTTGTTTTTTGATCAAAAGTGTCATCGAATTATTTCTTTTTGCACTGATACACGCATTTTAAGTCTCAAGACTGACTCGCTACACACATTAAAATGCTAAATTCGATCTAGTTTAGTTTAGCGCAACTAGGAGGGACTTTCTTGTATGCAAGGTTTCCCTACGCAACTTCCAACTAACAAATAGGTTATCGGTTGAGGTCACAATGACAGTAATGTCTGCGGTTGAAGAGTCAAGGACTGTATAATAAGCGTGATGTCGGTTAAAACTAATTAAAATTGCAATCCGCCCTAATTGAGGAGCATGAAATCTAAATTTACCAACGTTTACAAGACAGAGAAACAAATTTTAATAAAATATTTTTTAATTTTTATAAAATATCTTTGAAGATTTTAATAAAATATTTTTAAAACTAGTATTTTTATTGACGTTATCTAACACGAAGTATTACACGCTAAGAACGTCTACACGTTTCTTATAACAAAAAAGTAAGTTTTTTTTCACTCATATTTATCTATTCTGTTAGAATGTCGAAAGTAATAAGTTCGTTGTTTTGGAACACGAAGAGTCGAGTCTGACATTATTCTCTTCTGTTGAAAGTTTGTATCCTTGACACACAAAAGCTACAGTGACCTAACTCGGGGCAAAAGGGTCGTTCCGTTTGCGAATCAAATAGGTCGGGACGACAATATCGTGTAAGACGCGAACTTGATAATTTACAAAGATCACGACATTTCTTCTTCAACATTTATTTCGCGTTCAAAATATTCTTCATCTGTACAAAGAAATTAAAAGAAAAAAAAATGTAAAAAAATGTGTGAATTATTCGTTTGAAAAATTGTTTTTCTTAAAACATCAAATGTTTAAAAACAAATATTAAAAAAAATACTAGTTTGCCTTGAAGGAAGTTTATTAGGATAGTGTTTTTTTACACGAATCTCGTTACCATAATAATCTTTTTTAAAAGCAAACTTCGAGGTAGGTGTCTCGCGAATAGAGCAGATCGTCGAGTATTCTAAAAATTCATCATTTTCAGGGTCGCATCTCATTTTACATTTCTCCTTTTTCGTCAACGATTGGTTATTCGACGATTTTGATTTATTTACACATAATTTAAATTATCTGTATATAGAAAAGAAAGTAAAAGGTAACAGCAGCACAAAAATAAATTACGAAACTAAAAGGACATTTGACGCGCAACGGAAACTTTATAATCTTTTTTAACAAAAGTATCAAATAACCACGTGTTTGGTATTAAATAAGAGAATTATGATAAACGATAAACTTCTCTTAAATTTCATATGGCGCAAAATAGTGAGAAATATATAAAACAGCTAAAATAATCAACTGTAAACAAGCATAAGCTGTCAGCCACGTGTTCGCATTTATACATTCGAGATAGAGTTTATCAGGTGATTTAGTTAAAATTAACATTTGAATTAACAAGCGCTACGTGCGCGCATAGCATAATATATTTATAAATCTAAATATTTATAAACAAAAACAGAAGATTTACACGTTGCTTATTAGTTTTATTTTTGTTTCTTTTTTTTCATAGAAAATAAAATATTATGTAAAATAAATAAAATAAATACTTCTGAGGTCAAAAAAAACTGTTTACATTTATTCCTGAAGTCTAAACTTCAACTTTCAATTGTATGTATGTATTGCGGCATGACCTCTCGATAATTAAAGTATCGTTATTTTACTTGTGTATATATATATATATATTAATATATACATTGATATGTACATATAATGTATGTGTGTGTAGATGTAACTACGTTTATTCGATAGAAGAAAATTCGCAAGATATTTCTGTATTGTAGAAGCGAGATTGTGTTATCGCATTACGCGGTCAATTAAAATCGATCGTTTGGCATTTGTTGTCCCAATAATTCAGCGAACCAAGGCGGATTCAAGGCTAAGTTGCGCATTTGTTTAAACGAACAATACGACCTACATTGATTTCTGAAGACGATTCTTCAAGGTTAACCACAAGAATGTGCTAATATCGTGTATACATATAGGCACTTGCAAAGGACAATGCAAGGAAAATGTCCATATAAAATATCAATCAGGTAAGCTATTATATGTGAACTCTGTCTTACATTTCATTGCTACTTAAGAAAAATAATATAACTAAAGATATTAATTTTCAATGTGTGTGTATGTGTCATTCTATATGCTTGTTTATACTGTAATTTTATAGATCTAATATTTACATTCTTTTTTAATCTGACACTCTTCAGTTTTTGAACGTAATAAAAAATATTGATTTTGTGTGTGTGTACTTGCTTCCAGTACACGCTTTCGTGCCCTCGGTTACTACGATCTCAGGCCGTTAACGTTAACCGTTCCTGGAAAGAGGCGTTTCTTAGTTCGAATCGACCGTTATTTTTAGACGTCATTGACATTTTGCACGCAGACATGTTCGGACATTCGTATACGCACCTTATGAAAAAGAATCAAATTAATCACCAAGATTTTTTAATTGTCGCGAAATTCATCATATATAAGACTTAAATAAAAAAAAAAAAAAAAAAAAAAAAAAGAGTATACTTCTAGAAATATAATTCAATTTTTTTAAATATAAAAATATATAAAAAATGAAAATTCTCGCTTTTGATCGATTCCATCACTACTTAGCGTCTTCTCGCACATTTTCACTAGTCCTCGCCCACGTGTACCCTTCGAGATATACTTCTACGGTCGATTGAGTCATAATAATAAAGCAGAGAATAGAAACGTTAGCTTTCGCCCGTTGTTCGGACTTTAAATGCGCGGATGCTTTCGCGATATTTTTAGTGTCCTCTGTAAGACACACAGAGGTGACCGAAGTGAAAAAAGGCACAAATACACATCGTGTCTTGTGCAGACAATAGTCTTGTTTATCTTCGCAAAAACTCAAAGCGTAATTTTCCAAACCATATGAATGGCTAGCGGCTGGTAAACTTACAACTGTCACTTCTTTGACTAAAACTGAACACTTCGTGCAAAAAAATACACAGAATTCGCAAAGAGAGAATATGTCATATACTCGCTGTATTTCCAATATCACATTTTTCATTGTAAAATGTGAAATTGTGCAACTCTTTAATATTCAGATTTAAACACAAATATTACGATCGACTTTAAAGTGTAAGTGTTGTTTACATCCCAAAAATTTTCAATTCCATAGAACCATATACGACAGCGAGAAAGTTCTCAACTGGTTCAGCTGTTGTGATCGTTGCAATACAACTACTATGTGAAAGATAGTAGTAGTACACATGAAGAAGAAGAAAAGACGAAGCATAATTTCCTTTACTTTCACCGAGTCTCTACTACGATAACGCAAATTTCCGGCAGTGAAAGTTACTCGTGTCTTGTTACTACATTTTGCGTTCTGAAAAATCAGCCTGTGTTTTCTTTCTCCCTAAAAAAAGATAATATATTGTTCGCACTTCTTAATTTTTATTTAACGTCACATATATTTAATGTTTATGCTACGTAGCTAATTGTTTGTCTAGAACTTAGATAAGAATACAATTTGTAAATTTTCAATTTTTAATTTTTTAAATTTGTAATAAAAAAATTTTCTCTCTCTTTTTATAACTGAAGTAAATCGATGTACGTATTTATTTATCTTCGAAGAACTGGAATGAGTATTGTCAATAAGAGACATTTTTTTATCAGTTAATTTATTGTGATTCACGACGCATAAATATTTTCGAACCGAATTTATTTGTTCGGTGACAGATTGGAAAAATCTACTTAAAGAAACGAGAAAATCTTAAATAACAGCGCGTGGAAAACTTAATCGATCGACGCCCTTGACACGTGCTCTGGTTACTCGTGGCCAAGTCAATGCCAGAATAATTACACGCGAGAATCTACACTAACGAAAAGGCTTGGGACGAACACTGATCGTTTAATCTTTAAACACCATCATCAAACACACATTAGTACACGCGAACAATCGAATATTCGACTTATTTTATGTACATAAAAAAATATATTAAAAGTATAATTTCGTATGATTAATTTCACGAATTAAACATCGCTTTTTATTCTTACTCTCACGAAACTCCACTCTGTGCGCAAGCAGTGTTTAATCTAATGTCTTTGGCACGTGCCGCGCGCTCTCGCCGACTGTTTATCGGCGGGATAAGTATCATTATTATTCTGTGTCGTTTAGGAATGATCGGAAAGCGCGTTCACGATTGTTCGCCCACGTGTTGCACGCGTCATGAAACTCGAAAGTGGCCATTCACGTGGGCCACGTGGTTACGTGCCGCTGTCTCACGCTTTCACAACGTAGCTACCCTGTTCCGCGTCGACACAGTAGGTCATTGCTCTCTTCGTGTGTGTCGTCGTATGCACGTTGTGTAACGCAAACCCAAACGAAATGTAGGTCGCATCGCGCCTATTTCTCTCGCTTTTTGTCTGTCTCGGCCCGGCGTGCGATTACGTCACACAATCGGCGCAATTGATCGATCCCAAAAAAATATCACTGATAGACGGAATAGTTTTTTCCTTTATAGTTACAACTTTGCTCGATTAGTTACTTCCCATTTGCGTTCTAATTCTTTTGCTTTTGTAAACGTTTGACTTATAATATATTAAAATGTTAATAAAAAGCGTAGTAAAAAACGTCGAATTAAAATACCACACAAATTAAACGCTTTCTTAACTAGATATACAAAGCTAGTATGTATATGTGTAGATACGTGTCGACACATACACTGAAGTTAAGATATTGATGCATTTAACTTTTTTACATTTGAACTAAACGACTGTTCACGAAAAAGTTAGTGTCAAAAAAATATCAAACATTTCTTTTAACAGTGATATGATAATATTGGCCTTAATTATATTCAATCTTGTCGACCGCTAATTATATCGTATCATTTATATTTATTGTGATATCTATTATGTAAGCGCAAATCGTTTCCAAATTAATTTAAAAAAAAAAAAAACAAACAAACTATATGTAAATCAAAAGATAAAAAAGCCTGACCTTATCGGGTAAAAAGTGATAAAGAATTTGTAATTCACATATCATAACCTTGAGCGATATGCGTGCGATATGCGAAGCCTTGAATTGATTAATTTGGGATAAATAAAAATTTCGTCGCGAATGACCTTGTGATTGCGTATAAAGTATTTGGCTACGAGATGGTGTTAGGTGATATCAAAATTTCGCAAGACTCAACGATTTGCGATATTATAATCAGCAAACGACGAAAGTAAAAACATTTAAACTGAAATTAAACGGATATTCACTGGAACTTTTTTAATTACAAATGTTGATATTTTACAACGTGAATACGCGTTGCAAACGTGTTGCAAAAGCATTATAAGTTTAATAAATAATGTAATGTAGTTATTCAACCAAATATATTGATATTTTGTTACTTTTTATCTAAACAACAAAAAACTTGTAAAACGTGTAGGTGTTACTTTAACTGTGTAAACTGTATAAGTCGTGTAAAGAGCGCACTTTCCCCAATACATTTTTGTGTCGATTGAGAACGTCAGCGACGTTGAAATCCAGGAAGATCACCAAGAGTTTCACGAAGTGCTCTTTCTCTCGCTGGGTCAATGGGGGTCACTTGGGAGTCTCTGTCATTTAAGTTCTATCTCGAAATAGAGAAGTAAAATTTTGTTATCTTTTTTTTTATATTGTGTGTACGTACAAACACACGCGCACACATACTCGCAACACTATGTATCAATAGGCCATGTAATCATGTATATAATAATAAGCCATATAACAATGTATAAATAGCGAATCTTAACAGCAGCGTCAAAAACAAAGTTGAAAGAGATGTAACGACCGTACACTTTCTCTCTAAGTAAAAGTAAAAGTTGAACGAGTCGACGAGTTCAGTACTGCGATCGCTTTATTTATAAGATGCTTTCTCTTGTGCTGAAATTGCAATTTTCGAATCAATTTAATTGTGTGATCCTTAGAAATTACACTATTTTGGCAGCAATCAATAAGTATTTCATAAGAAATAATAAAAATACTTTTAGAATGCTTATACTTCATTTTATCATTAGATTTTTAAGTATGCGGCTCGTGTGCTGTACAAAATAAAAAATAGAATGTCTGTGTACAGTTGATGTACTTAATTTATAGCGGTAATCTTCAACGTTTCCGTAGTGTAGTGGTTATCACGTGTGCTTCACACGCACAAGGTCCCCGGTTCGATCCCGGGCGGAAACATGATTTTTTTTTTTTTTTAACAACATATTTTCTATATTTAATACACTTGTATTTTCTTTTTTGTAAATTTTAATTTATTTCATTTTTTAAACTTAGTATATAATAAAAAAAAATATATTTCTGCTCAGGATTGAGAAAATCGAGAAGATCTTGTGCGTGTAAAGCACACTTGATGCACTATTGCAAACTGTAGAAAAATGGAACTTTTATGTTTTCGACATATTTTAAAAGTATACACATATAATAAATAATAGTCTTGAACAATAATTTTGCAGAACGCACATTTCTTTTAGGAAAGTGCTGAAAATGTTTTTGTCTTAACTACAACACATGTTCTGCCAAAATTTATTTAGTTAATAATGTAAAGTAACAATGTAATTACATTATTAAGTTACTAATGTAAGTTCTAAAACAAAAGTAGACAATTGGATCGTAATACAGATCCATCGCGATTGATGGATAAACCCAAGATTTTATCGGTGATGATTTCTGCACAAAAACGAAGTTAGAAGATTTAGGAAACGCTGCTGATCTTTGTGTGTACGAAAAAAAAAAAAAAAGAACTCGCACGAGAGTATGAGAACACCGGATTGTGTCTCGAGGGGTAGGGCAGTCGAGCCGTCTCAAGGCCGGTTAGGCACAAGGGCAGCTTCAGTCTAGTGTGAACTCGACCGCGCCCTTCGAGGTCGTGCCATCCCATTCTCACACACACTTATCTTTACTTCTCTTTCGACAAGTCAACACAAGAGTTCCAGTTTCTTTGTGTTCCGAGTATCAGAGAACAACGAGAATAAGCAAAGATGAATCAATTTGAAGATTGACATGTATAATCGTGAACGAATTAACAATTAACTAATTGTAATTATTTTTTTACTTTTATTTGTAATTTGTAATGAGATTATCTCGTATGTGTAATCACAAGCGTAAAGTTTCAAACTTCTTTACTCTCTGTGTCGATTTTTTGTGTATAGTGCTATTCATTCTATAAGTTTCTCTCTTATCTCTATGTGATGCAAAAACAGATCAAATCTTGTCAATTGTCTCAGTGTGACATCTTTAATCAGTGTCGAAAAGACTTTTTTTTCATTGAACCGTGAGGTCAGTTTTGATTAGTATGAGAAGCTCGATAACCATTGTTATTGAATTAATTGCTAGTCGTGTAGAACAGATAAGCTCACAGACGTACCTCTGTTATTCCCTCCAACCCCACGAGCTTCGAATCACTTCATAATTGGATGTCACGCGATAGGGAACGACGGTCGAATCAAGGTCTCGGTCGATGAAAGGGACAAGATTCGCTTCGGCAAATAAGCTAAACCCATTTTGGTTTCGAACTTAAGGTTTGGTTTTGAACTTAAAGTAAGCAGTCTTATACCAAATGTTATTAGAATACATCAGTAGTTTTTATTAGATTACGAAAGAAATTCTCTCATGCGTGAAAACGTATTCTCTCATAAATATTTTAATGCTTGAATGCTTCTTGTCGAGCCAGATAAATCTTCGCAAGTTATTTGTCCTAAATGTGTATCGTAATTACGAATGAGCAAGATTATCTAACATAAATTTAATTAACAAAGATTATTATAATATAAATTTAATTAACAAAGATTATCTAATAGAAATTTAATTAACATTGATTTTACAAATTCTAATTTTGCGACACGAGATATCTGATCTTGCAAAATAATTAATAAATTTTCGGAGAAAACAAAATGTGTTGTCGAACACACACTTTTTTTGCCAAAGACAAGATTTCGGAATGAAGTTCAAAGGGGATGAAGTAACCGATTTCTGGCGTGAGTTTGAGTGAGACCCGTCTTGACCGGGCGAAACACGAGTAAGACGGATGAAAGGGCGGAACGCCATGCAAGAAAAGGAGGGGAAGGGAGACAAAGAACCGAAGAAGCCCTCATTCCATACCGCGCTGCACGCCATACTCGCTCTCAGTTCCCGGGGTTAATGCACCACGGTAGACACAAAAATCCCCCCAAGGTCGGTGCATCCCTGTCTGTCGGTTCGTCCGTTCTACGGATGACCGTCTCGTGCCCCACCCTTCGGACAACCCCCTCAACACTCAGCGTCCCTCCTACAAGACACAGACTCACCCACGCGACTTGATCTTGAACGACTTCAGGGCCATGCAACAAAGACATGCAAAAATTTTATTAGACAGCTCATGCGAAATATATAAACACTCGGTCACAAGCCACTCATTTTCGTTAAGTACGAAGAGCAATTATTGTACACATTTACCGCGACTGATTGAACAAGAATCAAAGTTCTTGTCAGAAATAAATTCCGATCTGAAAGAAGCACGGTCTCACACACATATCACAGAGGAGAAATAACATTACTTGTTACGATAATAACTTGATAATAACTTGACTTTGATAATAACTTTTCTCTAACTTTTTTCTCTAGAATATTCGGATCAAAAATTTTCGATTGCGGAATCTTTTTTTTTTTTTTATATTAATTAAAGTTAATAAACGTTCAGATTGTAACACTACGCGCAATGCAAAGAAAGAACGAAGAGAACAATTGAGAGCACGCGTAAAGCGACACACGAGTGCAACGGCCGGCTGTGCATCCAGACTGCAGACGTCCAATAAAAATATCTTACGATAGTCTCTCTCTCTCTCTCTCTCTTCTGATCACCTTTCTATCCCCTCATTCATCGTCAAATTATTTTTATTGTCGAATAACCAAGTGGTGATTCTTTCTCCCTCTTTCTTTCTCTTTTTCTGATTAACAGCGTAGCAACAGATGCTTTCTTTTCGAATTAAAAGGCAAGTCAAACAAAAAGTGAAAATACCTGTCTGTATTTTTGAAAATTCATTTCAGACATCATGTGAGTTTTGCAAATTTATTTGCAGAAATCACGAGAAATACAATCAATTTTAATTTCAAAACTCAATCGATTCGCGCGACTTTTGCACAGTAATTTAAAAAGATATATTGTATAAAAAATATCGTTAAGCTGATATATATTCTACTGTAATTGAAATCACATTTCGCGAATAGGTTTTTTGAATATGTTTACCAACGATGTCAATAGATGCAGCTAACTTTTGAAATTCAACAGCTGCGTTAGCGCGCACTAAGTGTATGTACGGCGAGTATACACGGCTGATGATTCAAATGAACTTTTTTTTTTACAAAACTGAGAGCGTATTATCTTCTCGTTATTGATACGACTACAGGACGATGCACTCGCTCGTCGCCAACGTAAATACATGCGCGAAAAGACGACGATCGGAGCTTTTAACACGTACATACTCTCTCGAGATCTATGAGATTCTTCGCGGATAAATTTTCCGCGTCTACTCTCACTAACGCAAAAGGCTTCTGAATCACTCTAAATTATTACGAGGCAGCCGAGAAACGGGGTGTATTCTGGGTCGAACGGTATATTGTTTCCCTGCGACGTCGATTGCAGATCTCTAAGAACGGTCTGACCGTTAATCCTCCCGATTCGATCCTAAAAATATCGGAGAAAAAAACGCGAGACGCGTGTCAACGCGCCCCCTCGAACAATTACCGATGTGCAAATAAATATCTAAACTTTTTCGAATAATGCAAGATAATAAACAAATATTGCAAGTGTTACAATAAAAGAAGATAAAAACGTTTAGATGTTGCTTATGTATAATCTCTAATCTATATTTGATTCTTATCAACATAGTATTAAGATTTAAATAAAATTGCTATTTCTGATTCCTACTATCTGCAATCAAGCGAATCAACTATATAATTAATAATTATAAACTACATAATTTATTTTTTTTTAATATCTTATGCATAAACTTTTCAAAGATGAGATTTTGATTCGTTTGACGTTTAAGCGTCACCGACCGTCGCTTGGTCGCGACAGTCGAGACGATTCATAGTATGAGTCACTGGAAATATAATCCGAATCTACAGTCAGCTATGACGCACAAGGTCAAGGTTTTACATAGTAATCAAGAAACAAATTAATTCACCTTGTATTGGTACGTATAGATACGACAGAGACTCAATTGACTGTGTTACGTGTACGCACAACTGAAACTATGCGCACAAAAAAAGATACATCATAAATTACTTTTTGATCATGTATTTTCATTACAATTTAGTATTTTATATATTATATATATATATATATATTTTTACATATTTGATATTTTTCAAGTAAAATCTACAAAAGATATAAGTTTCTTTAAATTAGACGCACTGCTTCTTTCCATCCTGTCTACCCTACGCTTTATTATTGAAAGCTTCCAGTATATATAATCGGTAGTATAACACTTTTACACACGTAAAATTTACAATGACTATACGTATGATAAAACGATGTCGCACATAAAGTCATTACACACGAAGCATCGATCAGTGCGAAGAGTTTCAACTGAAATATTACACATGCTCAATTTTAGAACTTCCTTCCACATTGAACACACAATTCGCTGTAACATTCAGGCTAATTAAAGAATCAACCTCGCAGTGACGAAGCTTCGTATAACTACATAACGTCGCATAAATTACATTCTCGCGAACTTTTACAAATTTAGACTTTCTCTAACCGTGTAACGAGAAATTTAGAGAAAGTTAATTAATATTTTTTATATTATAAACATTGTTCCGAATCGATCAGCCTGGGGCGATTCTTTCGGTCGAGAGAAACGCATCGGAGGGTAAATCACTTGGATAACCTCCGATTGACCAGTAAACGATGACCCTCGATTCGTTCTTACGTCGTTGAAGAACAAATCGATGCCTCGCGCAGTGTCAATGTCAGCCGTAGGACAGATGCGGTCGAAGATGCGAGAAGGGGAAGCAGAGCAGAGCCACAGTCTTTGGCATTGCATCATAGTGACGTCAGTCAGCAACCTCTTCGCTTACTCCGCCATTAGACTTTGCCCCGGCATGCCCTCACCTACTATGAACGACTACGGCTTTACCACCCCACATTAAGTTCTCCAACCTGCGGCATGAACACACCTTCGCATCAGTCCAACCTGTTGATCTAGCTGAGAATAAACCCAATCCCTCGTTATGGAAAATACCGAAGATCGTAACACAAGCGCGTATGTTCAAATATCGATTTACATATACTTGTTTTGTAGCCGTCATCGAAGAATCAGAGAGATAAAACGTATCACTCAAAGATAAAAAAAACCGTTCGGTTTTAATCTGAATTTTTTAATCTCTCCGAACGGTGGATTCTGATAGAATATTTTTCACATGTAAACAAAAGATTTGGAGCAAGAAAAAATGTTGCAGGAAGAGATTTCTTGAGAATTTTTAATAAAGCTCTCACATCGAGAAAATGTTTTCCTTGTCGTGAAGTGACGAAGTTCTTTTGCAAAGACAAAGAACTTCGCGAAGCGAAGTCCGCTGATGTTCAGAGTATCGAAGCATACACGGGCGACACACGTGGTATCGAATTACCTCTGTCTTACTACACGATTTTCGGGTGGTCCACGACTGAAAAAAGCTGCACACACACACACACATACGAAAGAGAATCTCGATCGAGTCGAGCTCAATACGAGCTGCCAAGGTAGGCCAGTGTGTTTTTTCGTTTTGCGAATCATACTTCGCGCACCTGTCCAAAATCGAATGTAAGTACTTTGTGTTTCTCTGTGACTTGGCTTGAAAAGCTGATAAGGAATTAATTCTCAATAACGAAACAAAACCACTCCTCCCCCCGTTAAAATCCGCGCTGAAACCCATGAAATTCTAAACCGATGATAATAAAAACCTCTCGCAAGCTTTTCCTTTAAAATAAAACATTTCAATCATTAAACAAAGTAACTGATGCGGCAAGCTGAAAGCACACAGCGGACAAAGGTGGTGAATATACGGTTCTTCTTTTTCGAGGTCACCCATCGCCCGTGCCGTACCACCTGCCCGTTGATACAGTCGAGCTCACACTCCTTTGATATTAATGTCCATTTTGTAACGGAAGATAATATGATTCCCCTACGTAGAATGATGTAGGTGATATAAATGAATTCTCCCCCTCGCTAAAATGGAATAAGTAAATTATGCTTTTTATTTCACACCGAGCTGATGATATGACTGCGTGCCGCACAATTTGTATCAATAACGAAGACTCACAGATGTAAACAGTGTGATTTAATCCTTGCAAAAACTTACGATTTATTCATTACGTTTAAAGTGGAAAACGCGATAAAATATAAAAGCGTGTAAATACATCAGTATGAAATACAATACTCGATATCATCTATTTTGATTTTGATAAAATGGAATCAGTTTATTACAAACGATCCCCCCAAAAGACCTATTATAAATAATTACACGCGCAACCGTCTGTCGTGAGTCAAAAACGCGGGTGCGCCGACGGCCAGGTGTTCCGGCCGGCGTACGCCGATTTCGTGGATCGTCGTCATGGCAAGCAGACATCCCGAGTTGTGCGTTTGGCAGATGACTGCTGGCAACACCGTTTGCTCCGTTTATGTAGGTCACAAGCTATGCATGGGGTTACAACATTCAGGACCGTAAAAGTCAAAGTTTGCTTTGCTGTATATATACAAGAGAAATACGCATACACACTCGAGCAATTGAAACTTTGCTTTGGCTATACCTCACTCGGTCAATTCCCGTCGGATGCAGATGGTTTAACTTAGGGAGGTCTGAGGCAAAGCTCGAATTATTAACAAGACAAGAAAAACGCTATATTTTATATTGCGCGTCTTAGATATAAAAAAATTAAACCCTACAAAAAAATTATAGTAATAAAATATTTGTTAAAAGTTTTTGCAAATTTTTCTGATATTTAAAAAAAATATGTGTGCGTGTGTGTGTATACGAAAAAATTTCATCTCTTTGAGCACGAGCCTGACATAACAAAATGCGGTTGATTCGAGCAGGTGTTACGAGTAAACGAAGCACCCGTTGTCGAAAGAGTTAAGCCACCTGTCCATTTTTATCAAGCGTATTACATACATTACATTCACACTTCACGAAGCGCAGCGTGTCTTCTCCGTCTACAAAAAGGCGTAACGAGATACATATAGCTTCAGCTCACATGGTCGAAAGGCTGTGTCTTTGTGCTTACATTCTTCATTTCATAACCGTCTATAACCGCCTTCCCGGTTCAGGATTAATAATTATATTGTTCAATAGAGGATAATGACAGACAAATTACTGACAAATGGTTTCAAAATGATAAACAGTAAAAAAAATGATATAAAGAACCAATTTGATTCAGTTGCTTTCTACTTAATTTTTCACTGACGAGCAACATCAAAAACGTGAAAATACATTTGATGTGTCCTTCCGGATAAACTTAAAGAGAATTTGATTTATTCTTCTAATTTAAAAATCCTAAAGAGATATCCTAAAGACCGATTACGTGCAGGTGTGGCCCCCTTTTACATAAGGTCTTTCTGCCTTCTGCATTCTGACTTCTCAAGGCAAAGTGAGAAGAGAAATCGCGTGTCCTTCATGAAATAAACCATTGATGATTTGAAATAGCCTATAAAAGCGACCCTTTAACTGAACAGATGTCGCTTCCTTTGCCAATAATCATTGGGTTGTAAGTTAGAAATGATGACAGACAGTTATTGGATCGCTTAAGATGTGATTATTGCGTTTATTGTTAAAAGACGCATTGAATAATGTGCAATTTGGTTCTACTCCCTAAGGATCTAATAAAAGTCTCATTTGAAGAATTTGGAAACGAAGAGAGGTCTGTTTTCAAAGAAGGTCAGTCTTTTATCCATTCGCGCGTAAACACACATGTGCGATAGTGAATTTTTTAATAAAACGTTTCTAAGGTTTCTTTTGCAGAAAAGTGAATATATTTTATCGTATATATAATATTTAGTGACATGTAATAAGACTGTCATTTTTTGAAACAAGAACCTGAGAAAGACCACTATTGTTTTTTTTTTTTTTATTCGCAAGCATCGTTGCAATGATTGTTTTTTTTAATAAAAAAAACCCAGAGACGTTCCGGGTCTTTTTTTGTGACACATATTTCATCGTATATCTATTAACGTGTAATAAGACTATTACTTTTTGAAACAAGAGGCTGAGAAAGCCGTCACTGTTTTTTCGATTCTTTCAAAATTTCGAAAATTCTTTTGTCTACTTCTCTTCTTTGTCAAATAATTTACTACTGATATTTATTGCGTAATATTCGCATTAAGTGCTGTACAAGATTGTTTGACGTAATCGCGTGTTGTAATAATTATAATTGTAAAACATAAGATAAACGTGTGCCTTATTATCTTCCATGACCTACAGGGGCGTATGAGGTCAATATGCGTGGGTTGTTGCACCGGGTAGGACGTCGGATCGATACAGCTTGCACCGGGGTGCACAACCCAGCAACGTCCCACTATCATGTTCCACCTTCCCATCCATAGCAACAGGCAGCTATTTATGTGCGCCAGGTTAACTCGTTACGCGCGTGTCAGTTTCTGATTAAATGACGACAACACAATCAGTCTCTTCTGTTTTTTCTGATTATTTTTAAAATAATCAGAAAGCAACAGGCTCATTTCAGTCAAACTTAATATATTGCCTTAGTATATTATTACAATTATATTACAAGAAAATAAAAACTCATTTTATTATTACTCATATAAAATTCTGAGAAAGAAAATTCCAAATGACGCTTCCATGAATCAACATAGAATCAACGTCAAAACAGAATCAAGAGTGCAAAATGTGCAAACTGTAGAAAATGTGATATATAAATAAAATATTTATTATAAAAATTAAGTGGGGAATTAAAATCTTGAAATTTAATTAAAATTTTAAAGAAGTTTTTTTCGTACGAGCACATTTTTAAAGAAAACAGAAGTAATAAAAAACAGTCCGATAGATTATCGATGATTATATTATAATCAATGTTTTGTCGTCATAGTATCTGAAAATATATATATATTAAATGGGGCATCAATTTGACCTTTCGAGGAACTGGGAGTCAGATTGGCGGTGGGTGTCATTGCGAATAGAAGTCACACTTGGAAAAATAGGTTGAAGGTTAAAGGTCACGATACAACGAACGTAGACATCGTCTGTTCATTTTCATCTCTTTTCCAGTATCAAAATATACCTCAGAGTGAAAAAATATCAATATATTGTTTAAAGCGATTAAAAAGCAATCCGATTAGTTGTTTTTTTCTATCGATAGCCAATGTTCAAACATACTTTGCACAAGGTCGATCGCAAATTGCGCAAGTAATTCTTAATTCTTTTTATCTTTATAACAAAAACATTTTACCATTCACGCTTGTAGAATACATAAGTATGAACCGAGAAGAGGAGATAAAAGTAAAACGAATTAGAATTCGGCCTTGATTCGGCGACCAAAGTTTTTCAGGAGGGTGGCAAGATCCTTAATGGTATAAGAGCAGGGGAAGAGCAAAGATAATTCGAATGTGTATCAGAGGGTGAGTGAGCCCATTTTTCCAGCCAGTGACTTCCAGCCAAAATTCTCCAAGAGCACGCACACGCTTATAGATAACATCTTCTCGCGTTTGCTTTTTTAAGGATGAAATATTTTTTCAGTTCGTTATCATTTTACCGATGAGTAGTTCCGAGTTTTGAAAATCTGAATTTTTTCGAAGTTAGAATCTGAGTGTCTCTCAATATGAGAGAGAAAATAGAAAATTAAGTTCTTTAAGTACTTAAATCTTGTGATATCTGCTTTCGTGTAATAAAAAATTATGTAACTGTTAATTTTTTATATGATATACATAAAAAGTGCAACACATATATTTACATAATCTATTTTCTTCCAAAATCAAAAAAATTCAATAAATCGATTAAAAAACAGTCTATAAAATTTTCTCTTTTCCTTCTCGTATGTTTTTCCCCGTAAAAGCGCTTTTCCTAAGAGACCGGTCGTGTATTACGACGACACATTACTATGACTAGTACCAGGCATGGCAGTTCAGGCATGTCGGAGGCCAAGGCCGAATAAATTTGCCCGGGGACTGCCTATCCATTCAAAAGCTTCTCCTATGGCTCCTCGACCCGAAATTCGGCACTCATGGAATCTACGTGACTACCAAACCGCGTAATTTTGTTTTACCCCAATTTAGTTCGGTTTCTATTATATTAAGAAACGTGAGTGCGTATGAATGTATAAATTTCTAATTTTACTTAAGTAACACTTTTTCGCGTTATAAGCTGACGCGCGCAAAAGTACATAATATATTTTTTTATGTATATTTTACTCCTACATAAAAAAAAAATAACTATAAATACATCGCCATTAACTTTATCGGTAAGTGAGACCTTGTTTTGTCATGATCAGATTACATCGTGAAGAATACATTTGTAAAAGTGATTGTCCTTTTAGGACAATCTCTATATGAAAATGATAACGAATACTTATGGCGCGTTATCACGCTTGTGAACAAAACATCATGTAAATCAATATTTTCATAAAAAAATGATCACATGTCGCGCTTAATTTCGATAAAAAAAAAAAAAAAAAAATCCTTTATTAAAAGAAACGGCAATATGCGTTCCCGTGATTCGACCGTGAACCGAGCCAAGAAAAGCAAGAAGGAAAATGCGCGACGGTGACAATCGAGTCTTATCAATCGCGTGGCACAAATAAGCGTTACTGAATGCAAAGAAACGGATATAGACAAGGGATGCGGGAACGGAGGAAAACAAGCACGATGCCAAGTTCGAGGACGCAGGATGCTTGACTGCATCGCTTTGCACGCGCGACTAAAAGAGATACACGTTGAGTGTACGTGTATGTGTGTGTACGCGCACGCGTGTTCGAAAATTCATGTTTCTAATATCAACATTCGTGTCAATAATAAAACAAAGTAGATACCGTTACACTCACCGATCGTAAAAACACTTAAAATACTAACAACGGTGAAAATTTTAAGTACGTTTTATAAATTTTCCATCAGCACTAATAAAGTGGAGGATCATGAGAAGAAGAGGCCAATCCATAAAAGCGAAAAATAACACGCAATTTAATTAAATACGCGTTTTAATGCCAATAGCATGATTTTTCCATCATCTTTACCTTGAAGCAAATGTGTCGTATAATTGCCAGAGAGAGAATTCAGGCGAGAACAGATATATATTCGTGTGCTGTGTGACGCTTCTAAAAAGTGTTTTTTTTTTTTTGTTTTGTTTTGCGCGCCAGTTCATCTTGGATGACAGATGGATGTTGACACGAACAATACACGCGTCCGTTCCGTCTACAATTATATTCATTGATTTATTTCGAATGTGTTCTGCTAAAAAAATTGCACAACTCTTTTAACATCGAATAGACGCGCGGTGTCTATATTATAATGAAGAAGCGGAGATATTTACGGAAAGAGTTTTGAAACGGTTTGTTTTTTCTTCTGGCATATAATATATTCATTGTGCACAATCAGAAGAAGGAAATACTTTCTAAGTCTTGACCGCGGCGTTTTTAGCGCGAACATTCACGGGTTAACGGCGCGGCTCTCGTTGAAGGTTAACTCCTCGACCTTCGGCGATACGTCGATTACTTGAAAATAGCCGTTGTTGTCGGAGCAATGCGCGCGACACACGATGTCCTACGCATACTCGTATCATCAGAGACGTCCTTCGTGGGGCATTCTTTTAGCTACATTATGCACATACACACTATCAGTTGCATGCGCTCGAGCACAGGCAATACACGTGACCGAGATTGTATACGTACAACATGCGAGTAGCGCGCGCGGTTGCAAAACTTTCGTCGATTTATCGTCGCTGTTGCAAATTCAGTTTAAGGAAAAAACGACGGGTTCAGTTTCAGTTTATTGCGCAAACAAACGCAATGAGATATTCCGCGCGAAATTCTACTTTACTTACACAATTTCGTTGTACTTAGAGATATATATATTTTGAGCACAAAAAAATTTCTGCCGAAAAATTGTGCAATTGTTCGAGAAAACAATCAATTAAAGAGTATTATTACACACATTATACGCACCTATTAAATATTTCTCTTCTTCGTCATTGAGCGGTCGAAGTCCAGACACGACCTCCCCCCGGAGGGCGATATCCTATTGATAGATATAAAACGAAACATTGTCCTCTCGAGAACGTTTTATCAGAATGTTTCAGCGACACCAACGTGACCAAACAGTCACGAGTCATTGAGATATTTTCAAAGTTAAAATATAAAGACTTTTTCCCAAGTTCCCAAGTTTTCTCAAGTTCTTTCAACACTTTTACGGCAAAACAAAATTTCACTTTCAAAGTTTCATTCTCTTCTGCGATACAAATTTAATAAAGAGAGTTTTATATTCTTTTGTAATTCTTTTTCATATAAATCTCGCCTCACACGCAAACGGTTGTCAATTTCGCCGCCACATATGTGATGAACAGTCAAGGTCGCGATCCTCCCGTTTGAATATAAATTGCATCAATTAGACTCACCTTTATTCCCGCCGCGTCTGTTTGTTCGCTGATTGGTCAGGATTATGGTACTGATATCGCGCTTTAACTCCCGACGTTCAACTCTGCGACAAGGTCAGAAGGAGAACTGTGCTCGCTCTTCTTGTCTGAGAGTGAAAACAATGGATCGCAAATAACTTTGTTTTTTTCCTTCTACTTTACAGTGAGCAACTAACTACTTTAAGCTGTTTTATTTTCCATTAATAATATTTCTACGATTATAACAGCTGTCGTATTTATTTCTATTTTATGAGCTCGCGTACACACACACATTTATGTGTGAAGGTTGTAAAACACTTGAAAGACAATTAGCTATTATATTTTTTCATCAACAAATTACAAAATAAATAAGAAAAAATAAAAAAAAATTCATCTGCTACAAACTTAAGTTTGTCAAAGTCACTCTTCGGTTTAACAGTTAATCCCCGAACTCCCCTTTCCTACAAATCAATCTTCCTTTGTCGTAAAATTACGAAATAACGCCTTAGAGAGTGGGCGTGTATATTTGACGTTTTACCGGGAAAGAAAGTAAATATATCCTCGAATTGGCGAGCCGTATTTCAAGGAAATTGCGGTTTTTCACGCGAGTGTCGTTCCCACAGTTACGGGTGCATCGTGTAATCGCAAGATCATCGTCGATCTTGAAATGCGACACAGGATGTTGTGGCAAAGGCTATCTCATTTTCACCGACGTTTCCGTTTGCGCATATATATATACACAACATCCTTGAAAGATACGCACGTTACGATGAATCAAGACGAGCGATTCGATGTAGTCCCGTGCTATTAAGCAACGTTTCACGCGTTACAATCAAAATCAGACGATCGTTGCGAAATTTTTTCAGTTAATTATCGCAAAACAAACTACGTTGACGCGATTTCTCGCAATAAAAAAAAAAAAAAAAAAAAAACATTATCGTTCTTTGATACAATCAAGATTCCAGGATATAAGTCGCGATATATATTGCGCGTCGTCCTTCAAGATGTAAATGGAGATAAATATTATACCGAGATATCCGACGACGAATAGGCGTTGTTACTCGACCGTAAACCTACTTTCCCGCGAAACAAACGCGAGTATACACAACGCGCCTTTTTCTCCTCCGCACGGGTTCGTAATAATGGAGAGAAAGTCGCAAACGTAGGCACATAAAATATGAGGAAGCCTGCGTGTAGTCACTAATGCATCCTTATTTGACTCAGCAAAAATTTTGCAATTATCAACACGCGTGTAAAACAATTGCATTATATGTCGAACTAAGAATTCCAATTGTAGAACGCTCTAATTTGTAGATTGTTACGCAAAAAAAAAATATATATATATGTATAAATGCCGGAACTTTCAAAGAATGATTAAACGACATTGCGCTTCGACACTAACGAAGGACACCTTTCTCAAGTGAAAGGATACGGCGACCTCAAAAGACATTCTCATAGCGTCGTCGGATAGAATTATTGCGTATATAGGTACGAAATGGAAAATACGCGGGAGAATATCGTGTTTGCGTTCAATTCGGGAAAAACGTGCCGGTTGCACGAAACTGTAGTAGCCGCAAGAGGTTGTAATCGCGTACAGTCTCGTCTCACACATTCACGCCTGCAACGGTAGTATAACGGATCTCCGCGAGATTATTTATGCGATCTCACAATGGAGCGAGTTACGTAAGACGCCGTCCGCGTGGAACTGGAATAGCGGGAACTGGTCTCGAGCCAATAATTGCTGCGTCTTAATCGGTCGACGCTCGTCCTTCGGGGAGAGTGGCCTGAAAGAGAAACCCGGGAGCGATCTTTGTCGAAGACGTTCTTTATTTATCCGCGAGTCATGCGCTTCCGGACGAGACTTTTTCTAGACACATACGCGCGCACAACGCAACAAAATCCTGCTTACAGTTGAGACCATTAAAACATCTACGTACATAAGTTACTGTGGACATAAGCCCATTCAGATTATTTATCTTTTTACGTGATCAGTGTAAAATAGCATCACTATTTATTTACGATTAAACATGCTAATTGACAATCATTACCTACATTTAATCCTGTTTACCTAACTGCAATAATTGTTTTAATGAGTTACCAACTAACCGAGCTCGAGGTCGATCATTGTGTGAGTAAAGCTGTTAGACATACATGCCTGCATCATCCTAGTGTAACAGAGCGACTCGGACATTGTGCCAGACAAAAGCATCGTAGGACCTTCGTCGTCGACATGAACAAAACGAACCGGGGACCGTCCTTCTTGGTGGCAAATTACCTTCGTCCTAATTCTAATGTTTGAAAAGTCGTTAGAAGGATCATAAACTCGTTAGCAAGGTCTGTCCACAGAGATTCAAATCTTACGACGTGTATGAATATTTCATACTCTTAATTTCCTTTTTTTTTTAATTTTTAAATTACAATTTTAAAAATACGCTTTTATTTTTAAAATGTGTCTTGGTTTTTTATCAAAAAATTATTACGATATATTGTAAAAAAAGAGATTGATCCGAAGTCCGCTTGTCGGAATGTTAATATCCACAAAGAAATATCTCTACTCGGTTGTGTCCTTACAAATGAAAGATTCGCGCGTCAAACGAGAAGTCGAGAGCAAGTTGATTCTGTGTACGTGTGAACAATGAGACGTAAAACTAACTTCAAAGTGGGTGAACAGGTCACCACGCGGCTCGTGGTAGAAACGGAGCGCTATATCTCTCGCTCTTTCACTACGACCCAAAAGACCCGGCACATCGAAAGTCGGCATATGTGGGAAAGCTTCAGGAACGATACACTGTTGAAATTCGTCGCTTTCGCTATGTGTACATCCACGCAGTCGGCAGCATTTGTAATAGTTCCGAGAGAGCTAATTTCTAACGAAAATAATACGTTTCAGATTCAATTTTGGTATTTTCAAATTTATCTTTAAAAATAACACTCTGAAATAAAAAGTTTTACGTTTGTGTATCATTTGCATTATCGCAGAATGAATAAATAATTAAAACACATTGGAAGTAAAATAACGAGTTCCGCATGTTATAAATATCAAAATCTCGGAAGACTCGCAACATTCTTCTGAAGATCTTCCACACTTAACACCTTTCACTTCGGGATATCGAGAGATCCTGGCGAGTATACGATTTTATTTAAATAACAGCTGCATCACGATCGAGTGGCGCTCTTGATTATACTCTCACTTTCTCTGCGTCGACCCGGTTTTCGACGACACGATTTGCTCCGCCAAATGGGAAAGTGAACACTGTTTTTTTTTTTTTTTTTTTTTTTTTTTTTTTTTAAAGGAGTGGCAAAGTTTGCCATATATGATATCACGATGGGAACAAGTAGGTAAAATTTGAACGTTGTACCAGACTTAAAAATCGTAGTACAAATATTTCAAACGATATTCGCAAGGTGATTGTCAGATCGATTGGTCTGTCAGTGTTACTGGAGCCATGAAAGAAAAAAAAATAAATTTTTTAAAGCTGTCTCTAAAATTACTGTAAAAACCTTCGACTCGAAGAAAAAAAACTGTGAAAGATTATCGATATTTATCCAGAAGAATGACAATGTACGGTGATCTATGTGTTGACAAATGTCTTGTGATGTTTCCGCCTTTACGAAGTCATTTCGAGAATGGCCCTCACGTGCCGCTTTGAACGTAACATTCACAAGTTTGCGAAGAGTTTTAATGCGTAGGTCATTAAATGACAAGTATTTATTACAAGTAGTTAATAATACTAACGCGATATGTAAACTCGATTATATAAGTCGTTAAGAAAGAAAACATGTTTAAAATGTACATTTATGTTGCAGACGCGGACATTTTTTTTATTTTATATAATATTAGAGTATATAGTAAATTAAAGTAAGTAAATTAAATTAGATTATAAATTAAATTAGATTAAATTAGATTATAAGTAAATATAAAATTAATTTTTTTTTTATATAAGAGATAATATACAAATATAATCACCGCTCTTATACTTTCTTATTCTTATATAAATAACATCTAATTTTCATATGTTGAGGTGTGTTACAAAACGTCCCGAAATATCTTAATGAGATATATCCACTCTTATTTGGCCAAATACCCAAAAAGAAAGCTAATCGCGTTATAATCAGACGGTCGTTAATATCAGTCCACCTTCACGATGTCGTTTCGCTTCGGTTGTTGCCGCGACGCTTACTATACCCCGGAAATAGCTTTCACTTTCTCCTCACCGCTTTGGTCGGTTAACTTTCCCTGCCGCGACGTTGATATCGGACGCCAACGAGCGCGGACAAGCGAGCACATGCACACGCATGCTTTTGTAGATCGGGAAAGGGGGAAAAGAATCGGGTTTCTAGGTCGATCCCGTTGATGGGAACAAAGAGTGCGTGCACACCCGTTTCTCTCGCACTCACGAGGATTTGTGAACCCGTTGTGAACCCGCGAACACTCTTACTAACCGCATTTATCTTCCTCAAGTGGCGTAACGTGAGGGTCTGATCCGCTTTCTATATTCTATTTTGTTGATACCTATTTGTCTCGCGACTGAGTGTGCGATATGGCATCGCGCGTTCTGAAGCGACGGATACCTGTGTTGATGAATTCCAAAATTTGTTTGCAAAGAGAACGTTCAGATCAACTTGCGATGCTTTTATTTGCAAATAAAATAATGATTTTCTTTGCAATTTTTCACTGAGGTTTTATCCAGTAAACATATTTAAAATATCAAAATTCAGTAAACACATAAAAGTTGATAAGATTTAGTTTTCTAAGAATATACAACAAAACTGAAATAGAGCTCAAACATTTGCATCGTGAAGCTGCATTACAAGACAAAACAATATTGATAGAAAAATTAAAAAAAAAAATTTTTATTTCCTCCGATTGCAGCGCGAAATATCTACGATGAATGTGGCATCGCCCTCTCGAAGAGCGAAAGGAAACGAGAAAGTAGAACACGGCCAACGACCTGCTGACACGGTGACACACATTTCCTGCTTGTCTCAACGAAAGTGAAAAGAACCGCTCTTTTATCGGCTCGAAGAACGAAATTTTTATGTATACCGTGCATGACGAATCGCGTTTTATAAATTCGATATCACTTACGACACGTGCGAAACGCACAACTAACGAAGAATATCCTGAAAACCAACCAGGAAACTTATTCAATGTCGATATTATTGCACGAACAATACACCTGGGTATATATACTTATAACTCTTGGTTTGTTGACGCATGAATAGAATTTCTAACTTTCTCAGATAATTGACGTGAGTTCTCCAAAATCGGCGAAATAACGATTGAGCCATCTCCAAATTATCGGTTACAAACAGGACGCGTGTAAATCACAAATTCGAGCGAAGGCTCGAACAAATGCGTACTTAACTTTATTTCGAAACGTCCTTGAATTCTTATAGCTCTCGTAAACATGTGTGAAAAGTCTGGCGACGATATATGTACAAGGATGTAAAAACAATAGATCTTAAAAAAAAAAAAAAAAAATAATCACCGCCTTTTGTGAGAAATACTAGGCAACGCTATGGACGCTGGTTTTCAAAATACTATTTTTTTCAGAAAAAACAATACATTGTTCGCGCGATGATGATAGAAACGTTTGACGCACATGTTACATGTTTCTCGAAGTATGTCCAGAAACTGATGGGATACATTGTACGAATTGTGCTCGCACACACGCACACATGATACGAATAAATAAATTTTATAGAAATCACGGCGCGCGCGATTCTTGATGGACAAAGAACGGCGCGTTATCGTGATTCCGGGTAGCACTTATACTAAATGTCTCGATATCCTTGGTTCCGTTTTTAGCTTTAAAATGATATAGATGTATTCTGGCCTCCACCTTGCTCATGCACGTCCATAGACTACTACTTCGCCACAAAGCAAACGTGTTTATTCTAGTAAAAACGCGGAAAAGAGTGTAATCTTCCTAATCTTAATTCTATTTTACACGCACACACAGTGTTTTTATTGAAAAATGTAACTATAGCGTTAATATGAAAAAAATAAGAATAAAAAATAATATTATTAATAATAATAATAAAATCTCGCTCGATAATAATAAAATCACGTGATTAAATCACAGGTGCAATGGTCAGAGATTTATGTTCAGCTATTCGGTAAATGACGCAGTATTTAAACTTGCATTTCTCAACGCGAGTTCCTGAGATACTTTTAAAAAATACAAATGTCGCTAAAAAATTCTTCCGGAAAAATAGTGGAATTTCCGTTGCGCGCTCCCAACCGCGTGATCTTAACGATGACAGTTGCTATTAATACGAGCGACAAAGAGAAATTCAACCACTGTATTAATAGCATCCGTCATCGGCCTTGAATAGAAAATTGTATAGCGGGAAAGAAAACGTAATCACGAAATACGTATAAACTCGCAAAGATCACGTCGATCGATATTATAACATCAAGAAAACGTTTCGTTCGCACGCCAGCTCACAAACGAAAATAACATAAGTGCCGTGTATATGTACGTACGTATATATTCTTATAAGAACTGTTTTTTCCTCATTAATGTTTATCTTTTGCGAGAACGTACTCGGGAATTACCATGAATGATGAAAGAGATGTGGGAGGGAGAGAGAGAGAGAGAGAGACAAAAGCAGAGGAAACTGTAAATTGATCTGTCTTCCTGAAATTGGTTTTTTCTTTTCAAAGAAAATGTAAAAAAACTAGTGCTGCCGAATAACACGCACAGCGGTAACGATAGTTTGTAATTGACAATGAAAGAAATTTAGGGAAAATGAAAAAAAAAACCATTACGTAATAACGTCGACCGCGTCATGAAAAACATTTGTAATTTATGGGAGAGGGGAGGAAAGAGCAAATCTTGAGCAAAAAGCGTTTTAAAACACCGTTTATGTGGATTCTTCCCGATTCTTCTCAAATGTTACCGCACGATAATTCTTCTTTTGTAACAAATCTCGGTCAAAAAAAAAAAAAAAAACACGGAACATGTCCCTCCATCGCTTCCAGACGACTTTGAGATTTTTTTAACAGCGTATAAAAGAAAGCTGAATGTCGTTCATCAATCGCCATCCTATCCATTACGGTGGACATCTCATACATTGGACACGGAATTTATGAACGGTCAAACGTAAAAAAAAGCTGAATATTTATGTACTCTTGTGCTCTCATTTCCTATTTTTTTAACTAACGATTTTTTATTAAAAAAAACTTATTCGACTTCTGACATTTTGCCGAGTAATATATCAGAAAGAAAAACATAGCAGTATCAGAAAAAATGTTTGTCTGCTTGAAATACGCAAAATTGAATTCAAACCTTAACTAAATATAGTATATGTGTGTACATAAAAAAAAATTACATAAAGAAACTAAACGAGCTTTAAGCTCTCTCACATCTCTATTTAAAAGGTTAAAGTTTGCACAAGTTTATTTAAGATTTTCCTCGCTAAATGCTCCGGAGCAGGTATTTTCAGTTATATGTGAAGCGAGATATGAGATTATATCTAAACTTGCTCTGTGTCATACAAAGTGAGTTTTTTTTTTACAGTTTATTAAACGTATGCGCAATAAGTTTGCAACAAATAATGCATACAAATAACCAATTGTAAGAGTAAATTATTCCCGCGGTATCGTTGGTATGTTGTGCATCTTCGCAATGATATAATACACAATTGACATGTATGCGCGTTAATGCGCCCACGTGGGATAGGTATAGATGAAGTAGCCTCGAGATTTCAGGTCGATAACCATGACGTCAGTAGCTCGCGCGGGCAAGAGAGAAACGGCGAGGGAGATGGAGAGAGAAGACGCGAAAGAACTGATGAAGTTCAAGGTTACCGCGCTCGAATGCACGTCCCACGCGGAAAATAGGAAAAGAGGTCGAATGGATTTTCCAGGTCCAAGGAAAAACATCAACGCCTAGAAGAGGTGCGCTATATCCGCAGCGGAGCTTATTAGACGTAAGAAATAACGCTTTTAAAGAAGCGCGCTTCCGATATAATCAGAGATAGATAGAAGATCTTTCTCCGGAAGAAGATCTTGCCGGTTGAAAATGAAAAAAAAAAAAACAAAAAACACATCACGATTCAAGAAAAATTTTTAACATTTGAAAGAAAAACATATAAAGCAAAAGCACGTAAATAATTCCCGAGAAGAATAAATAAACAAAACTTGTTAACTTTAAATTTCAAAATAGCAAAAGTATTTTTAGAGCACGTAAGAAGAAATTCTATTGCGTCGTTGACGCGATTATGTGTCCCTCGATTTCTTAGAGATTGCGATATGTGTGTTAAATCTATGTTAAATTGATGTTCAATGGGTGGGTGTTTCTCAAGATGTTCCGGTGACATCATTATTATATACGATAATTTACTGACTTCGCGGAATGATGACGCAAGCTAGTCACCGACATGCATCAACGTTGACCGTGTTGCGCTATCGGCCAATTGACCGATTGCGTCGAAAATTTGACATTGCGTAATATCACATGACCGATATATGTGACCGTCATCACGCCACGTTAAAACGTATCAGAGATATAAGAATAATAAACAGTGTAGATTTTTCCTATCGAGTCTATATTTCTCTCGTTTTTTTTTCTGCCTACACATGCGTTCCTATTTGTTCGTTTATTCTTTTTTAATCGTTTATTTTCCGTTTATTACTTGTTCCTAATTCAGAAACGCGTCATTTTTCCAGCCGATTCATCTGGGTTCACGATCGAAATCTGTTGTTCGATACTCAAGTGTCCTCGAAACGAAATCGTATTTGCGTTGGCACGTCCGGACGTGGCCCGGACACGCGGCCCGGACCAAGCAACCTTGAACTTACTCGTCCCCGAGTAACTCACCCTCAGCTTCCGACCCTCCGCCGCCTTCTCTCTTACTTGCTCACTCTCTTTCTCTCTCTGTTGTAGACGAAGAGCACGCGTATCTCAACGTGTATAACGTCGCAATAAGAATGCTCTTGACAAGCAATGATAAAAAGACCGATGTTCCAAGAAAGTACGAATACATGTTTACAATGTATCACGAGAAATAAGAATGGATAAAATATATATCCATCTTTATCATGTCGAAAAAATGAGACACCATTTCTAGAACTCATTTGCTCCGCATATATTCTTCGATAAAAATCTATCTCCGCCTCTACTCTCTCTTTCTCTCTCGCCTACGCGTTCCGCTTAGCAAAAAAAGTCGTCCTATCGAAGGGCGCGTCCTACCCCGGGACAATCGCCGACCTCGTGTTGCTCACGACGAACAACCGGTGTATAACGGGTTTGCCCGTGACCAGCGGAGACCTTGGCAATGGCTCACAACGACGAGGAGCGACGACAGGGCTGGCGTCGCGACGCAGACGCCGTGTGCGCGCGCAGTTCGCTCGATGCATCCGGAGGTCGTGCTCGCACGTCGTCCCGGCACACGCCGGGAACGACAGCCTTGACCTTATACCACAGCCCCGATGGCGAACAAGGTCCATCCACTCTTGAACGGTTGAAGGTCAACGGTGCCGCGGCCGGGGGTTAGACGAGAGGGTGAAACCGGAGAGAAGAACGGGGGCAGCGAAATCCAGCCACTCGCTCGATCTCCCTCGAGAACGCGTTAACGATCCTCAATTACCGCACCCTCGTCAACTCTCTTCGTCTATTTCTCTTTCCTTCTCTTTCTATCTCTATCTCTATCTCTCTTCTATGTTCTCTTAATTTCTTCCTCTTTCTCTCTTGATCGTTACCATTCGTTTCCTCTTTAGCGCTCTCTCTCTCCTGACATATACGAGGATTTTTACCCTCTATAAAAAGCTTTAGGACTATAAAAGGGAACGTCAAGTACCTATACTCGCATGAGTTTATGTGTATTTTTCACGAGATGAAGTACATTATTCGCGTGCTTTTTCATCACTCTCGACTTTTTGTTGTTCAATCTTCCTTCTCTCCCTCTTTCCCGCCCCTCCTCTCTCTCTCTTTCTCGGAATGCAGAATAAAAATATTTTTCTAAAGTTAATCATATAATCACACTCTGTGAATAGTTCAGACGAAATTGCCTGATTAACATCGCATATTAGCCAAAACGAATCTAAGGACAATCTCATTATTTGTTTGTTTAGGAAATAATAAGATATGCAAATGTAACGAATGATCACAAGTAGCAAAGATAGGCCAAGGATACGAACAAAATAGTTATTAAGTTATGTAATCTTGTTTCTGCTCTTATTAATAAATGCTCGTACTAAGATAAATGCAATGCAAAGAAAATAAAGACACAATAAGATATTAAATGCACTTGAGATAATATAAAAATCAGAACTATGGTTGCTACGTCGTGATAAGAAAGTGATAGTGTCACCGACTTAATAGTCTGATGCATAAGTCAACAAATAAAATAAAATAAGCATTAGAAAATAAAATTATTTAAAATTATTTAACGTCTAAAAGAATCAAGCGTGATGAGATCAAATCAGTGAAACTTTGATAATAACATTTATAACGATTCGAACGAGTGGCGCAATGTTATAACACAGAACTCAATGTCGAGCGATGTAAATAGAACAATAAATAAGAAAGATTTAGGTTAAATTCACGAACACGAAAAGGCAAGTAAGTAAAACGTAAAGATTCTACGCAATTGTTTTTAAAAAAGAGATACATCTTAATCGATAGCCAGTGTCACTGACAATGTTCAGTTTATTCTTTTTAATGTGAATAAATCGGAAATTATACGAAAAGTTTCGCTTTGAATCTAAAAAAAATCCTAAGATAAAACAAATAATCTTCCTTACCGGTCAATGCTCTCCGCCATTGTTGCTTGTGCTCCGTTGCTCCGAACATTATCCTTCCTTGTTATTCCTTTGCGATTTTGATGTATTCAGGACCAATAGCACACAAACACACACACATATACACACGAACAAACGTTGTTATCGCGTACCACGCGTGTCCGAGGAAAACATCTCCGGTAATTACGATCGATCGCGTTAATTACGGATTCGACACTCCTTGCGCGCGTGCAACACTCCCGATCCTTTTGTTTCACGCTTCACGTAGCTTCTAGAAAGAACGAGCGACGAAACATCGTAAAATACCGACGACGTCTTGTCTCGCGTGGATAAAAAAAAATCTTGGGTATAATTACGATATGAGTTAATTATCACGAGATTCGACACTCTCTTCGTACGACACTCCCGATCATTTGTCACACTTACCTCGCACTTGGGACAAGAATCGCGAAAAAGATACGGTTACCGTCGTCATCGCGCGTCGCGTCGATCGAAAAATCTCAAGTGATTTATGGCGGATTAGGATCGATTTACGCAGGCCGTAAACCGGCAAAGATCAACAACAACGACGAGGATTTCAATGCTTTTTCATACTCACATTTTATCACGAACACAACCCGACACAAACAAGCCCACGGTCACAGGCTGCACAAATCAGGTTTTAATTATTGCGATTCTCGCTCGTCATTTTATGCGACACTCCCGGCCAACCGTTGTAATCACACGCGTCGCGTTTTCAAGACAGCGAAAAAGCGCGGTATCTCGCGGGGAGGTCGCGGTTGGCATCCCTTACGCCGAACGAAATGCGAGCGATGTGATTTGTTTTCATCGATCGACGTTAAGTTGTCAGCGGTATCGGTCGAATTCAAATCTCGCGAATGAGAGTTCATCAGTGTAACGAACGTTGTTGTATCGTGGGGTAGCAACAAGCGGTTTCGCGTGACCGCTCGCTTCGTCTATCGCGTTTGAGAGACGAGCATCGAGGGGGCGGACAAAGTGACGTGATTATCGCGTAATTAACCCGCGTGAGGTTCGCGATTATCAAGATTTTCCCAATTAACGTTGATTGACGCGTGCACGAAGGGGAGCACGATTCTTCTCCGTGTACACGCGCGTATCTCGCGCGTTGTCAAGATCCGGATTATAAACGTTGGTGCGAGAAAGTGTTGTCGAAAGTGTCGAAAGTGACGCGAGTGACGGTGATTATTAAATAATTCGCAATTAATCGGAAGATCTTCCCGAGGATCCGAGAGGAGGAACGGGCAACGGCGAGCAGACAGCGGCAAAACACAACCTCCTTGCGCGAATGAGTGAACGCGAAAAGCAGCAGTTCGGTGAGTGAATTTTATCATCATTATATTGTATTAGACATTTTTGCACGTCCAATTATAGACATTCGTGTGTTCGCGACGATTTTACTCCGGTAATAAACTGCGGTAATAAACTGCGGCTTGTTGGAGTGCATCAAAACTCCGTTCTCGATGCATTTTGCTACCATGACAAAAAAAAAAAATACAATGTGTGAAATATTTTAAATATTTAAACAGACCGATAGGAGCTAGCGAGTGTTAACGCGATGCTATCTCAGTAATCGTCTTGCAAATAGTTGCTTATTTTCAAGCACTGGCATGTGTCGACCTTCGCTCAAAGATTTTTTTTTTTGAAAAGTTTTCTTCCTCTTATCTTCGTGTATATATTTTATTATTTTTCTTTTATTCATATATAATTTTCAAATGCTTTCGATATAAAACATTTGTACACACGTTTCGTGGTCTGAGCGAAATAAATGAGCGATAAAACGTTACGATAACACATTTGTATAAATAGATCCATTACTACGACCTCCTGTTATAAATAAACAGGATATCTAAATTTCGAGAGATACCGACGGGGCGCGAAGTTTGCTGCTCCGTGTGCTTACTAAAGTCGCATGATCGAACAAAATGGTTGTCTCGGACCGATTCTCGCGCAGATTAGAGACGGTGGAAAGTCGAGGTCGCCCTTGACGTAAGCGCCTACTGCGTGTGGATACACAAACACACCGACGGCATATCACATTCTACGAAATACGAAAACGTTGTATAAGATATTTACGACGGCTCATAGAATGCAAATTAATTGCAATAATCACAATTTACAGTTAAAAAGATCAGCCACATTTATCTTGCATTTTGTATGTAAAAAAATATAATTCCGTTCGCCGAACGTTTCTACTGCGCGGAGCAGCGAAGTGGGAATGTTGTGCCAATCTCTCACGGGAGAAGATCACGACAACAAATGCTTGGCGCCGCTTTGCAAAGCTTACGTCGCGATAAAAACAAACGGATGTTATTGCGTTCGAGATATTTTTACGTTTCTTAGACTAAAATTTGATGCGAATATTTTATACTAGATATTGTTGTTCAACATGCGTTTGAAGAGAGAACTTTGCACGCGCACACAAAGCTAACCGAACTAATTTGACTAAAAAAAACCATTGAATATCATTATGCAATCTGACGTTACCAATGTGTGCGAGATATGACATAGCCCCAAGTGCATCAGGGAATTAATCCATCTATATAAAAGCGAAACACGCATCCCGCATATGCGTTATACTGTTTGAAGTTCTTTCCCAATATTGGAATAGCGGCATCAATTTGGCTGCAATAAGCAGTCTCTCTCTCTCTCTCTCTCTACATATATGTACGTTATCAGCCTTGACATCGGTTGTAGCAGCTACGCAGTTGCAACACAAAGTACATTATCGATAACCCCATCTATTACGGCGGCTGCGAATGCATCGTAAATTTAATCGACTTCATCACGATAATCTTTTTTTATTACAAAAAAATCTACCGGGTTTTTTTTTTTTTTTGTTTTTACGTGTACGGATGCTTATTCACGTACGGAGAATACAATTATACAATTCTGTCCGATAGACTGCTATTGTCGGTGTGTTGTATATAAAATGGAATGTCGTGCGATCTATATTATACGGGGGACGCGGTCGAATCTCTCTTGGCACTCACGTATACTTACTCACGGAAATCGGTTCGATGCTACTTTCGCAAATGACGATGCATGGAACGCCGACGCAGAGCGATCTTTATAGATGCCATTGGCCTTGTCCTTGACATCGACCGTAGCGTTCCGACGCTACGCAGGCGGCGGCGGCAGGCCCGTTGATCACATCGAGATATCTGATACGCGGAACAACTGAGAATATCAGCTTGTGGAAGGGTTTACGCGTCGGATCAAGGTTTCAAAGAGGGTATAGGAGACGAAAGTCATGTTAGTAGATAAATAGACAATGGATTTGTATGTGTAGGCACACTATTATCTTATTTACAGGATATTTCGTAAGATGACGTAAACTTTCTTTTTCTGTCTTTTTCTTATGAAATATATTTTTTTCATAATAAATGTTTTACAACACTTTTATTCTTCGATAAATATAAAATAATCTACATAACGTTTACTCATCGTTATTAGAATCTAAACAATTTATCTCTTTTTGGCAGTTTTCTGTCCTTTGCGACTTTTTGCGGTGCTGTGCACTTTTTTTGATGCGCGTAAATTCTTCTTGGTTCCTTTGCGACCTTTTGTTGCATTTTTTTGCAATTTATTCGCCGCACGTAAATCCTTTTTCATTCTCGGATCAACCATCTTGTATTGACCTTTCACACCAGGAGGCCTGACAGTTCGCTTGCCCGCTAAATGTTTCTTCGCTACGACATACGTAACGTCTTTCTTCGGTTCTCTACTGGCTTTCTTGTACAACCTAAATCAAATTAGAAATTGAATTAAAATATGTTTTTCATTCGGAATCATGCAATTTCTAAAAAATCTCGCACTTACGCTTTAATCTGTTCGACTTTCTCTTTACTGGTGATATCCGTATTATCCATCAGTGCTTCAACTTTTTTATTGGCCTTCTCAAGTTTGCGCATTGCACGTTTCTTTTTCCTTGCCTTGGCCTCCATTACTTTCTTGATCGGTCTGACATTCAAGTCCTCGACTCTCTTTTTGTATTCGTCGGCGAGTTCCTTAGGCACAGGAACTTCTTTTCTCATATGTTTCTCTTCATCTTTCACGAACCAATCGGGTAATTTCTCGTCGTTGAACGTATATCTATTCCAAGCCGAGTCAATCAAGTTCCTTCGGGATTTTTTACTTTCGATTAACAATGATCCGAGCGCTAAATCCTCGGAAGTCAGTTTTCTCTTTTTCGGTGTTTTACCTAGTCGCAATCGCATAAATGAATATTTAGATTAATGTGACTATATAGTATATTCTCGTTTTTAATTATAAATAATCCTAAGCACTAAAAAATGTCTAAGGCATTTTTTCTCACCTGTTTCCTTCGCTATTTCAAAACCGTCTTTTTTGTCAATTTTTTGTACTTTTCTATTGGGTGCCATCATTTCTTCTACATCGTAATCTGAATTTGTGTCGTCACTTTCGCTAACATCGCTTTCACTGATGTTGCGTTTTCGTTCTTTCTTCTCATCCGTTTTCTCTTCTACATTTTTCTCCTCTCCAACAATATGCCCTCCTTTCTTTTTATAAACATCGATCATTCTATTTATTTCGTAGTCCTCATCGTCTTCATTCTCCAAATTTTTAAATGCATCTTTCTCGAACCACAATTTTGCTTTACTAATCCTTTTAGTTTTTTTGTCTCGGAAATCTAAATCGGTGAGCAACGGATTGCCATCAGGATCTACAGATGGTTGTTCCATTTGCGGTTCACTTGTACTTTCGTCTTCACTTGTACTATCCTCTAGACCTATTTCGCAATATAGATTTATTGTAAATTTGAAAAATATAAATAAAAAATATTTAAAAAATCTTCTTAAATTAGTTGAAAAAGAAAAGAATTTTTTATTTTATCAATAGACATATCAAACTAAGTTTTAATATATTTAATAAATGTAATACCTAGTCCAGATTTATTGCTGTTAATATTGTCTGATTCAGCATCAGTATCATTTTCTTCACTATCTTCCGTTTTATAATATAAACCTTTACTGTCCAAGTGACTCGTATCTTTTTCATAACGAATTGTCTTCGGCTTAATCTCATCGTCTGAATCCACATCACTTTCCGCTAAGATATCAGGTGTTTGATTCGTTAGTTGTTCTAATTGTTGATAACTTTGAACTTGGCTTAATTTAAACATATCATCTCCTTCTAATTTGGGTCCTTCGTCATTTTTATGGACCATTTTCAAATTAAGACGTTCGTTTAGTTTTCGCCTTTCTTTTAGAGCTTTCTTTTTCTTGCGTTTTAACTCTTTCACTTCTTCCGCTCTGAGCTCAGCGATTTTTTTTTTAATTGCTTCATCTTCCAAATCTTCTTGCTCTTCCAAACTGATGCTTGTAGTTATCTCTGCAGTTTTATCTTCAACTTTATCCTTTTCTTCTGTTTTATTCTCTTCCTCATTTTTAGTTGCTGTTTCTTTTAATGCCTTCCACCACTTGAGCAGAAGCTTCAAGTCCTTTAGACCAAGTACCTTAATATCCTTGCAACATTCTTTAATTTCTCTAGTCGTTTTTTCATGTTTGTCGATAGTTTCGTCATCTATCACTATCTCAGAAGCGTTCTGCAGAGCTTCTATTGCATTTTCACAAGCAATAAAATCTTTTACAGATAATTTGTGATACAATGTGTAATCATTCATAGGATATCCTTCTGCTTTCTTTTTCTTCTGCTTTTCTGGATGAAGAACATTTAAAGTATTTTTTGGTTCTATTTCCAATTCAGAAAATACATGTTTTGGATCAAAAAACTTGGGATCCAGCTTATCTGGTGCGATGTAATATTGACAAACCACAAAAATTTCTGCAGATTCGTTACGGGAAGCTTGAGGTTTAGTAGCATATACCTATATAAATAGAGTGTTACAGTAGTCGAATCATATAAACAGTAATCAGCAAAAATTCTTTTAAAAATACCTTTTTGAATAGCTGTTTTAACACCCAAAGCAATGGATTATAATCTTTAGATCGAAATACTTTCGTTACAAACCAACCACCTGCATTTAAAAATTGAGTAGCTAGTTTAACAGCTGATAATGTTAAAACAACTTGTTGATACGCATCATGAAGCCAGTTCTTTCCCACATTGGGAGCACCATCGTGTAAAACAACATCAGCTTTCCATGTTTTTAATTCACGTGAGATAGCTACTCTACACTGATCTGTTGTAATATCTTCTACAAGACTGATACATCCTGGGACAGGTTTTATCGGAAACAAATCTACTCCTACAACTATAGATGATAGTGGCATATTTTGCTTAGCAACTTGCATCCAGCCACCAGGTGCTGCGCACAAATCGATGCATACTTTAGACTTTTGAAGAAATTCAAATTTACGGTTTAACTGAATTAATTTGAAAGCCGCACGCGATCTGAAACCTGAAAAATGTTTATTTTTAATAAAATTAATGTTTATTTTCTTAACATGATTAAACAGTTGAGTTAAATACAGTCAATGATGTTCTAATCTTTGGTAAGTTGATTATTTTTGTGTTCATAAACATATTACATACCTGTTTCTTTTGCTAATTGATAATATTTATCTTTTCTCTGTTTTCCGATCTTTTTCTTTCCCATTTTTAATTAAAAACTGATGTCGGTTCTTTTTCAAATAAATACACAAGTAATACCTGTGTAGATCACTTTGAAAAATCTGTGCGTGATACGAAATAGGTTAGAAACGCACGTGATTAAATGTACAATCGTGTTCTGTTCTTTGTAACTGTACTTTTTGTACTTTGGTTTTTTTCTCTCTTTCTCCCTTTTCTCACGTTATGTATTTAGTATTTTTCAGCATTTAATTACACATTATGTTTATTCTTTTTATGTAAACGTTAACACTTCATATGTATCCATTTATATTACAAGAGAGTGCAGATACATATACAAAACTAAAAGATTAGACCCTAGAAATGTATTACCAACACAACCATGATACTTGTCGATTTTATTCACTCGCTTATTGGCGGAAATGCGAATTATTCGACATTTCAATTGGCTCGTTGTAGAGAATTTTAAAATTTATGTAGTTCGGTGTCACGTGAATAGGATCATTTGATGTTGAAATGATGTCAAACTGTTTTTTCATGTAAAAATTTGCAGTAAAATTAGTAAATTTCTCAGTGTTCTCTAAACTTCCAGGGCGCTCACTCTTGTGATGTAGCGCGTAGATCCAATTTCGCAGTAGTAAAAGTGTTGATTTTATCTCTCTTGATTTTAATAAATTTTCTCTCTAAATTACATTTTATCTTCCTCTTTTTTCTCATATATATAAAAGATTCGAGAAAAGAGAAAAATGTGGAAATTCGTAGTCCGTGGAATCCGAGAGACGTTGGAGCGACGTGCTTGTCGCACCAACATATACTCACAGTCATCACAAGATAACTCAAAGAACGACGTCAAAACAAGCTTGACATGTCGACAAAAATTTCTTCCTCCGATTTTTGTCTCTTGTGACAATGGCTTTTGCGGATCGGCCAAGAGCGCCGGAGCTAAAGACAAGAAGCACAATTCTGAATGGAACACCAGACATAACTGGTCAGAAGCATTCAGCTGGGTAAATTTTTTCTCAAGTAGTTTTCTATTATCTAATATTTGTTGTGCAACTTAGCGCAATGTTGAAGCAACACTATTTATATTTTATTAGTCTAGTGTATTGGCAGCTGGATGGGTTGTGTGCCAAACACTTTGCCTGCACAAGAGAATCTTTGACAAGAACAATAAAGAAAACTTAAAACCCAAATGTGGAATTTCTTTCCTCACACAAATATTAAATTTACAACCCAGGAATATTCTGCCGGTTACCAACTGTGTTGGTAATGACGATAACAAATCTAGTCTGCAAGATTCAGATTTATGGAATGTAGGAAAATCATTCGGTCCTGTCTCTGAAGAAGTGAGAATGTTGTTCTAGAGAGACATGATATTCATAATTTTATGTTTGTTGAAACTTTAAGAAAAAAGATGATAACTTAAAATATTATCTTGTTACTTGAAATATTATCCATGTTATATGCTGATAAATTCTATGTATCTTTAGGCGTTTGAAGAAGTTGCTAGTGAATTTACAAAGGTTCATGATGCGATCGTAGGAGAGTATGAATTTCGAAGTGGTATACAAGCTTTGAAAGAGAAACGTTATAAAGATGCTTTGATGCATTTTTCCGAGGGTGCCAAACTGTCATCTCCTGGAAGTATGTTCAATTTAGGCCTATGTTATGAATTAGGCGTTGGAACGTCAGTAGATCAAAAGAAGGTACATTCGAACATATCAGATAATATTTAGAGTTATTTCTCTCTCTTGTGAATTCAGAGTAGTCAAACGAGTTCTTTAAATATAGAAAAGATGTTGAACATCATATGAAATTGCAAACTTTGGAAGATAGAAAAATAATAGAAAATACATTCGTAAAAATATATAAATCTTTCTTCAGGCCGCCAAATATTATAATGATGCAGCGATGCACGATCATGCTGACGCATTGTACAATTTGGGAGTTTTCCATGCTCAAGGAAGGGGTGGATTATCAGTCGATATTGATGCCGCGCGCACTTATTTCACCAGAGCGGCTAAGTTAGGTCAGAAACAAGCGCAACATGCACTTGATTTAGAAAAAGCAAAGACTCCGTCGAAGAAAACCACCATTTCCGTTATACCTCATATCGATACTACGCTCCTTAAATTAGTTAATTCTACATTAAGTACGAAATTCCTTGCAAATTATACACGGAGCACAAGGTTTCGTACAACATCTATGCAAAATCCTTGCGCAATCAAAACGCCAGAATATGACAAAAACACGATCCAAGATCCGACCCAAATGTTCTTAGATTTTCTTGGCTTAGGAAAACCTAGTCAACCACCCATTACGATAACCACGAACTGTCAGGTGCCATGTTAAGAAGTGAAACGTATTTTTGTTATGTTAACGTACGTTATGTTACTGTAAAACCTATTGAAATCACGTTATGTGGTTAGATGATACAACTAGTTTAAGTTCTACATAGTATTATTGTTTTCATACTATATGATGCGTTTGTTTTGATATGATAATTTTACAAGAATACACATATATATTCAGCAGACCACGCGAGAATGTCGACATTTTTACACACAGAGATCTTACGTGATTAACTATGACTATAAGCAACATCGATGCTGCTCAGTTTATGATATATGTGTGTATGTGTAAGATTCTGCTCTGACTTGAAGCTCTTTCATCCAAATACGCATAACATGATTTTCATTAATTCATTTAATGTCACACGATTTAATTATATCCAGAGACAAATGCACACGTATTATTTCATACGTATGCGCGAATCTTAAAGACTCTCCTCTCTTGCATAATTGTTTGTTTTCCTTTTTGTTAAGGTTGTGAACATAATTTTATTGCTACGTTATGTTGATGAGCGTATCGGTGATTTCAATATAAATTTTACTACGTTATGTATAAATATGTTACTTGACTCATAGTTGAGTTGGGACATAATTGTGATGCATGCTTGAAAAAACAAAAATTTATATATGAAGATACGTGATATTCAAGTGAGATTCGAACATCGTTCATTTTATGTACTCTCGCTTATAATTTTCGTATCCGAAAATGTATCGATTATGATACAAAGTAGAATGTCAATATATTTTTGACAGATATACATATGTATTTTCGTCGACTCTCATGAAAAATCTCATTTTATCTCAATTAAGATAAATGTTTATTAGATTTAAGATTCATAGATTGGTACAAACAACAGTAACGACGTTTGATTTGTGCGTTGCACAGCGTACATATATAGATAGTACGTACAATAGTACAAAAATAAAATTTTTTTATATAAAATTGTAAATAATTTTTAAGAACAACACGTTCCTTTTTTCCACAACAACTCATTGTGATCAGGAATCGTATGTTGTGCCTTACCAGTGCGCGTTGTGTTCCAGCACAGTTTTTCTTATAAATTCGCTGTGATTAGCGTACAAATTTATTTCACGATTCACGTCCATCCATCTTACATCGCGCGCGTCGTCCCCGGCCTTTAATGCAAGTTTTCCGATCACGGCATTGTCCTCGTTGTGGAAATTTATAGCCACCGTCTCCATCCAAGCGTTATCCGTATTTCGCGGATCGTCCACGTAGCCTTTGTAAATCTCCTTTCCTTTTGTGAAAAATTCTTTTATAGAATTTTGTAGGGTTTCTTTTTCGATGTTATTCTTTTCCAAAACGTTCAGCGCTTCTTCCATGAATTCCCTCATTAAAGTAGCGGAGATCGTCTCTCCTGGATCCACCATACCTCCCGGTATAGCCCATTCTCCGGAATCCCTTCTTTGTATTGCGACGAATTGCAGAACTGGCTTCCCCGTGCGCTCGTCCGTTTGTACAGCTCCCGTGTTATCGCGTTTCCATCGTGTGACGATCGGATCGGCAGCGTGATTCGGTCCCCATCGACCTAGAAGCCCTCGACCAACGATACCGGTCCGTCCCACAGGATTCAAAGGATAACCATCTGAGTTTACGGCGTAATCGCCCGTGAAACTTTTTCGATTCACTTTGCCTGTTTTCATAAAAAATCATATTTCAAATATGCGGTAATATTTTGTCTGCACATGCGCAATGCTGTCTACATTTGTTAACCTTAATAAATATGACATTTTTTATTTATTTTTTGTCTCATATCAGTTTCTTTTAGAATGCGATAAATGTTCGCAATTGATTGTTAAACAAATCAAAACAAAAATAAATTCAAAAGAAAGATAGTTACCGTCCAAAACGTTCCATTTTGGTTTGAAAGAGGATACGTGTATATCCGGATCGGCCCAAGGTTTACCCAGAAGAGCAGTAGCATTGTATTCCACTGGTTTATACTCGGGATATTCGACTGTCCACGGAACTTTCTCTTCCGATACCGCAAATCGTTTTACGTTGCTGGACGGATACAAACCCTGTCTGCACTTTTGGTGAAGCATTCTGACGCATCTGATACTCATTTAAGAGAACCTTTTCTACGAGACAATCGATGCAACGAATACATGGTTATTCTCTCTGATGCTTGTTTGTATTCAGTAACGTAACTATGTAACGATTTGCAAATCTCATGTCGAGTATCTTTTTGCGTTTAAGTGAGAATTAAAAAAAATAATAAAGATTTCTTTCGTTAAATTGTGACTTTTGAATAAGTAACATATCTAAGCTGAGGATAGGATGTAAAGGAAGATGCATATTACAAGTAGACCATTTTTATGTTGATTTAAAAATGTATATTTTATATCACTTTTCAGTTAAAGTGCAGCAAAATTAAAAACTCAGAATTACAATATTACATATTAATATTATACTGTCTGATTGTTGCATATACATAATATTTTTTCCTCAATCTTTTAAAAACACAAATTTTTATGACAGTTAAGTCATAATTGTCATTTATTAACATAAATGACAGTTTTTTTCTGACAACATAGATATTGTTTTATGTCTATGTGAGATGAGGTGCATGTTTTTTTTTTTTTTTCAATACGTACGTTGTACGATACTATTAAAAAATATATTGAATACATTAATGCATATCTGTTTTAAAACTTATCTTGTAAAGTAAGTTTTAGATGGATATGTAAAACGCGAATCTATGTAAAATTATCTTAGTTTTTACTTAATTTTTCTGGCATATGTATGGCATATAATATTAAAATACGGATTTCACACACTTCATATAGCAACACAATTAAATATTACATATATTTACAAACTTTAGTTTTTTATCTCCACTATGCACTTTGTTTTCTCGTATGCATGTAGATTTTTGCAAATTAAGTATTCTTTTTCTTTTGTGATAATCCGCTCAATTACACATGTAACTTTTCACAAATCTTGTGTATTTTTATACGCTGGAAGACTAGACTCAGAGAAGAGAAGTATTTATAAATTTAACAAACTGTGCAAGTATATAATAACACTTATCTACTTAGGTTGAATAAGATGTTCATCTAGAATTATCTGGATAGATATTTTAATCAATAATACTTGACGTGTGACGTTTATTACTAATGCCCACTGTTTTAAATATTTAAATTAATTCAGTGCTTGAAGTGAAAATCGGAGTCTGCATCTCTTCAAAAGTTAAAATTTATATGTCCAACAATACAAATATAAATATAATTCAAAACATTAAAGTTTAAAATTTTGAAGCTTTTTTGCTTTAGTAACTCTTATTAATATTTTATCTATTCTATCAAAAATATATATTATTATATATATATGTTCTCTATAATTATATATATTATATGTGTTTATATAAACAATTTATGAAATTTGTCTTTTTCCCTAAGAATTAAAAACAAGATAGAATCAAATAGTTTGATAATGTTTTGAGAAACATTGTATTGTTAAATGTGTAGCAACCGATATATATATTGTAATCTATACACTTCAAATACTGAGACGAGACTAATGTTTTAAACAATCTGAATGTATAGTCTATTAAAAGATCTACCACTTTTCTATAAAATTCAGCTGCAATATCGTTATTTTGTAGTGAAAGTTCAATTTTATCTGGGATCTTATGAATGCTTAGATTAAGATTAATAGAATTAATTATTGTCAATACCTTCTAATTCAGTCGTTTCTTTATGTTACTTGACGAATAAGCGTATGACATTCTCGAAAAAATTATTCCGGGCTAAGATATCGATCAAAAAGTTAGAAAAGTACTCATCATTTTATAAACAAACTTACACAAAGTTCAAAGATGTTTTTGAACATTCAATTTATAATCTTCATAATATTCAGTACACTTTAAAGTATTTTCTTACTTTTCTGTTATAGCTTAGAAAGTTTCATTCTCTCCATTTAGCTGTTTCGTTCTTTTTTTTAGAAAAAATATCGTTTTCGTAAGTTGATTTTACGCGAGAAAGTTTTTCTCAAGATAAAGAACATTACCAGGAAAAGCTAATTATAGCATAAAATTATTAAGGAGCTTGTCTCTGTCACGCAAGACGCTTTAAAATTCACGGAAATGATAATTATTTTTAATCATTATCATCTCTCGTGTTTTACGTACTTATCAACTGTTTTTAACTGAGAACAAATTCGTTATTCTCGCATAGATGCAATTCCTTTTTGTAACAATTTCTTATTAAAATGATTAATTTTCTCGCACAGAAATGTGCTTGTTTTCTCGTCGTCGGACAATTCGACTCGAACTTACGAATTCATTTTACATCATAAACAGGTCTTTTATCAAACGCCGTGATCGAATTCGTGATATCCCTCTGCTCCGGTAAATACAACGTCGACCCAAACACGCATAGCTTCCGGACTGGGCGCCATGAGGTGATAAAGCCTGGAGGAAGTCTTGACAATGAAGGTGAGAGAAGGTTGTGGTGATCGGACGGTGTTCATATGGTCCACGTAGACTTCTTCGATCGACTGCAATATATTGCGCATTTAGATTCTCTGTTGAATTTTAAAACAATCTTAGAAAAATTTCTCTTACTTGGAAGTAAATTACGCCACGAGCTTTGCGGGACGTGTTGTCGCTATAGTAAGACAACGTTTTCCGTTTGCGATCGAAGACGAACCATCGCTTATTCCAATGGTGAAACTTCTTGCTCATCTTTGACAAATAGCCACTGCAACTCGTCGGATCTACCGTAACATCATAAATCAGAGGCAACTGATGTCCGGCAGTTTCTATGTGATGCCTGAGATCCAGAGTCTCCGATTTAATGGGAAGATATCTTGTGAGTGGCCTCTGTAAAATATTCATTGATTTATTCACAGAATAAGCTGGGAAATTGGATTTGTTTTAACGTGTAGACTAGCTTAGAGCTAGAGGTATTTTCTACCGCGAGTAATTGACAACCGGAATTTCAGAAAATTACCTGAAGTTTTGCCTTTTCGCGATGTTTGACAGGTTGTAGTGGTCCAAGCGTATCCATCTCGCTGGATGTTTGAGAAAGAGGACGACTTCCGTTCCCATCAATAACTCCGCCACCGCCACCGCCGACGCTATTATCGCTAAATCTCTCACCTTCCATCGATGTTCTTCTGTCGTCTCTCATCTGAAAATATTATAGCAAAATCTTATTAGACAAACTTAAATATTCTATACGTTCAATCTTTACATAAACAAATAGATAGAAAAAAAATCTAGTTTATTGTCAAAAGTGTTTGAAATATTTGGAAATTCGCATTTGAAACAAACAACTGATGAATTAATTACAATTTCATTTTTGCATCTATGTTTGCAAATTTCACGTTTTCGTCTGACGTGTCGCTTCTTTGTTCTACTTCTTATATAGTTTATCCACATGAGCGACATCTCTTAGTACAATTCGCACAACGTTAACGTATATTTTACGAAAAATATATAATAGCAACTGCCGCAACAAGAACGCCGGAACGTCGTTTCGTTTGATCTGAACAGTTGACGGGAGTGAACTGGTGCTGGTCCAGCAGTATGATTCCCACATAAAATGTGACTCCCACTCGCTTAACCGCGTGAGCTTTTCGCGCATCAAATTCGCTTGTTCCATTCGGTAATTCATTCATAATACGTGATGACATGTGCCGAGTGACACAAGTCGCGCTACGTAAGATGAAATGCGACATTGTTCCTCATGTAGCACAATATACGTCTAATAACAATACTAATCAAATCATATTAGTCTTATTGCGGCGTTGCGGAGATTATTAGTATGTTGCAGATAATAAATTTTAATAGACCGATATGGAGTATCGTATTAAAAAAATACCGTGTGTTAAAAATTTCGTTCAAGCAATTGCTGTTAGTAATAGTCGAGTGACCCAACGGGACGAGATGAGAAATTCCGTCAGCTCGGCAAACGCGATATGACTCACATTACAAATAGCAATTTACTGCCGACATTTCACTTCGACTTAACTTGGTTGTTAAGTGTAAGGAATGCAAGGAGAAATACGAGAGGTAAACACTTCTTTGAACGATCAAAATAAGGTGTATTAAACATTTAATACTTACACGTGAAAATTTCTATTCCTGACAGTACATAGTAGAGATTTACACATGGTTTTGTGTTCGATTAGAGAAGTTGTTGCGTCTATAAATATCAACAAGAAAGAGGTCAATTGCAAAAGAGACTCGCGAATCCCAATTCTGCCATTATAAATTATCGCTGTAAGCCTAATCAAGATCTTACAAGAGCTCATTTATCGAAGCAGAAGTCTACTGTCTGAAACGATGTCCAATGTTTTGGCACACTGGGGGGATGCTAGATGCGTATTACACCGGGGAAACACGTGTGCTATGACGAAAACACTTGCTCCAGAATGCAAATATAATTGCGAAATGTCAGTGTTGAAAAGCGCACGTTTTCGACACTGTCGAAACGACACGCGGATATCCGGCGGCAAACGAATGTCTTGTTTTCGAAATACATTTGCAAGAAACTACACTCTAAGAAATTATATATATATATATCTCTCTCTCTCTTTTTCGACTATCAAAACATTTTCATGGGAAAAACAAACGCAAGTAGAAAAGAGCTTATCTCATCACATACACGCTGCATTTAGCGCAATTGACATGCGGATAAATATTTCACGATAAAGAAACTGGCTCTTTTGAGTCGTTGAAACTGACTGAAACAATTTTGTACGTAAATTTTGAGCATTTCGGAAAATCACATTTCTGTGAACCATCTTATAATGTACTCGCCCACAGAATTGCCCGAAGACGTAACGCGGCTATTCTTTGTATTTGGCTGACGCATGTGAGTAAAGTTTTTTGCGAAATCACGACGGAATAAATAGAATAGAAACTGTGAATAAATGTGAACGATATCTAAGGAAAAAATATAATTCAATATTGCGTGTGCACATGACGTACAGAATGAGAAATTATTCTATTATAGTCGGATTTACTTGATTTAATTGCAATATCGAAGAAGATTCTCGCAAGAAGATTCACATAAAAAAAATAATAAAAATCAAATTTAAGAAAAATTATGGTCCGAAAAAGCATTTTTTCTACGTGTGAAGGTCAACAATTTCCGTTTCGCACGATGTTCTCAGTCTATAAATTCGCGGCACAAATGTGCTTGGCGCGAGAGAAATCCCGCTTACGTGAACACTGAAAAATTTTAGAAGCAAGACTGTCGAGAGACGCTTCTTTGAAAGCAGGTGTGCGATAAAATCCGTATGAGCAGAAATAGACTGGAAGATAGATAGATTCTCGCGTACACAACGTGATGTCTTGTATTGTATGTTTGTACAAACACATGTGACCCGTGTTTAACAATATTTGACTGGATTATTTGACATTCAATATGTGTTGTTCTCTTCGAAGAGATTAAAGTTTTATATATACATATATTATACATTTTTAAAAACATTATTTCTTTAGTGGATAAATTACATGCTTCTTTTTGGATATAGATATTCTCACAGTCCTTCTCCTTTACAGAAATTTAAGAGATATAGAGATAAATTTATTGAAATTTATTATATAATGCACAGAACTGTGTCGTACTCACGTTTTCATTTTGAAGCAAACTATAAGAATTATTCGACGGTCCTGGACTGGGCGATGTAAGATCTGAAAGCTTATTGGGAGATAATTTTTCACTATTTCCGCTGTCCGCACCGTCGCTGCTTCTGCTACCACTAAAAATAAAATAAGAAATAATTAATTACAATTAATAAAACACATCACACACATACTTATATGTGTATATATAAAATAATAAAACTTTTCAATTTTATGAATACATAAAAGAAATTAAAGATAAAATTTAATTGTTATGCTTTTTATTGACATGTAGCATAATATTATGTCGTAGATCTTTATACATATATGTATATATACACATATATACACATTATGTTTATATTTTAGTTACGCATCAGATATAATCATTGACACACATTTAGTGTGCTCTATTATTAACTGCAGTGTAAAATTCGCGAAGTTTGTTCGGCGTTTTCGACATTCTCGCGAAAAGAACGCAGGTGCACTCTGAGAAGAACGAGCCTAGCTTCTGACCATCGCGAGACTGAAGAGAGAACGAGAGACCTATAGTCGACTACAGCGAAAGGCGCAGGTATTATTAAAACCTAACAAGTACAAAGTGACTCGGTAGACCGGTTCGACGATACCACCGGCATAGCATTTAATTCTTCTACAATGTTAAATGCAGCGCGAACGATACCAAAACATTCCGATCTCGTTGCTACGCCAATCTCGGCCATGGTTAGTTAAAAACATTTTCGCATTTTCCCGATATAATATACTCGCTTCTGATTCTAATATAGTTCATCTTTTTCATAAATATTTACCTTTCCGCCTTCTCAGTGACGGTTTTACTAACTAAAAGCATTACATGTCGTACACATTTGTGTGCTTTTCATTCAGAGAGACAATCTAATTCTAGTCTTTGGCTAAGTCGGAACAACTACTCACTAGATCGTCGACACCACGTGCGTACTACGTATCGTAAACTAATTTTAAACGGTCTAACTTTATTAGCTATAAAGATTCAATGCTATAAAAAAAAAAAAACACTATCGTTACTTTTTATTAGACGTAACGATATTGTGATCTAGCAAATAAAATAATTAGATTATATACAAAACTTTAGTGCAAGTAAAATATTTTTTAATTATAATAACGTACAATTTTTTAAATAAATTTATTACTATTTTTTATTGAAATTTTCAGCAATGTTTGTGTTAAATTATTTTATACTGACAATAAAAAAAGATGTTGACAAATTATAAAGATCATATGAAAATGAAAACATAGCTACGTAGATTACAGATTAGCTATCTCTGTTTCCTTTTTTCTCTTTTTTTCGTCGTCTTCGGATGCAGCTGTTCTACGTACTTGTATCATGCGTGTTAGATATATTACGACGCATTATGAGAGGGTCGGAAGGTGAACGTTGCTCTACTTTTTGCAACATGTCGTGCTATGTTGGACTTATTTCGTCTTGATTCTAACGAGAAACACACATTCGTATGTATTATTGTTCCAATAAGTAACATCGCATTTTGTGTTTTATCTTATTATTATTTTATTATTATTATTATTATCTTTTATAAACTAATATTATTATTATTATTGTCTTTTATAAAGTACAATACAATATTGTTATTATTATTTTTTAATTAATTCGTAGCTTTTATGTTCTGTTTTAATTAAAGATAACTAACATTGCAAAATGTGATTTTAAAATTAAAAAATATAATTGAAAGTTTTTTGTTTATTAATAATGCCTGACAAATATTAATTGATCTGAATTCAAAAGATATGTTTTTGGATTATCTCATAAATCATTTGACGCTTGTGGTAGAAAAGAATACACACAGACATTTCTTACAGAAATCAGTAACTCACAAACAATGTTGACAGACACCGCGCGTGCGAGTTTCCAGAGGACGGTAACAATTGTTGCAAATCCAGTCTTTAGTGTCGAGGTAATAACGATTGCTAGTTAACAAAGTTATCAGATTGCATCCCGTAGCTCTGGCTTCATTCAGCATCTTCTCGCCCATTTCTCTAGGATCCATTTTCGAAAACTTCGATAATATATCACATGTTCATTCTTTATGTTAGCAAGTGGTTATTTCCTCGATCGCAATTTGTCGCGTTACAACGTTTTCGGATATTCCCGCATTTTCCGTTGATTTTCCACTTTCAGTGCACGACACGTTAAAGCCAGTAGAGTCACGGAAAGACATACTGCTACACATAGATATCGTATCGCGCGATAACGCCCCGCCTACCGTATACCGGAGCGAAGACTCGAGTCGAGTGTCGATCAAACCGACACGCGAGATTAGTAATTGCTGTTAGCAGTATCTTGGATGATGACAATAATATATTACTAGCGCGGTAACGCGTACTAATTCTTCTGAATTTAAACAAAATAATTTCTTCGAGTCAAATTGTTCTTCCCGTAAAATTTATTCAATTTTTGTTGGAGATATGACAAGAACAATTTTTCCGTTTCTCGGAAAAGTGCAAAGATAAAAAAGACAAAGAGATGCGTTCGAATATCTTGGGTGCTTGTTTATCTATTTACGCCACTGATTGACGAGCTTGAATCTTATCGGGCCTGTACTTAACTGTGACACGCTAGTGTACACAAGGTGTGTCGATGAGGCAGGTTTCGTAATGAGCATCGATCAACACAATGAAAAGAACGTTGTGATTAACTGCGCTATTGCGCGATAATGTGTTTGCATTTCGCATACTTTGCTGTGCAAATCGCGCACATTTGTGTGCAATTTTTAATTGACATAGCAAATGTTCATTTACAACGGGATAAAGTCCACGTGCAAAAGTATGCAGTACATATATATTTAGAGTACGTATATTTAGAATATATTTCAGTATTGTTGCCAAGAAAAATTGTGTAAATGAAGAGTCGTCGAACCAAATTTGCTAATTTTTCAGTGTATAAAAAAAAATAAAATTAAAATACTTTTTACAACAATAATGCGCCGTAATCACGGAAAAACTGCAAAATAAAAGTAAATTATTCTCTTTTCACGACTTACCTTTCCGTTGGCCCAGTGGAGTAACTTGACGATTCTTCGCCAGATTCGACGCTGTTGAAAGACGTGCAGTTTAATTTTCGTTCCTCCCACTGCGAGCGAACCTCATCTTGTACTCTTCTTTTTAACTCTTCAACTCTGCGTCTTTCTTCTGAAATTACTTGACTTCCTATAAAAAGAAAAAAGATTAATATTTTAATTTGCGCATTTTTTTTTTTTTTTTTTAACTATAGTAAGACTTACGAGTCGACATAATTCGCACCTTGCTTAGCTAAATGAAGCTGTCGATTCCTCTCAATTTCTTTGAGGGATTCGATCGTTTTTCTCCCCAAGCTGCCCTGATTGTTTACTATCGGAGAATCGTTCGTTACTCTGGAGATCCTGTCGAAGTCTTCTCTGCTCGGAGATCGTTTTTCTTCGGAACATTCGGTTGAGTTTTGCGCCAGATTACAGAGTTCCTCGTTTATCTCTCGTACTCGATTTCGTGCCTGTCGCATAATAACATAAGTTCAATCGCTTACGTAACTTATATCGACTGATAAAAACAAACATTAACTGACTAAAACGCATACAACGTATAGGATAGTCAAGGTTTTTAGAATAAACATTTTATATATATGAGATAAGAGTGACATATTTACGACTCGATTTATTACTTATCTCTTTCTTTTTTAAATAAGATTTAGCAGACTTTAATGTTTCATATAGTTAAGTCATTTTTTTACCGACCTCTTCCAATCGCTTCAAATGACCCAATTTCTGTCTCTCAAGACTTCTAGTTTCTTTGGTCGCCATGTTCTTCACCTCGGATCGCTGTGATTCCAAGTGATTAAGTTGCAACTTTCTGCCTTCGATCTTGCTCGTAAGTTCGCTCAAATATCTACAAAAGCGTTTCATCGTGTAGATGTACACATATTTCGACACAAATTTATACAGAAAAAAAAATAATTGCACGCAATGTTTTTTGATTGACGTACCTCTGCAGCTCTTCTCTTGTAGCCAATTTGCTCGCTTCTTCCTCGAGATGATGAAACTCCAAGTCTTCGAAAGCTTTCCTTTCGCTCTCGAGCACATCTTGCTGCGCTGCCAATTTGTCGGCTAGATTCTGCTGCGTATTCTCATCCGTGCAATTGGCCAATTGCTCATCCAGTCGGGCACAGGTTTGCTGTGCTCTTTGTACTCGTTGCTTCGCCTCCGTTTGCAAATTCGAATGAATCGCGTTGTCATTCGCCATTTCTCTTTCCAATTCGTTTATCCGCATTTGCACCTTTATCTTTTCTCCCTCATCCTGCGTGAGCTTCAAGGATTCCGATTCGTACTCCGCGGACAAAAGCGCCTTCTCCAATTCGAGCTGTCAAACAATAAGCACAAGTAATGCAAATTAATCTTTAATGTATCTTTTTGTGGACACTGAACGAAAAAAAAAACCAATAAAACCAAAAACCGCAATTAAACCTGACGAAAGATTAAAAATTTTTCTCGTTTATGAAAATATAAATACGAGCTCCGGAAATTTAAATAATTTATATCCTAAACTGTCTTAGCAATAATTTTATAATTAAATGTAAAAAAAAAGGTAAAAAATATATCTTAATGTCTAACGAGATGTCTATACTTACAATCGGACGTCTTAGTATTCCGTGTCCAGAAAGAGACAAAAAAAAATACAAATGTAAATATAACTTGTTTAATATATACGTCGTGATTGAAATACAATGTAAGATAAAGTAACAATTATATATCTGTCATTACGGAAACAACGTAAATAATGATCGAATGAACTCACCTCTCTATGAATTTCCTCCTCCTGAATTTCGATTTCCGATACGCTTCTCTTCAAAACATCTATGTTTCCGAGAATGTGCAGTTTTTCGTTCTGCAGAAATTCTATGTACTTTTTTCTGTCTTCCTCCTCGATTTGTTTTCTCTCTTTGTCCGCTTTCACCTCGTTAGACTTCGCGTTGTCCTTCTCGGAGTTATTACGCTTAGGGGTCACACAGACTTCTTTGGATTTCGATAACATCGACAACTGCTCGATCGCCTCGAGGAGATCGTCGTTCGATATAGCCAGTTTGTTTTCTATCATTTCGCACGAGTTCGACAGTTGGCTGTGTTTCTTTGGCATGGAATGATTCTGATTGTTGTTTCGCGTTGGGGACAGCACGATGTTCTCGTAAAGACTCGCGTTCCCATTTTGTGTCGCTTGTTGCAGTTCGATCTTTGTTCCGTTCAGTCGAATCGTTCCGTACGGCGAGCCTTTGGTATTGTTAGCAGCCTTTATGAAATTTGTTCCTTCGGTGTAACTTCCGTTTCTTTTGTTGCTGTTGTTATCGACGATAATGTTCTCGTAGTTACCATCGCAGATCTGCGGGCCTGAGAATCTGTGGTTGCCGTTCGCGGTGTAAACAGTGGTAGAGTACTTCGTCGTGTGATCGTTGTTCGGTGTGCTTGCGTGTGACGGTCCAACGGAGACGTCGCACGAGTGATTTTCTACCTGAGCTGACTGATCTCTGCGACTGATGGACGAATTGCCGTTTGTAAGAAGGATTTTCGAATTTTGCACGGACACATTCTCATAGGACGAGGGGGTGCCCCACGTGGTTTGTTTGCCGGTATCGAAAGAGAAATGAGGCTGGTTTTTCGACGGGCTCTTCGGGCTGTCGAAAGGAGAAGTGTAACCAAGTCTTTTGTCACGCGGGAGAGATCCGTTTGTTATAATCCTGCAAACATATATGTATGTTTTTTTTTTTTTTGTTTAATGGAATTAAATGCTGGTGTTTGATGCGAGAGAGAGAATTGAATAAGTAAGTTTAAAATAATTTCCTGAGACATTTAGTTTTACATAATAAATTTGTTAATTATCATAGGATCAAAAGAATTATTTATAGTTTTTTTATTTATTTATTGTAGAAATAATACAGTATATTATTTTAAGATTTTTTTAAAAAGTTTAATTTACAATCACAAATAGTTAATGATTAAAAGAAATAAAAAGAAGAGAAATATAAAAGATAGTAGTTACCGATTGGGCTGCCTCGGTTTTTCGACTGTACTTTGTCTCTCGTATTCGGCGCACATCGCCAGGATCTCTTCGAGTCTCATTTTCTCATTTTGCCTTTCGACCTCTTGCTCCTTCAACCTCTCTTCCTGCACTTGTTTCCGCTTGGTCTCCGCCTCCCTGCGTTTATTCTCCGCGTCGGCTTGTCTTTCCCGCAATTCTTCGAGGGAGCAATTGCTACCGACACTTGGAGTAGGACTTTTGACCCTCGCGTAAGCTCTCTTTTGCTCGTTGTATCTCGGATTTCGATTGAACGCCGGACTCGGTGGTTGTATTCGCTTGATATTCGGATTCGAGCCGAAACCATGAGCTGCGGACGGTCTCAGAATTCCGGGATTGGCGTTTCCGTCAATACTCGCGTTGCAGATGCTCGGATTCGATCCGTATTTCTCCAGTTGCAGATACTCCGTGGTGGTGGTTTTTGTAACGATAAGACTTTGGCTCATGTCGTAGTCCCGATCGGCGAGGTGATCGAGATCGTTCGAACTCTGACAAGTCATACTTCGGGACATCAGGTCACCGCTTCGAGCGCTGACGATTTTCGTTCCCGTCGTTCCGTACGACGGCGATCGCGCGTTCTTATTGTTGCTCTCGCGATGATACGGCTTGCACGTCTTCAGATACGTTTCCGCCGTGTACATCCTAATCTGATTGTGATTCTGGCACTGCAAATTAGCCGCATTCGATCGATTTGACGTTCCGAATCGCGAGTCCGATCTCTGACGGGACTCGTCGTGATAAACAATCGAGTTCTGCGACGGCGAATCGAGACTGTTGTTATTACTAGCATTACAACCGTTCACCGGCGACTTCGTCAAGGACACCAGACTCGGCGATCTCGAGTGACCGAGGATCTGGTCGGCCGGAACGTTCGTCGTGAGAGCGCCGGCGGGAAAGACCTTCGGCGAGACGCAGTTGGTTCTGTTCTGCTTTGACAGCATCTCGAATTTAGTCAGCTTGCCCAGAAAACCAATCTCGTCGTCGGAGTACGAGTTTCTGGGAGATTTTCGCGGTGCGACTGGCGGCTTTCGCTCCAAGTGGTGGACCTCTTGTGGCTGGCCTTCGGGTAAGGCGAAGCTTATCGGCGCCATTGAGATTCGTGAGTGAGGAAGGACGGATCGTAGATGCTTTGCCTCGGCTGGATGATTGAAGCGCATGTAGGTCGATCGACCTATTGATAACATGCAACCTGAAATTCATCGTATTCTCTTTTTATCAACAATTAAGATAAACCAATACATTCGTGCAATTTTTATTAGATAAAAGACAAACCCATTTATTTTTGAATACAACTTAAAACAAATAGGTTTTGATGAGAAGAACATCGTCAAGCAATTTTCTGTTCTTGTGACGCGATAATACATTGCAATGATAAATATTGAAACATCTTTATCACTTTTGCCCCCATGAAGAATCTTCTTTGTGTTGTCTTGCTGTTTTTTTTACGTCTGTGCACCAGTCACGGCCATTCGTATTTAGGCCAAGGTCTCTTACCTTGCGCGAGTCTCACTGGCGAATTTATCGGCACACCATCGACAGACGTGTTTCCATTTATGGGATGAAGCGTAACCACGCCGTTATTGTTCTCGATCGCGCAATGTACGGGCTCGACGCCGGTGCCGGCAACCAAAATATCCGCATCTCGGTTAGATCCCAGCGTGATCTTACCTATAAGCAAGAAACGGGAAGAAAAAAAGAAAAATTTATTTTTCGAAACCAAGTTTGAGTGGAGGAGAAAATGTTGGACGCGAATAAAACTTCTCGTGTTTCAAATTGTTACTAATAGCTATATTACCAATCGTTTGTTTCCGAGAAACAAACAGCTTTGAATCACTCGGAACGCGCGAGACACGAAAAAGATCAGGAATCCGTGATCCGGGGAGGAGGATCATCAGGAAGAGAGCGTGACTAAATACACGCGCTTTGCGCGCGCGTGTGTTTTGCGGTTGAATGGGAAACAGACGAGCGCTCATGCATTCCGATCGAAATTCCCGCGGGCTTAGTAATGCACTTCTCTCGACGTAACGTGCTGAGTTACGTTTATTTTGGCAGCGGCTCCCACGAGTATCGGAACATAAATATCGACATAATCGAATTGTTTGAGTTTATATCGACGCGCAAGCGTGTTTCACAGAAGCAGCCTCGATTCCAAAGGGCCGCGAGCGCCTCCGCGAGTTTACAATATTAATTTCAGCCTTCTGGGAATGTCAACGACCTGGCGGTCGCGAGATGTATTTCTTCGCCAGATATACGGTAAACTTTTAATGCGCGGAAGAGCGCAATTAAGGCGAAAAGAATACATTCGAACTAGAATTCTCTCTTCGAGAATAATTCGAGCACAGACTAGAGCGTCAGGTTTACTCCGCGATTGTTGTTTTTTTTTGTCGCTAAATTCGCCGAAAGTAATATTCTCTTGACAGCAAAAATTTTCTATAAAAATAAAGTATTCGCAAATTTCGTTTCGCGAAACGAAACGCAACTTACCGGATCGCGGAATCGACACTCTCTCGTTTAATTTGGCAAACAATTTCGCTCACATACAATTTCCGTAAAATAATTTCTAAGCTCACTCCGTTCTCCGCAACGCGGGTAAATCGTGGTGCATTCTACGAAGGACTGCAGTTATATTTAGTTTTAGCGCGGTCGTGCACTCTCCCTCTTGCATTTTCGGTCTTTTTGGAAATGAGTTGGCCGCACGACGCGCGCGTCGTTGTATGAAAATCTATAAACGTCCGACAATATCTAGTTGCGCGCTCCGAGCGACGGTTTAACCAATTTTTTTCTCCCCTATGTAAATGCGTGCTGGATGAATCAGACATTCGCCGTGTTTCGCGGGGACGGACGTGCCGTGTACAAATTTATACGCGCCATTCAAATCGCGAGTGCATCTATTTCCGAAGTGCCAAATTAACGGGCTATTTAGATTTAACTTCTCGGTGAATTACGAATAAAAGTGTAATTAAAAATACACGTTGGAAAATTTCCGTTCGCGAGTAACGCGAGAGGAGAGGACAGTTATGAGATCGAGGTCTTCGAAGATCGAATTCTGCGTAAGCGCATTGTCTTACGTCGGAGAGAAAGTTCTCTTCGTCATTTCCGAACAGAAAAACACAACCACATAAATTTCAAGGAGACGAGATGCTCTTGTCAGGTGAAACAGACGGAGACCTGCAAGTGCGCAGATGAAAAACATTACGGCCTAATCTCACGCGACGAAAAGCGATAAGAATATTGACAAGAGCGATAGGTTGTGTGAACAAACAGGCTTTTTGCCGATGAGATTACATCTAATGATAATTGAAATATGTATGTACGTATAAGTTTTCACGAAACATGTGTTACATTTCACACGATCAATCAAGAACTATCTGCTAATTGCGTTGTATCGATCATTCTCTGTCACTTTCCGCACAAACCCTTTCGAAGTTACATAAGAGATTTATGAGAAAACTCGTTATGCGACGAAATTGCGTTACTCGATTGTCACAGCGAACGGAAGATAACTTCCTGTCGATCAGTTCCATCCTACGCGTTCTTCTAACTTCGCGCGAGCGTTCACGCAGGTACAACACACATCCGGTTACGTTTATTTCACGTTTTAAAATGCTCTGTACTCGCTTGTATGTTGTTTTCTCCTCTATTTGCTACTCGTGTCTCCGATACGTCGATTCTTTTATTTCAACTTTTCGACAAAATTTACTTCTGGAGAAACAACACACTCAGGAAGGTCATTTTGAAGTGGAGCAGAACGTGAGGTTTGACTCACGCAATAATTTTATTACGTTCGCGCATGACGCATACGCGACTATATTTAAGGGAACTCCTCCCTCTTCTTCCGTCAACTGCCAGATCTTCGAACCGACTGTATTCCGGAATCGTTTTTTTTTCCTCTCTTTCTTTCTCTCTCTCTCTTTTTCGAGTTTTTCCGCAAACAAAGCTGCGCTTTAATGTTCAACAACCGCGTTTGTTTTTTTTTTCTGCTTGTCGCTCGGCACGTTTTACGAACCGCGATATTGTATTATTTCAGGACCACCACCGTTGCTCGCTCTTACAGAACGAAACGGAAATGAAGGGCCTGTGCGATTCTTAAAACGGCCCTGCTCGCGCTTCGGGAGAATAGCCTTTACGCCATTTATATATACCGTACCGTTTATATACCGTGTATGAGCGCGTGCAAGTTTCTTCGTTCACACACGGCGCGTGTACAAAGAACTAAAATGGAGACCGAAAGGTTTGTATGCAGTCTCGCGGTTTCGAGTTGTTTCCCATCGCGAATACCACGTCTGTGAAGTATTGTATTGAGTCGTGTCGTCTCTCTCTCTTTCTCTCTCATTGGTAAACGTACGATAAAATAAGAATTTCATTGTCACTTCTTCTCGGTGCATTTTCCGCAATTTTACGGCGCAAAGGATATTGTATTTCTCTCGAGCTGTATATTCCGTTTTATTGTTACACGAATAATAGTTTCCATCGGTCGTGAATCTCTCGATGGCGCTTTCGAGAGCGCTTTTATCAGCTCGAGCGGCGCAATTCAAGTCTTGGATTAAAACAGCGAATGAATCACCGACGGTTACGTGGCGATGAGCTTATCTGTCGCTACCGCAGTCCCGATTCAGTTTCAATCGTTCTATACAGATGACAGGAAAACAGGCGAATAGAACGAATGAAGTCGAATTAGTTTTCATGAGCTCTTCATTATCTTCTGCGCTTCGCGAACACGCCTTCGAAGTTTCGCAATTGCGCAAACGCGATGCGTGCAAGTCGGATATTAACTTCAAAAACTCCTCCTCGAAAGAGAGAGAGAAAGAGAGAGAAAAAAGAGAGAAGTTTTCGTCGCCGAAAGAAAGGAAAAGGGGTGAGGTATATAAAGTTCTCCTGACGGAGGCTTTGTATCTAACCTTCGGGCAGAGGATGCAAAGTCACGGCCGTCGACAGTCGTCCGCTTCCCATGGAGACGAGATGCGGTGCTTCCGTTTGCACGCGCAACGCTCGGCCCGCCTCGTGCACCTCGAGACCGGCGGCCGCTATGCCCGCCATGCCTGCAAAACAAAAAGCATTCGTAATAAACGCACGGTGAATTAGCAGGTGAGGCGGTGAAACCGGACGGACTGTGGGAAACGTGACGATCCGTCAATTCCCGCGAATCCAATCCAATGTCATTTTCACTCAATGCCATTTATTGCAACTAATTACTTGAATTTTTAACATGGCGAAGTTTATTAACGTTTATTTTCACACGACATGAAACAAAAAACAATATTTTTAATCGGCGTCGTACAGATAAAAAAAAAAAAAATTAGATAAGTTTGTGATAAGAAAAAATCCACATAAGAAAAAATTATTATTAAAATTGCGGTATTAGAAACTATAACAATTGAAAGGATTTGCATTCTATATATTGGAGGAGAAGAAGGGGAATGGAAGGCAATTATTATTAAAGTTACGCTGTCGATGTCGGACATACATATACCACCAAGGAGGAAGAAGGTATTTATCGTGCCATATTATTAGCTACGACGAACAACCTCGTTGAAGATTATGGCTATCGCTTCACGAGAGAGAGATCGATCCAGATGAATTCTACGAAGTTTCACGTTGGCGGATAAGAATGAAGAGGATTGCTCAAAAAGAAAGCGGGGAACGAAAAACCGGTCTTCCCGCGAGACGAGCAACGATTTTTCTATTCTTTTTTTTCCCCTCTCCCTCCCTCCCTTTTCTCTTCGTCATGAACTTAGTCTACGCCAGGGATTCTTAACCTTTTTGCGACCTACTGCGTCTTGTATAGAGATTTATGATAATTTCGCGCTGTAAATGTAAAGTTTCGTTAGCGACTATCCCCCCATTTCACACGCACACTTTGATTCTTATACACGCCAATTACTTGTAATCACAATACCTATAAATTGCGAAAACTCATTAAATCATCACAACGTGCGTATATAAAAATTATGTATCTTAGTAAATTGTAACTCGTTTTTATCTAAAAATAGACTCGTAAAAGGTCCCCGGATGAGAAAGAAAGCGAAGAGCTTCGATGAAGCTTGCAATTGACGCCATGCTTGCGTGCCGTTTATAGGGTTGTTCATCTCATGCGAATGATCTTAACGAGTTGAAACAACTTTAATTAAGCGCATTACGCTAGGTCGTCCCGTTGAACTTTGCTAAACGCGTCTGGCCACGAGGAAGTGATGTATTTCACTTGCAATTTCTGCACATTAGGCGGCAAAAACACACTGCGTGTGGAAACGCGCGCATGGGAAAAAATTAAAATGAAATCTAAATGAGAAAACATATAATAAATGAGATAATGTTGCCGTGAAATTGTACAATTAACAAGATCCAGAGAGATAACTTGTTGAATTTCTCTCTTAAACCTTTCTCTTCTAATACTCTATCATTTCGCTTTATTATCTGTAATCCATCCTGTACCAAGAACTCTCATGCGCGATTTTAGCGGTCTAGCCCTGCGGTCAAATTAAATGGCCGACTTATGGCGCTACACACACCGGTCGTGCAGTGCACCCACAATCTACTTAAATTACACTCCTCAGATTTCATCGGCCGGTAATTTAAACTCGACGATTAAGACGCCTGGGTTTTCGTTGAATTCTCTCGGTTGAGGCTGAGATCTTTATGAGGAAGCAGAAATCTTATCGTTATCTCCGGGGAAGGGATTTCGCGTTCTTGCTCTCTGAATATCGCGATATCGTCACTTCGTCTCGCGAATGTTGGCGCGCCAAGCGAGTCTCGGGTCAACGTTGCAAATCTGTTTGGGTCATCGGTTTATTGCGCAGTTCAATTTCATCGCGCGAACGAACGCTCTCGGTAAATCGCAGTCGGATCGATATACAACCGCGTGCTGTCTCTATCTCTCTTTTTCTCTCTCTCTCTCTCTCTCTCTCTCTCGGAATACCGGAGCGTTTGATAAGATATTCGATAATAAACAGCACGCGCACACATGCGATGCCGCAGGGCAATGAAGTATATTAAATCGATGTGATCCGTCATACGTAACGCAATGTGTAATCACATGTGTTACACTTTTGAAAAGAATGCGGGATGGAATGCTGAACACAGGTTTTTGGGAGAAGAAAGAGAGGAAGATGTTTATCTGTTACTCTTTTTATCTTATATTGCTCAAGTTATAAATTAAAAAAAAATTAAAAAGCGTTGTAAGTCTTGATCGCTCTTTGTCGCGCTACTTAAATTTAAATCAGCCAAGTTATACGTGCAATGTACTGAAAGTGCAGGTGTATCCTTGCGCTCTCGCGTGACCGGTAAGGTCTATGTCTAACCGAACGGTCAGACATCTGCCTATAACATGCAGGTGAGCTCACGTTTTTACATTAAAAAATTGAAAAATTATAAAAATATTACACACGCGTGCTAAGTTAAAAATCCTAGTGTTTTTTTTTATTTTTTTATTTTCTCTATTAAAAGTAATATTTCTTTGAATATTTGCTTTCCTTCATATTGAGGAAAAAAATTGTTTATATAGAATGATTCAGCTGCAGTAAAAAAAAGGAGATAATTGTTGAAACATATGAATGTATCTTATCACACTGAGGTTGTGCAATTGTGTCGCGAATAACGAAGAGCATAACATGTAACTTCTTGAAAAAAAACAAATTAAACAAAAATCGAAAATAAATGAGAGCAAATTCTTCACGAATTTACGGCTATACATGGTCGCCAGCTTCTGACAACACATTATCGCGCAAATACAGTTGGCGCGAACGACCTTGGACACCTGGTCTCTCGCTCGGTTTCTCGGTAGCGATCTTTTTTTTTTCCATATGCGCCGCGGTTTTTTTTCATTTGGATCAAAAATATTTTTTTTCGTGTCGCACAAGCGCAAACACGTTACACCGTGTGCGAAGGTTTCGCGCACTTAGAGGCGTTAAAGAAAAAGATACGCGAAGGAGAGAAGACGGCGCGAGGCGGGTAGGCAAATGGCGAATGCAAATGTTTGCTCGCACGCGAGACGATAGCACATACATATGATAGCACGGTTTTAATGAAAACATATATAGTTACGCCTCTCTGTCTTGTGCAAATTGTAGCTCAACGCCTATCTAATTGTAGATTAGATTAGTCAGTTTCTTGTAAAAGGAAGCGCAGCATTTCGCTTCACTCGACCGAGGGATGATGTAACTCTGTCAATCGGGACGGCCGCGCCACCATCGACATACTTTTTTTCGACGAGGGGGTTTTCTCAATGGGGGTCAACGGCTCGCTCTCTATTAGCGATCGTTAACGCACGCAGTACATAAACGCACTGGTATAAACGTTTACCGATGACGTCAGTTACGCCACACGCGGAATGATTTACAATATAAATTTCTCGCCATGCGCGCGTCGCCTACGAAGATACGAGCCTTATCTCGAATATATCTACAAGATGTTTATACGGGGACCAAACAATATCAGCTTGAAATGTTTTTCATCTGATACTTATATGAAGAGATATAAATAGAATCGAATTTACGAGAGATTGACTTGAGATTTGTGCGAGCATAGAAAATGTATTAAAAAATGGTTTTTATTCGCAGATAGTTACTTCTTGATCGCAAAATCTTGCGACTTGAAACAGCTGACGGGAGTTTGTTACGAATCCTAGATTAAAAGAACGGCATTAAAAGGACGGTGCGTGTAGACGGTCCTCTTTTCTGTCTTTGAATCCCCCGACGCGACGGATGCGGGTTTATTTACAGAAACCGTTTTAGCAGGAAGAAGCACGTTCGTGTCAGGTACCGACACTCGTAAGCACCGCGCGTCCGGTTCTGTCCGCTCCGTTCCGTTCTGCCGCATATAGAACATCCGTTGCAGCGACTCGCGTACGTGCAAGCTTCATGCGCGTCTCAGGGCGTCTCAACGCTCATTCTCATATACATATAGTTTTGTATATGAGATCCCAATATTGACTAGCAATTTGATTGTACGTACATTGCTTGCGACAAGTACGAGGAAATGTCAGAGAATAACGAGCAAAAATATTACATCGATGTTTGTTGCGCTTCACTCTTACAATTGACTGTCGTGTGTCTCAATTTTAAAAGACAGTAATCGATTTCGTTCTAAACAATCATCAATCAATACAGATCGAACTGAATAGTCAGTGACAAAGATAGTGTTTGCTCGTCAGCTGTGCCGACCGGTACGTCAGTGTAGAGATAGATGGCTAATTGTCTGAATCTAAGGCAATTGAGTCCAAGTAGATGTTAAATCTGACGTCTGCCGTTACGGTGATTAACGGCGTGAGGAAAAGTCGGTCCAGCCGAGAGAGAGAGAGAGAGAGAAAGATTCGATAGGCGACTTGGAAATACAGCTCGATAAAGAAAACCAAACAAAGGGACACATAACTATCGCGTGAACAATCGTTCGTATACAAAACGTTTCACGAATCATCAACTTTGCTCGTCTGGCGACAACATCTGCCTGGCAACCGCATCTTCCTCTTCGTCTGTTTCTTCGTCCTCATTTTTTACTGTACGTCTCTCATACGTGCAGTTTCTTTGGAATAGCAGCATCCCGTCGTCCGTATCAACCGTCGTGGTGCAACTTACAAACGTGCGAGATATTCAGAAAGAAAGTACAGTGAAAATAATTCAATTGTTTATTTATCATCTTGAATTTTCTTCTTTGTTACTTTTAGTTATTGTTTTTTTTTCTAAATACGGGAAACGTTGCGTAAAGATAGTGAGAAATCTTTTTCTTTTTATCAATTTCTTTTTTTATCATTTTCCAACACCCAGTAAAACCCAATACCCACTCGTTTGCCTACGAGATTACGTGGGCAGAAATGAAATCCGAAGTCTGCGCTTTGTAATTGTTGATTATAGTGCGCCACTCGGAAATTCAAATGATACACGCGCATTAGATCGGTTATTAGAATATTAGATAAGACCAACCGAGGAAAATACCGCCTCGTCACGGTCCCTGAGGCGCTGCTCGAAGCGAAAGTTGTGCAGGAACGTAAATAGTAAACGCGTATAATGGATTAAATCATATGTTCAGGAGGTCTTTATTCCCAAGGTCGATCTACCGGCGTTACAAGCCTTTTGAGAAACAAGCATGCTTAACGACATGTAACAGGTTTTTCGAGCCGGTATTCGTAACGCTCGCGTACGCCTATTGCATTATTGATCCCCTTCTGTTTGCGTTTCTTCTCGGTTGCGCGTCCTTACGTACATACATGCCTCGCGGAAATTTTGTACGACGAAAAACATCCTTCTTGTCTCTTTTGCATTGTTCGATCTATGTGAGCTGCAAGAATCGCAGAGCGAGAGACGAGCGAAGGGCGGAGAAATCGACGTGACGCAATAGCCCGCATAAAGGCAATAGAAATAAATGACGTTAAATTGTTGGGTGACTCGTTTTTAGCGAGAGTTCTGCTACGGCAGAGAGAATGAGACTCCCGGAGAATAAGATGAGCTCGAAGATGAGATCAAGACGACGTTTGCGTATTTATACAGAGTCGGATGACGGCCGCCTTAGAATCAGAAACATATAAGCAATTGCTGATAGCACTGATTTCTTTTTAACTTGTTTGTGCAATGTGGCATATACTTCGCGCTTGCGTAATGTAACTATATCGAGGTTTTTTTTTAAACCCGAGAGACCAATTCCCCCTCCCGACAAAAAACTGCGAAAAGGGAGATTTATTGCGTATTGTCGGAGACATTGTTCGGTATTGTAGGGACGTACGCGCTGTATGTTAGTAGGCTACGGGCAGCTGCTTCACAACGGACAACTCATAGGGTGCAACAATGGACGAGGACGGTTCGTCAAATCGATCCAGGATTGCGCCCGAGACTGCATCCAGTTTGTGTAGTGAGACAAATATTATACTGGAGTTTTCTATTGAAGTAAATTTAGAACAGAGAAATAAATTTCTTTTGAATTTCTAAATCTTGAAATTCACACAAACACACACACGAACGATGTGTAACAAGAGAAAGTAAAGAATATATACTACAATGTTTTTTTTCTTTTTAGTCCGTAAATTCTTGAACTCAAACAAAATGAGCGTGTGCGCGTTTGCTTCTTTCTTCCTAATTTCCCTTTTTTTTTTTTTTTATTAATATTTTACAACAAACCAAATTTTATTTTCATTTTCATTGATTCGACTCATCAAGTAATTCGACTCATTTCATTAGTAATTGTGTGACAAATCATAACGAATCATAAACGAGATCTCCGATGAATAAAGGATTATCGCCCATATACGAGGGATATTCTTCATATCCCTCGTATCCTGCATATCGGCAAGGTCACGACCTCCACCGAGAATCGTGACTGGATTGCACGGAGCTGTTCAGGTCGTTGCCATCATCACGCCGTCACGCTGTAGTTACTCTCCCGCCACACAATCCTCATTCATTTTTCATTTATTTCATAGAATTTTCTCGGCACGTGTTTTCACTTCGTTTGCAATATATTCCAAAGTTACCGACACTTTTGCTTTAATAAATTTTATCAAATAATATAGCGAACGCGGAATAATAATAGATCAATTGACCGTCGAACAAAGGAGTGGCGATAGTTGCGAGTTACTCTTCGTAGACAAGAAATCCCATTTAAATTTTCCACGCTTCAATGTACATTCCATTTGCCGAGCACACGACGTAAGGCGGCATTCTATTTCATGCTGTGTGCGGTTCAGCATGTCAGCGTCCGTCAGAATACAACTAGTCGCGATCGGAATGCGAATGTTAGATTTGTCATCTAAGAATTTTACAACCGGCGATAAAATATACGAATTACGAGAGAAGTTGGAAAAAAGGGGGGGCAACAAAGATACTCTAGTTTATTCTTGATTTTTTTTAGATCAACTTTCTACGTAGAGAAAGTTTATCTAACGATAGCAGTAGTCAGACGAGTCTGTCCTTGGCACATCCACAACAACCGGAAAGTTTTTATTCAACACGTGATGTCACGTTTACACGACAAACACAGAGCGCTCATTTCCAATGAGTTGATATCCTGCAAGAAACTTTCAGTTTCCATATTACACAAAACGCTCGTCTAATACGTGCAGGAATTGTGCTACTCATTAAAGTTTCTTTTTGAAAATAAAAAGAAACTTTATGTACAAATATGTGTACACAAACTTTAATTTTGTTAAATTTCTTTTTCATTTTTTTCTTTTCATTTTTTTCTTTTCATCTGTGAATTTTTTTTATATCTTTATCGTTTGCATGTAAGTACGCAAGAAAAACAAACATTAACGAGAGAGAAAGAGAGACTCACCGAAATGACCTGGAAGGGTCCAAAGATTCAGATTCCAATACCGCTAAATCGGCAAAGGTCCGTCCAGGTGGCACTCCGATTTTTTAACGCGTCCACCAGGCACCCATAAGTACAAGGGATCGACGTTCGCGAACACTCATATTTTTCCGCGCGTACATACACCCGCGAGATCGGTGATTCCTTCGATTTTTCTTTGATTTGTTTTGGCGAAAAAAAAAGAAAGAGTTTCTTTCGAAAAACCTGACGTTCGTTCGACAGGCGCGGCGCGTCGCGTCGCGTTGCGTCGCGTCACGTGCCGCCTTATGTTGTACTGTCGTGGCAACGAGTTGTCCGCCACTCTGTTCCATGGCAACATCCACTGTACGAAGGCGGACCCGCTCGGCGATTGGTGGGAACGTTACAACGGAGGGAAAAACGGAGGGGACTTTGTTCTGACAGAAGTGAGCGACATTAGTATTTGGTTTCGAAAAATTTGGCGGGATATAATAACATTTACAATTAATATTGTAACACCAAGTCACAAAAATTTGAAGAACTAAACGCAGTAAATCACATAACATACATTCTCAGGTTGTCTTTATTTTTTTTAAACATTTCAAACTAGATACAATTTAACTCCCCCATTTGCTGAAATTGCTGTCCATCATTTTTTCTGGCGTGACAGGCTGCAGAGACGGCGGTAAATAAGAATAATCGACTAATCTCGATGACGTACTCCACACCGGATAATTAGTCTCATCGGTGCTGCTTAAATCAATTATCGCGTTCTCGAAATATTCTTTTATAATATCATCCGGGTTTGGCCAGCCATTCTTAGGCTGAGGTAACGATTCTTTGTAATTTTTCATTGCAACTGAAAAAGCAAAGTTTATCTACTGTAGGTTAACAAGGAGCGATAATAAATGGCGGAGTGATCGATAAAAACAATTACCGAGCCGCTGAAGCTCCCATATCATTGGTGGCGTATAATGCGAAAATCGACAACTACTACCAAAAGCGCAATCTCCAACTGTCATATAGCGTTTGCACGGGGTTTTCACAGATTCCTCTTTTAATATCGTTTCCGCGTCTAAAAGTATTCATACTCACATAATAAATCTAATTACAAAAGAGGAAGTATTGGAGAGAGGTTATGTTCAAAAGAGAGAGAAAAAAAAGAAATATTATAGAGATAGAAAATTATTGAGTTTTTTAAAGCTTACCTTTGTATATTGTGTAGTGATCGGCTCGATTTTTCGCGTGCTGCAAACTGGACAGATGCTTTTTTCGCGCATCGTAATCGTCTCTAAAAGTTCTGTCGCAATAATCGCAATAATACGTTTTGCCCATTGACGTGTCTAATTAATATAGGAAAAATATAAATTTTATTAATGTATTGTTTTATCACATTGATGTAACTAGCATTAATAATTAACAACAAACTGTTCTGAACAAATGACGCAAAACCGATCAAACATAAATACATCTAGGAAGCGACATCTGGAAATCAGAACATTAACCATACCATCCATAATATTTTAATGTTTTCAATCGATACGAGTTGAATCCCGAAGCGTTTGATTCAATTTGGCAAATTGACTATTCGTATTGCTTGATTTTCCAAACGTGACGTCATTAATCGTCCCAGGAGCAATTCAAGTCGTACCGGTTAAAAGTGCTATTTAAATGTTTTATATTTTGATTAAAATAATCATGGACTTAGTCGATATTTTCATACTGTAATGGAGAGTAATAGCGTCTCTGTCGCCTAAGTGGCAGAAAAGCGAAATAGAGACCCAGAAAGTTTATTTAAAAAATCATCGGTGTAACGACGTTACCACATGATGAAATATATTCAATTTGCTACAAAAGAAGGCTCAAAAAGTCTTTGTTTATTAAAAAAAACTAACGACGTATTAATTGCGATTTTTATACAATACGACTACGTTCTTACGTCTATCGTAGTTTGATTAATGTAGTTTGCAAATGTGAATTTCTAATTTTATATTAAAAGTTAAAAGTCGGTACCATTTAGCGGGTATGTATTTTAAACAAATGGATTACATGTAATGCGCTGCTTATTTAGCAGCGCGATTGTTATTTTTTTTTTGTTTTTTTTTTTATTACATTTTATTCTTACAGTATATTTTACCACAACTTGTAGGTATCTTGTGCATCGCTAAACTATTAATACGTGACAAAGTGATGTATCGACAAGAATGTCTATTATTCGCAACGTTTCTTTCTCTTATCAATAATTTCTATGCAAGAAGTGTTCTCTCCAATCTCCACACAATGTTTGGCATTAAATTCGACAACGTTACTCGACGATAGATCATTTTCGACGATATACCGAAGCTTTTTTTTCGCATTAATTTTCTACAAGCGACAATCGTGAATAATGAGTAAATGCGTAATCGTATAAGCCAAGACACGCGCAACGTGTTCATAAAATTAAAAACTTAGGAAGTAAAAATCAATGACTGTTGCACAATATGTGAAATCGAAAACTGAAAATGGGAAAAGAGGTTTTTTTTGTGATTGACAAAGTCGCGGATCCTAAATATTACGTGTTGATAGATATAGAAATTTTAGAATTTGAATATCGGAAACGAAGTATTGTAGATATTGAGAGATGGCGATTGGTGACTATATATCTGTATATATATTTTATATCTCTTCCCGCTGAACAATAGCTGCACGTACCATTGCAATCGATATCAATCGCGTAGAAGTATAATATTGCGTTAGAGTAGACGATATATATATGTATATTTGAGGACTAAATTACAGAAGTGTTTTTTTTTTTGTTGTTTTTGTTTTTACAATAACTGCGTGCAATTATTGCTCATATATAGTATCAATAATATACCAGGAATGGTCGCGCAATATTGCGATTTAACACGTTAATTCGCCGGTGTCTTCAGCGCGGTACAAATATATTCGGTATAAATTACAAGTATATAGAAGATAAAAATAAATATCGCTTCGTAGAAAAACGCGTTGGACGAACGTGAGAAAGTGAAAATAAAAAAATTCCGCAGTACCCTGCTTTACGGACGAATAAAGCCGGCATTAAAGAGTAAACAATTGCTTGAATAATTCAATTGTAAACTTACTCTCTTGTGATGTCGTATAGCTGACGCAGTTTTCTTATTATTATACATTTTGAATCGTTTACTGATTGCTTGCCGCTACAATCACGCACAAGAGATAATCGATATTCTACACAAGTTAACGCTTTTTTTTTAGGCCTGATAAAATAAATTGCCATTTCAAAGATATTAAAACGTACATCGATTCTAGCTAATTTACACGAAAAGTGGACTAGATCGCAATCAAGTTACCACTAGAAACAATTGTCTATATTCAGGAAAGACTTTGCCATTACGCATAAAATTTAAAAAAAAGTCAATAACACGTAAACTTTATAGAATGAAGTATATTACTTTGGTTTTTACATGAGAAAAAAATTTGAGCATGTAAGCTCGTATAGAGATCATTAGTGGAAAGACCTTGCTCGGTAAATTGACGGGTCTTTTTCAGCTTTTTTTCAAAGCAACCGTGTGTACGTGTGCATGTATCCTGTATATATTACGCACGCTTTTAGTCGGCGCAGTAGAACCTCGATTTAATGGATAACTTGATTAATTTCTTATTGACGATAGGCCGATAAATTGTATACGCGGTTTTTAATCATATTTATTTTATTATTTTAAATATTTATATTTTCAGCGCAACACTGCGAGAAAAATCTGAAGAAATTGAAGAGATCGTGCAATTTGATAAATTGTAGATTAATATAGAGAGTAATTTTAATTTTATCTTAAAATTTAATTGTTGTATTAATTTCTCCGTTAAGTGGAGGTACTACTGCACTAGTAATATATATAAGCACAATAAAATATCTTCTTCTCTCAACGTTCGACTTTGTTTTATCAAGTTCCTTCTATATCCCTCACACATTATGGAAAAACTCTTTCTAAATTTTTACAATCTTTTTCTAAAGTTAACATACAAGTTGAATAATATGACGATCAAGATTAACCCCTTCAGTTCGATCCTTCACTTAGTAGGTTATAGCATGCTTCTTTTTCTTTTCTCAAACTTCCAAGGGAGAGATGCAATCTTACATATTTTTTACACTTTCCGCATTTAGAAAACAGAACGGATGTACATCTAATTTTTTTTTTGCAGGGAGAGAGACAAAAAAAAGTAGATAAAAGAGAAATCGTAGAAAAATGTAGAAAGTGCATTGTATAATCAAGAAATATACTTTATATATATATATATATATATATATATATATATATATATAATGTGTATATATATATATATATATGTATATATATATATATGTATCACATTCCGTTTTCGATAATATTCGATAAATTAGAAATATTCAATATAGACAATATTCAATAAATTAGAAAAAAAAGTAAAGTGTTCTTTAAACGTTTATGTGCAGAATAGAAAAAGCATTCGAAAAATTCAGATTTCTGTTCTTAATGTAACTTTAGAATTCGGAGAGACTACGGAGAAACAACCATACCGTTTATTTTACATAAATACAGGAACTTATATAGATAAGCATGCACTTTGTGGTACTGGTACACCGTAATGCTCCGTGTATCATGCTCAGGACATCGTAGTTATAAAGTCTATCGTTAGTTTTTTTTTTTTCTTCTTTTTTACATACATATTCCGGCTTAGCATACCTACCGGATAGAAAGATCTTGCGTATCTATCAATCGGTTTTCAAAAAGATCGTAAATTGTATCGGGCAATCGAGAAGATTCTATTTCTTCTCACATTAGTTTTCTCTATACATCTTCTTATCTCTCTTTCCGTCGTAGTGTGTCGTATCTAGGAAGGGCCTTCAAAGAAATCTGCCGTCTGTCATATCGTTCATACGTGTCGTTCATACATAGTCGTAACTCATAGAAGTCGATAATGTAAGAATAGTTCGAGAAAGAGAGAGAGAGAGAGAAAGAATGGCCGTACGACAAATCATATTAAATATACACACACAAACTCGATTTATAGGGATTGGCTTAAGGAACAATACTTTTTATTTCCCACAGTATTCTTTCTTTTTTTTTTTTTTTTTTTTTTTTTTTTCGACTTTGTTCGCGAGAAAAAACTTTTGTCGATGTATGATATCCATTAAACGACAGAGATTACTTAGATGTTCCGATTTGTATGCGTCATCGGTCGTTTGTATACACCACGTTCGTAAAGATCCTCATTCTAGTCAAAGTAGAAAGCGTGTAAGTCTCACTGGTCCCGGGCGAAGGCTGGAGATTAATTGTCAAAAACGGTAAAATAAACGGTATCGTTGTTATCAACAATTTGCGATCGACCGAAGTGAGATATATATAATCAAAGTCGTTTGAGATATATGTTTTTTTTTTTTTTTGTTTTTACCTGGAAATATCTCGCACAATTTACGCGTAATAATGCACTATATATATATGTATCGTTTTGTTTTTCACGGATGCTACATTATTATATAAGATAATAGGAAATATAAGGGGGATGAAGTTTCAACCTTTTTAAGAATGGCACTGGCTGTAATAAGTAATAATAACTTTTCTCCCAGCACATCCCTACGTTTTCGAGGTTTAAGCGTCTTATTTTTTAGATTCGTCGGCAGTAGTATGGATGTTGACTTCCTGACGGACCTTGTGTCCGCGGAAACTCGCTTGGATCTTAGTCGCAGCCTTATGCAAGTCCGGATCGGCCAGGTCGATCCCTTCTAATTCATTCACGGCGTCTTGCATCTGCAGAAAATTCGAAAGAAACAACGTAAAAACACAGAAAACTTCGTGCGTTTTCGTTCGAATCATTCCTAAACTTTAAACCCGTCTCTGTGACGTGCGCACAGGGTTTTTTGTGCTGAATCTTATTCATATGTACACGTACGTGGGATAATGATGATGTTTACCGAAGTTACCCTTTTCTCTTATCAATAGGGTTCGAGTGTGTGGAATCTTTGCTGAGCAACAACTAGCTCGTGCGTAATTAATCGACGTGACGCGAAAGTAAAACGTAAACTTTGTAGGCCATGCCGGTCTACTGATCTCGGGACGGAGCTTTATAGCATCGGCGTTCCGATATGTGCGGATGATCATCTTCAGCTTGGAAGGCAGCTGTTGATTACTCACTGAGTATTCGTAGACCGTCGTAATGTCAAAGGGTCTAACAATAGCTTTCTCTCACGAACCTCGTCACAGAAATGATCGATCACGGCGACCTTGCGCATCAGAACCCATCATTGCTCTGCTTCATCGATCGAATCAACGTATCGGAATGGTGAAAAAAAAAATTCCTTTGATTACAACGACTTAGCTATTCATAATTTTTTTTAGAGCGAGCAATGTATAATCGTGCAAAATCACGGGGGAGCGCGAAGACGACTTACGAAAAAAGAGAAAAAAAAGACACAATAAAAAACAAATCGATTAACGAACTCACTTTTCTGGCGGCAAAGTTGAGTTTGTTTTCTGATAGGTAACTGGGGTTACTATCCTATGGGAGCTTCCAACTTTTTTTTATCGTAATTAATTGCTTTAGCACTTTCTCTATCTTTAATCATCCTTGACACAAACGAATTTATTATGCGAGTAAAAAAGAGAACTATAAATAATTAAAAATCAAAGTTGATTGCCACATCTTTTCAATGGAAAACGAGTGATAACCGGAAAAAGCACTTTTTTCTCTGATAGTGAGGCGCAATGAATATTGAAAGCTCATATCTATTATTTACATGTTCCATAGAACTTATAGGTAAAAAGTTTTCTTGGTAATCGAGGGCGTAAGCCGAGTGAGCTTTGCATAGGGTCAATAGCTCGTTTTAAGTTCGGTCGAGAAGGCCAGATATGCCAGATAGAACACAGCCTCTTATTTATCTAATACTCTCTGATCGATAGATAGCGGGTCTACACATTTAACGAGAGACTGAAAGGGTTAAACTCACCTTTTCTTCAATCTTCGTAGCCGCGCTCTCAACCTTGTTCATCGCCGACTTAGCGGCTGTGGTGGCCTGCTCCTTTCTCGACATGTGGCCTCGGAAAGTCGCTTGTATTTTCTTCGCTGCGTTGCAAAGCTCTGTGGAATAGATGTGTTAATCTTTTATTTATTTTTCAACTTTAAGGATTTTTATATTTTCGAGCGTAGACATTTTCTCACCCTGATCGTCGGCGGAGAATTCCTCCTCGAGCTGCTCCTTCGTAGGTTCTTTCGTAGATTCCTTCGTAGGTTCCGAGGGCGCTTCGTCGGTTCTCGACGAGGTTTCTGACGCTCTCAGACTTTTTCTAGCGTGATGTCCACGGAAAGCCGCTTGTATTTTCGTGGCCGCCGCCTCTTTCTCTTTCTCTTCCTCTATATCTTTTTCTTTCTCCTTATCCGACGACTTTTCTGTCGTTGGCTCCTCTGTCTTTGAGATATCTTTGAACAAAAGCAATTTTGAAATAATTTTACAGTTGTGTGTTATGTGTGTGTGTGTGTGTGTGTGAATTTTAAACAATTAAATTAGAAATGTTTTGCGTAATACCTTTGGGAGCGTTTCTCGAGAGAAAACGAAAATGGAAAATATAAAGTAATAGAACACAGTGTGTCGAAGTCGTAAATTTCTTGGCACAGCTTGTGATTTTGTAATGAGCATCTGTGATAAAATTTTTCCTAAACGTATGATCAACTTCTCTCAGAAGTTGGTTCGGAAAATTCGTAAGTTACTTGAAGAAAGGGCGCGGCTTCTGGGATACATCCCGTATATTAGAAATGGCCGCCGTGTTAGCCACAGTTCACCTACATTTATTCTGAACATTTCACCTTCCACATACACACGTTCGGTACGGAGCGATAGGTATCGATTGGAGTTTCTATTTTCGCACTGCATGTTCGAGATTGCACGTCGCCTAATATACATTTTTAAATATTTCGCACCCCTGTGACCGGACGCGCGGTGTGCGCGGCTAATGGTCAATCGATTCTTTCAATCTCTCCGGCTTTTCTGTTTAATTTAAACTCTCGTGTCCCCAATGATTAATCGACTGCCGATATATTGACGTAACGTAGAATTGTGTCATGTTCGTCCGAACGCGCTTATTTTTCACGCGCCATTATTTCTCCATGGAAGTCGTAAAATGTTTCCTTATTTCTTCCGGCGAGGAGAAGAGGGATATAAGAAAAGAAAAAAAAGATTAGATACTCGCATCTCTCACATCGAGAAAACTATTAGGGAACGTTCGCTTGAGAAATAATACTCCCTCTCAAGAGAGAGTTTCGAAACTTGACGCTATCCCCTGTAATTCTTCAGAAATGCGATAACACACGTCCCTCACGACTGATCTACGTGATTTGTTTTAATTACGATGATATCACGGTTTGATGTGAGAGTGTGCTTCAGGCTCAAAGATTAAGGCGCTAAGATTGAGTGTGACAATATTGGAAGAACTGAATTTTCCTTAGAAAAAAAAAAAGGAGAGAGTGCACTTCAGCTATTGAGCGCTTTTGCGCGACACCGTTTCCCTAGGTTACCGCACACTCGAGGAGAGGCGGCGAGTGGAAACTTGAAGGAATATAACCGACACTTTCGCGCGGCGGAGTAATGAATTCTTCCGCAACTCTACGTGTCTCTCGGTTGCTTTATGCCGCATTGTGCAAAGACGTGCGAATCGACCGCGTACAAGTTCGCGGTAATTTTATTATCGACGTTTATGTTTATCTGTACGTTGCAGATCGTACAAGTATGTATGTGATGCGGTAAAAGCAAGCCGAAGAAAGCAAAAAAAGTGTGCGGAAGAGAAAGGGTGAAAGCCGCGCACGTTTTACGCGCGTGCATAAAGCGCGTATTAAATTTCAGTTAAAAGCGTTTTATCCGTGGTATGCTTCGGTATTTGTACCGCAAATTTTATCTTCAAGTATCCTTTATTTCTCTCTGTTTTTTTACGACGACCATGTTTCTCAAATGCTTGGCACTTTGGTTACTTTTTTATTTGTTGTATATATCACGCAAGGATGTTATGCCCGATCGATCCACTCAGACCTTGTTATACCATTCTCAAGGAAATCAAACTTCCCATTAGGAAGGAATATCGTTACCTTCGTCATGAAGCATTGTAGTGAGTCATAAATAGATCAACTGCCGTCACATTGCTACGAGCTAAGATAAACTCGTCCGTATGTTGCAAGATATTTTTTTTTTTTTTTTTTTTTTTTTTAATTGTGTAAAAGTTGCGGGAGTAAGTCCTAAGCGATAAGCTCTTTCATCGGCTTAAGCGACGATATTTTCCAATTAAATGGCATCGCCTGGTTCGTAAATAGAAAACTTGTTTCAATTTTCAGTTAACGATGTTAATTAATTGAATTCAAAGCGATTTTAGAAGATTTAAACGGTTTTATCATCGCGATGAAAAGCGTTTATTGTCCTTTCTCGAAAGTGTAAAAAAAAAACAAAATAAAAGAGCGCGATAAATCTGAAAGCGATAAATCCGCTTTAGTAGGGGAAAGAGGGAGGGAGGGAAAGACCTACAAATCTGGAGATTTACTCTTTGGTGGAGATAGTCCTTTCTCGCGAACGTCCGGGAGAATTTATTTCGCGCATTTATCAATTGGTTTACGCCCGTCAAGCTCCTGCGAAATAACTGTCGGCTACCGAACAGCTGATCTCAAATCGCTTTCGTGCGCAACTACTTCCTCCGCTTCGTCGCTACCGATAACGATCTCTTTTCACCCGACCATGGGGCGTTCGATATATGTGTCGTTTCTCGGTTCGTATACTTGTATAGAGTAAGAAGTAAAGAGGTAAAGAATTAGCACGTCCGTGCACCTAACAATCGCATCGTCGATCATCATTCGGCTCCTCCTCGCGCTCGATACGTGCGATATTAACGGGGTGGCGGATGCAATTCGCGTGTCCTGAGACAATATCACTTCAACCCCCGTGCCTCGCCGCCTCTTTTAACCCCGTTTTTCTCTCCGACGGTCCCTGTGTGGCATGCACGCGAGGATCGTTCCATCGCAAGGCGGCTTTCGGGTCGCACTCGCGCTTGCGACTCACCTGCGTCGGAAGCACGTCCGGCCGCTTGTTCGTTCGTTTGTTTGTTCGTTCGTTCGTTTGCTCGCTCGCTCGCTCGCTTGCTCGCTTGCTCGTTCACTCGCTCTCTCAGGCTTTTTCACCTGCACACATCCACGCGCGGCTCGGTCTCAAGTACGACTGACTGTTCCCGGGCACCGGCGACCCCGTTTATAATAGCGGCCGATCACGGCCCTGCTGCGCCGCTCGTTCGCAGTCGCAGTTCTCCGGATTCTCGCCTCGCGGATCTTGTCGCGAAGCGAAACAGGGCCGTCGCAGGTGTCGTTCAACCCTCCTCCGCTCCGAACTTTTTATTTATTTCTTTATTTACTCCAAGTTCTCCCAGCAACTTGGCCGACCGCGTCAACCCGCGTCAGGGTGATTTCTCTTCAAATTCCATTAACCCGCGAGTGCACAAATGTTTTGATCCACTTTGGAAATTTACAAGTTAAGGAAGAATTATATCTTTCTTTCTCTTTTTATTGTCTTTTGGAAACTTAATTTCTTTCGGAAAGAGTACAAACTGCGTTTCGCGCGATTTTTGCAATTGTTTGTAATACTTGTAATTAACGTTTATAATTATTACAAATAATTATAATTTTTTTTAATATTTACAATAAATTACACATCTACAATTGCGTTTTTTTAACATTCTATTATAATTTTTTCTCATTGTTTTAAGTTGTATGTCACAGAGGCTTTTTTTTTTGTTCTATACTGGCTGATGAAAAAATCATATCATTTGCGCGGGTGCAGTTACGCTAGAAATATTTTACGATATTGTTTGCTACAAATAACATATATTATTCCTCGTATGTTATTCTCTCTCCTCCCGAACGTTAAAACCATTGGTTACGCTGTTTTGAACGTTTTAATGCGCGATGGGGATGATACTTTCACGGCATCTAAATCACCAAGAAGCCGACGACGGTACCAAAGAGGATTAAAGAAAAAGCTGACATATACAGTTTACATCCTCTATTGAAATTCCGTTAGTGAATGATATCGCATTATGTGTTTTAAGCTACTTATCTGCTACTTGTCTACTTGTGTTATTACACGTAAATGTTAAAGATACTGTTAAAGCTACTGCACAAAAAACAGCACACAATATTTCAATCTACACATTCAACTTCCGTTTACAAATCATTGTTGCAATATAAAGGTTTTACACAATTGTGTTTTTTATATTCACGCGCACACTTAAAGAAAACTGAAACTTCTCTTTTCTGCTCGTTTATATTTTTCTATTTTGTATAGAAAAGAAAGCATTGAAACTGTTGCATCTTAAAAGTCGATACACGTTAACTTCGCGCACACAGAACTTTTCTCTACACACGATATGCCTATATTTATCATTCTATTTAGCATTTCTGTTCGACCGGAATATTATATGTGAGCTACATAGCTGCAATATCTGTGCAATTGCATCGGTATTGATGAAACCCATCTCTCGCATGTGGAAATTCATCCAAGTTTCAAATAATTGATTCCGCTCGAAGTTACGTTAGACTTTTACTACAGCCAGTAAAGCAGAAAATGCCGAAATTCGATAATGGAGTTTGTGTGTATCAGCTTGAGATAAATTTTTATTCACAATAATTCTTGTTGTTACGCGGTGCATTGTAATGTGTAATTCGCGTTTAGAAGAAACATTACCTCTTGTCAAATGTGAATCAAATTGGAATTAAACAGATCAATAATCCAGTTAAAGGGAGGCTTTCGCCAGACATGAAGGGTTTGTGGACCTTGACATATATCACGCAATCGGTACTGCCATCGGTATTTTGATACACCCCCATCGAATTTCGTGCTATTTTTCGCTTGTCAAGATATATCGCGTTCTGTCTGACGTACCGTTACCAAGAACCGTATATTATCGTACATTATGAAAGAAATTGCAACTGTACGTGCAATAAGCGCAGTTCTGAAAATGTAATAAAACATAAAAAATAAAAAATATTGCAGTTGACATGTGCGAGACATTTTAGTTCCCTCTAAAAACGTAATTCTAATTTCGCAAATTTATTCTACTACTGTATTTTGAACTAAACTAAAAAGAAAAAAAAAAGATTTGATTGTACAAAATAATTTTGCGAAAAGTTGTCGACTTTTAGTTTTTCGCTCAAATTGGTTTTTTTTTTTTCTAACAATTCGATTTTGTTTTTCTTTATCAGCACGATAATCGAGACCGATACACAACTCGTGGAACGTGGAAAAAAAAAACTATCGTCAGCTGAACACTAAAATTTTTTTATTCATCATCGCGCACATCGAATGCATTCATTACGTAGAAAAAACAGTCGTTCGTCCTGCTGCCGACTCTGCTGATTGCGTTGATATTACTGAAGCGTGTACGCAATCAGCTCGAGAGATCTACCAAAGTGAACAGTGAGGCACATTTATCACTCGTGAAACAAAGCAGACTCTGTCATTGTCAAAGATAAACAACGTCGAAGTTCTCGCGGCAGTCTCGCGCGAGCTGATAGAGATTAAAAAATTCGCGTAACGGTGCAAAGAAAACAAAATTAAAGCCATAAAAAGCCATCAAATATCAATTTAATCGTCAATATACAAAAGTGTAATAACAACATCATGCAGAGACGCCACTGACACTGAAGCTGCTGAAAGCAAGATCGCAAGATTTTTTTGTTGCATTGACTTGAACGTTCGCTGATGCTGTCTGTGCAATTACAACAAGGTAGAAGGGACGACCTCTCACCCCCGTTCTTGACGGAATCGTTTTCTTTCGCTTCTTCCACCGCCGGCTGGACGCTCTCCTTGCTGGTATTGCACCCCATGTTTCTTCCGTGCGTTCCGTCTCCGCGAACTTATTTTATATCGAACGAAACCACGTAGTTGCGAGAAGAGTCTGTATTAATGCGGTTTCCTCGTTAACATCGTCGTTGCCGAGAAGTGCCAATTTACCACTTGTTCCTAATAGAAGTGGCGTCTGCTTCGCAGCAATGTAGCAGTTACGCTCTTAACTTCTCGAGAAAGTTGAGTTAAAAGTATAAATTATTTTTCTTCGCTCCGCTTTTCTCTTCGCGGTTCTTTTTATTATCTTGTTTCTCTCTTATCTTTTCTCGATCTCTCACTTTCCCCTTTCTCAATGATTCAACACGAAACCTCGTTATTTCGCTTTTAAATATTCTTTTCTTTTTTTTTAAGTCATTAGCCTTATTCCTCTCAGTAATTAAATAGTTCTCTTCACAGTTCGTTACATGTATAGACTCTCTTTGAAGTAGAAAAGAAGCATATCGCGCATCTTTTTTAATTGACTGGAATTCGATGAATTTTACTCACAGTTATACGAACACATATATCCTTTCTCTTTCTCGCTTTCCTTCTCCCTTTGTAGGCGCGTATGTGTGTGCGTTTCGTCAGAACGTTCCTCCCCTTTGCGCCCACCCTCTTTCCTTCCGGTTATTCGGGGGTTACTGACATGTCGCGTAGCGCCGACACCTGTGAGACGATCCTTCACACTCAAAAGATATCGAGCCTTTCTCGTTACGCGTTCTCTGTCCGTCTCACGTCTGATAAAGGGGTTTTGCCGGTCGATTCGTGGCTCAACGAGAGTCCAACATCACGGGGACTGAACACACAGACGAGAAATCCCGTCGACGTCGCGAACAGTACTGACGTTACGACCCTGCCCTTGCTCGCGTGGCGACCAAATGACTGTACCAGTCGCGCTATATATCGCCGATATATATTCGCGCCACGCAGAACTCCGGTTTCTCGCGAGCGGAGGCGACGGAGGCGGCGGCGGCGGCGGCAGTGGCGGCGAACACGCACGCGGAAGAGATCGCCACGTTTTCTAGCCACGTTTCGGCTGGCGACGCGGAGCGGCATGCTCGCGGCAGGAGCTAAAGCGCACGCCTCAGTGTTACCAATGTATGGCGATTGTCCTTCTGTAAGGATTCGACGCCGATAATCAAAGAATGAGGAGATAGATGTATGTATGGCGCGACGAATCGTTTCGATCCGTTATAACTACGTCCCGATTACTGGCATACGCCGCGAATAATTCTATGTATATATCGCGCGTCTCTACTTCTCAAGACTTCCATACACCGCCATCCGGTGCGAATTCTCGCGCGCGAGAACGACCTTAAAAGCTCACGATCGATTTCGTAGACGGTGATACATATTTCCCTCGCCCAGACCATTGTCGTCAGACCCGTTGCCAGACCGGCGCCAGCCTCTCGGCGTTCCTCTCGTTTTCTGGAACGAATATCGATCTCGCGGTTTTTACGGGTGCACGCATTACGGCAGCTCGTTAATATATCTCGGTCGTTACGCCGCGTTAGGGTAAACACGTAAATTACGGATTGGGATAAGGATTAACGATATGATTCTTTCGCATTTTCGTGTGTGGAAAAGACGAAAAGACGCTGCACGCGCTTATTGTCTAGAGAAATTTTGTATTAATCCATTTGTTTTTTTTTTTTTTTTTTTGACTTATTTTATCAAAACTTTTTTTATTAACAATCGCAATGAAAATATAATTAAAAATTTCTAATATTTCTATAATAATGTGTATGTGCGAACCCGATTACATGTCAGCTGTACTCCACTTGTAAGCTTCTTCTTGCCGCGCTTTCTTCGCGTTTTGCGTCTCGAACCACTTCTTCTCGTATCCGTTACTTCTGTCGACACCGTCCCATCGATGCCCAGGCTTAATACCAAATCGATTTGGCGCGTACGAGCCTTGATATTGTGGTGGATCTGGAATTGAGATTATTAAATGATGAAAATGTGTTTCTCTGAGATATAGGTGTATAATATGCAAAACAAACTGTTAAATTAATATTAATAATATTTTTCTCTTTTAATTTTTATATAAATACCTGGTTTTCTCTTCCCTTCTTTTATCTGTTTTTGTTTTATGTATTCCAACATAGGATCGCCGTCTTTCAACTCTTCTCTCAATTGTTTATCCAAATCCGCGTCATCCGCGTATCTTGCTAACGGTTTACTCATCTCGTATAAATCGTCCTGTAACCTTTCCTCATGATCCTTTATTTGCTTTAGTCTAGAAACAAAATTTCCAAAAATTAAAAGAAAATTAACGATTAGATAACGAAAGATATTAATGAAGTGAAAAATTTGATGAAAGGTGAAAAAAAAAATCGCTTACCCTTTGCCCCATCTGTCGTACTTTTCATTCAGTTCTCGTTGACGTTTTTCCTGTTCATACTTTTCCGCCGCTTCCGCTTCCAAGTTACGCTTTCTTCCGCTCTCTTTGTTACGTAGAATTGGAACTTGTCCTTCTCCAGTGAACTCCATCTGCGACAATTTAAACATTTTATTTTTTTATTGTTGATACCCACAGCACGCGAGATAATAAATAAATAATTTATATAAATCTTGTTTAGATGCTTTCGCATCTTGCAAACCTGCTTTTTTTCCATCTAATGTCTTTGTCATTCGACCGTGATGATCTTTGGAATGATTTTCCGCGTGTCCACGTTCGAAATCAGCTGTTTCATTGTCCCAGCGTGATTTTTTTCTTTCGTTTTTCGTATCCAGGTACGATCGAGATTTACGATCACGGTCTTCGTATTCTCTTTCCAGTTTAATCCTAGTTGATCTAAAACATTTGTAAAAACAAATTACTTCTATCATTTCAACAAAATATTATTTATAATTATTATCTCAATTGTTATTTTACTACAACAAATTACCAATAATTTACCTCGATACATCATCTTTATTGGAATTTCTATCGCGATGATCGTAGCCTCTATCGTCTCTGTGCGAATCGGAACGTGGCGAATTGTCTCTTCGAGACCGATGTTCTTTGCGACGGGATCTACTCGAATCTGCATCTCTGTCTTTGTTCTTTCTGCTTTTATTCAAATTTGTGTCTAGATTCTGTCTGCCTTTTCTAGATGAATTTAAATCCGAATCATTGTCATTACCTGACATTCGATAACTTCGTTCGTACGTATTGTTTGTTGAAGGGTGATGTTTTATACTTCTTCTAGGTGGACTCGAGTCAGAGTCATTGTTCCTAGACTGTCTAGGTGGACTTAGATCCGAATCATAATTTTTAGATTTCCTAGGCGGACTCCAATCGGAATCATTGTCTTTAGATCGTTTATGTGAACTTGAATCTGCGTGCTTGTTCTTAGTATGTCTAGGTGAGCTCAAATCGGAATCATCGTCTTTTGATCGTTTATGTAACTTTGAATCTGCGTACTTATCTTTAAAATGTCTATGTGGACTCAAATCTGAATCATTGTCGTGAGCTCGTTTACGTAAACTTGAATCTTTATGTTTTTTTTCTTTAGAATGTTTAAGTCTAGGTGGACTTAAATCCGAATCGTCGTCTTTGGATCGTTCTGGACTTGGATTTCTGTTTTTAGATTGCTTAGATCTAGGTAAACTCAAATCGGAATCGTCAGATTCATTCAGTCTAGCGTTTATTTCGTCATCTTGATTTCTTTTTTCTTTATCGACACCGCGATTAATGATAGTTAAATCTCCGTCTTCGTTTATGATTTTCCATCTTCTTTTGTCCGTGAAGTCAACTGGTCCACGATCATCGACTATGCCAGCAATTTGGGGAGCGTCTTCTCCATCCAAACAAATGTCGAATTCATCGTCTTTAATGGGTCTCATATTCTTCAGGTCTATGTCGTCGTCTATAATTTTTACTCTGAAAAAAATATATTAATCTGTTTTACGATGGAAGTCTAATAATAACTGTGTTTTCTAAACTTGCATGAATAAATTTAAACAAATAAGTATAACAAGAAACAAATGTTCTGTAGTTAGGGTTATACTTAGAGTTCAAAAGTTTTAAATAGTAAAAAGTATATAAACACATCTATATATTTGAGTAATTGTATATTCAGAAAATAAGTTATGATATAAATCTGACTTTGACATAAATGTGATCATAAATTAATGTATTTTATATTATTTTTTGCATATAAAACAATCATTTCAAAACTTTTTATATACACACATGTAACACAACATAACCTCAAAACTCAATTTGATTTCTATCTCAAAGCAAAACATTTTTTGCGTAAACAAATTAAAATAGATCGTTTCTCACGTTTTTGTTCCCGTTTTGAGCTTTTTCTTCTTCTTCTTTTTCTTCTCATCGTTATCTCTTGAAGACATATACTTTTCCAAGTATGCTTTCTGATTAATTATGGTCTCCATTGTAAACTATCTCACAAATAATTTAAACACACGATATAAAAAGTTACGTCAAAATGAGATAATTACGCTTTTTTTTTTTATGAACGATTGCAAAATAAATAATGAGAAAGATACACACCGTGCATCACTGACACTTGTCGTACAAGTCAGATTTGCGACCAGCTTCGTTCACTACGTGGCGCTGACAATTTCAGGTTGTTCTCTTGTGATAAATCAAGTTTGAAAGTTGTCAGACCTGTTCCGCCTTCTCGTGTAAAGTTTGATTGATGATTCTGTATACAAATTAAAGAAGCTCATGCAACTTGCGTATATTAGATAAATAAATATATTTAGAATTATTAATGTTGTAAAAAGAAAAAAGAAAACATTTTAAGACAATTGTAATTTCCACCTTCTCTTGTGGTCAATATATATTTTTTTAAATAGAGCGAAAAGAAAAAAATAAATAAAAAAGCAAAAGACGACTATATATTTTTATAATCTTGTACTTTTATATTGTCAGAATAAAACCAAATAAAAATCGTTCTTCTCGTTGAAATGTCATGTTTTATTTCTTTTTTTTTTACGAATAAATGTAACCTTGGCTGCTAACGCACTAGCAAGAACAAAGTTTTTGCAACACAAGTGGTAACATGCAATACCAAAAGCAGCATCGTTGATTAGAATACCGCCATTGGTCACTAGGCAGGTGAGAGTAAAACCCAAGCGCGCGGCGGAAGGTAGGGAGCGAAAGTGAGCGCGTCTCCAAGAATGGACAAGAAGGAACAAACCGCGAAACGGTGACAGAAAGTTTCAAAGTAGGCGAGACGACGGTATCTCGGGCTGGTGGTCACCGGACTTCCGGCAATCGTCTGCTGATAATAATTGCGAGAGGTGCGGAAAAACGCGCGCGGAACGTACCCATCGCGGTTGAGAGAAAATGCGATGAGGTGTATCGCGACGTTGCTGGTATTATCAGTTTGCTAGCACGCAGGAAAAGAGATTGCGAAAGAAAGAGAGAGAGAGAGAGGAAGAAGCGCATGCCGCGGTTACGAACGTGCTGATGCGATGCAAACCCAGTGCTTCTCACCTTGCGTCGTGAAGTAGCGGATAAAAGAAAGAAACACAAGGTTGTTCCCCGCGCGTTCCTTGACGCGTACTCAGTGAGCGGTGACGCAAACGTCCGCAAAGGATATCCCGTCATTCGCAATTAAATACAACGAGAAGTGAATCGTTTACACCGGCGACAGGATGACGAGGAAGCTCAGCAAGTTCTTGATACTTTTCGACAACACGAATTTACTGTATTTTCCCGGACATTTTTTGTCCGGCCGAGTTCTCATAGAGCTGGACGATGAAGCTTAGTAAGTAGCGTTTTTTTGCGTTAAAAATAAAAGAGAGATTATGAATTAAAAAATTATTCTTGTCTGTAAAAAAAAAAAAAGAAAAGAAAAGCGCACAAGAGATTTTGTTATTAAGTGGTGAAACGCGTCAAATTGGTATGTCGAGAACGTGTCACGCAAGATAATAATGTTGGAATACGTCACACCGTAGCGTCTCCGGACTGCATTTCCATGTTGTGGGAGAAGGTGTAGTTCGAGTACGCAGCCAACGTGCCGAGAGGGTTTACGACAAAGAGAATTACATCGATTTTCGCATGCGGCTGCTGGGCGAACCAGGTGAATTAATTACTTCGGATCGTTGGTTTGTGCGTACGCACAAAATTACACACGTGCCAATTAGCATTTCAAACAACAATGTGTTTTCAATCAAAACAAATTGTTTACATCAATCGCGTGAAAATAACAAAACACAATTTCGTGTTTCTAAAACAATTTTCAGTTACACTTTACAAATTAAACAGATGACGAGAGATATTTTTGTATCTATGTACGTGTGCGTACATCATCATAATTGAAAGAATCTCTAAATCTTTATGTCTTTCGGGCGGCAATCTCGCGCAGGCGAAGGACCGTCACTGCTGTCACCAGGAATACACAGTTTCCCGTTCAAATTGGGTTTGCCATTGGGTCTGCCCTCAACTTTCCTCGGAAAGCACGGATGGGTGCAATATTATTGCAAAGCGGCTCTTCGCGAGCCGGGCGGACTTACGCACAAAAACCAACAGGTTTTCATCGTCATGAATCCGATCGACTTGAACCTGGAGCCTCCGATATTGGCGGTGAGCATTATATATGATAATCGAAAAACAAATTATCGCGAACCGTTCGCAAACTTAATTAACTAAAATACGCTTTAATTTCATCAAACCGCATGTTTTCAAGTTTAATCGCCGCACTATTATCTGTAATTAATAGAGAGATCACAATCACAAACAGCGCAGATTTATATTCCGAAGATAATGTCGAAGATTAAAGAAACTGTTTCGTGACATACACACGCGCGCGCGATTAAACGAATATCCGATGTGCATTACCATAACCGAGTCCTAAATACTGGTCATCGACCCAAAGGTGGAAAGCGTTGCAAACATCTCGACGAGGCGAAGATTTTGAAACAAATACGCGCGTACATCCGACACACAGAGAAAATTGAATATTCCAAGAATAATAAATAAAACAAGACGTCAAAGTGTTTTTCATTGCACTTGCAATGCAATTGCGACACGCGCGAGCACTCCCTGCATTATAATGACTGCGTGCCGCCCATGTTACATTTGCATTTCTATAAAAAATCATGTAAGAATGTTTCCACGTGGGCGGTCAATGTATTCACGAGTCGTATCATTCGCTCAGACATTGTTTAATTACCGATATTAAACTTACGCAGCGAACACATTAGCGTTCGCTAATTCGTTCGCAATTAGTTTGTTGTAAGTTGAGCTATAATTTAGATCTTAATTAACTTAAATCGCTCAAAAGAAACTCTCTGCACGTATGAATCAAATACTTTCGCTAATAAACAGCAACCCGCAAGACAAGAGATCGAACAGCGCGTGGGTGTCTCTTGCGTATCGGGCGGTCCCGTGTTCTGCAGGGTGAGTTTGGACCGGGGTGGATACGTGCCCGGGGAGACAATCGGTATTTCCGCGACTGTCAGCAATCGCAGTAAGGTACATATCAATTAACACACCTAACGAGCGCGATACAATCAATTTTCTTAACAGTTTCAAAGAGATGCGCCAAAAGAAAGTGTGAAAGTTTTGAAAACTCGAATTAAACAGGTGACGATGAAATCGACGAAAGCATCGCTCACCGAAACGATACAGTATTTGTGTCGGGGTAAGGTGCTCGCCAGCGAGACTCGGGAGCTGGCTAGTGTCTCCAGGGGAAAAATTCGACCGGGTGAGGGGGAGGAATGGCTGAACGAGCAAATGTACGTTCCCCCATTGCCACCGACGAATCTGAGAGGGTGTCACTTGATCAACGTTCTTTATCACGTTTATGTAAGTGATGGAAAAAGAAAACAATATTTTTATTTCTATATAAACCGATAACTCGATTTTTGAGAACTTTGCGAGGATGTTGTTCTTGAAAAGATCGCACGACACAATAAATATTTTTTTTAGTTCGTTATAAGCCCGAAGAGTCTGGACAAAGAAATCAAGCTGCAAATACCGATCGTGTTGGCTACGTATCCGTTGAGACCGGAAGGCGTTCCGGCTGGTACAGCGCCGTCCAAACGAGGTGCTCATTATCCATCGACGCTACCGATTTTCCGACCTTGGCTGGACGACAAAGCTTTCGAGATACAAGAATAAAAACTGACGCGCATTCCTACATGTTGTATATACATCAATAGGCAAATAGAGTACCTTAATAAACGAACAGGTGCTACTTTTTCGAGATTAATACACCGTGTGTGTGCTCACTATGTGCGTGCAATTACTCGTTTAAAAATCTTCGTCGATTCCGATATTGCTAGTCACAGCAAAACTCTTGTGCAAAAATTTTAAAGAATCGATGACGATTTTTGGGAATATCAAATTTGGTGCAATTATACATGTTAGTGATGAAACACATTTTAATGTACGTTACATTTTAAACGTATGAATACGTATATATGTCTATACTGACAATGCGCTAATCGCGTCGATGATCTTTATAAAAAAAAAAGAAAACACATGTATAAATTGTATAATATTGTATAAAATAATTGATATATCTTATATAATTACGTGTCAAAAAAGAAACAACATAAAACACATTAAAGTGTATTTTTAAGAGTGTGTGAATAACATATATAATATTAAGAGACACTCTTTAATAACAAAAAAAGTTTTTTTTTCCTACGCAATAAAGAACTTTTCAATTTTCCATTTCGCTTTTCAATTTTGTCAAAACTTGATCTGTCGTAATTCCTGATACCACAATTGTTTTTTGCCGACTTCGAGATCCCTGCGAAAAAAAGGATAAGTTAAAATTAAGTTCACAATTTGACGTACACACAAGAATTAAGAAAAGTTGTTTAAACTGTAGATAAAAAATACCCGGTCCAAGGATACGTCGGATTTTCGTACGCCAAAAATCGAAGCTAAATATTTGACGAGTTCGGCATTTGCTTCACCTTCAGTTGGTGGAGCTGAGATTGCAATTCCTACTGCTTCGTCAGATATATCTATGAATGTTTGCTGCTTTAATAATTGTCATTGTATTTTCGTCAAACAAAGACATCCTATTCTACCTTTTTAAAAATTAAAAAAATTCTTTTCTTATATTTGTAAATATTTTTTTATTACCGGTTATATTGTTACATTTTGCTCCGGGTTTAGCCTGGATTTTTATCGCTACATTTCCGTCTTTATTTAAGACCACAGGTCCTGCAGATTGATTCTGTAAACAGGACTTTAAAAAATAAATTGTGATATTATTTAATGTCAACGATTGATTGTAAGTTTTATCTGAGCGCGATATCTCGTTCGATTAAATTTGCGATTCGCGCGTTACGCGCTCCTGCGTGCCATCGCTTGCTGGCAAAGTGAGATTTAGTTGGAAAAGGTTGCCGCACGTGGCTAGTCACTTTTACTCATTTCGTCGATTGTGTGCGCAAAGTGATAAAGTGTATAATAGAGAAAATGTTATATTATTGTCGCGACAGGTGATCGCGTATCTTGTAGGCAAAAAAATTGGTAAGTACGACGATCACTTACGTCGGTAGTGGTGGCCGCCTTTCGTGTCTTCTCATTTTTTGCAGTTCGTTGTTTCGACATTTCACGCGTGATGATTAAATATCCGCATCTGCTGCTTTTAAACCGCGCGATCATGTGCCGTCGGTGTGACCGAGTTGCTTATCGTTTATTGTTTACGAAACGGAATAAACATATGTTCTTTTATGATTCGTGAACGCGATTATTTTGGAATCTTTAACCTGAGCTTTAACAGCCTACCCACTTTAATATCGCGCATGTTCAACTGTTGCCAACTCTTCGAAACACAACATTCTATATCTTACCGGTATCTTTAAACACATAAATATACAAGGTATTATTCTACACACAACGTAACTTATATGTAAGAATGAAAGAAAATTTGCGAGATTTACGCTGTCGTAGATCAAGATGCCGAAAAAATTTGTGGGTGAAAACAGCAAAGCTGTTGCCGCTCGGGCGAGAAAAGCGGCAGCGAAAGAAGCCGAAAATGTAAAGAAAGCAATGGAAGCCGAAGAGAAGGCCTGGGAAGATAACGACAAACAGTTGTTGAAAAAGAAACAAAAACAAGTAATTGTCTCCAGTAATTTTTTATTTGAAAAAAAAAGTTAATGTATATTTCATAAATATATACATACGTACACAGGAAGAACTTGAGAAAAAACGTCAGCAGCAACTGGAGAAAAAAGCGGAGGCAAAAGCTTTACTTGAAAAAGAGATGGCAAATATAAAAGTCGGTGGCAAACAACCAGCGGCCAAAGTTACTAGAGCCGAAATTGTTGCTCTCACGGAAAAGCGAAATCTCGTGGCTATGAAGAAGAAAGAAGACGAGAAACCGATCGAGGAAAACTTGAATAGACTAACTTTGGAAGGTGAAACGGCTCACGGTATAGATGAAGCCATATCTGTTTTAAGGTAATTTTTATTCGAAAATTTCCAGTTCTGTAAAATATCGATATTTTCTGTTACATTTTTCATGTAAAACGAAATAATATAGCTAAAGTTTTTGATAGAGAAAGACATTATATTAACATACTGTTTAGATTTCTTCCCTATTTTATACTTTGTATTTTGTTTGCAGTACAAAAGATCCCGAAGTCGACCGACACCCAGAGAAACGGATGAAAGCCGCGTACGCAACTTTCGAGGACAAAATGATGCCAATAGTTAAAGAACAAAATCCCACTCTGAGGTTGAGTCAATTGAAACAACTAATTAGAAAAGAATGGATGAAATCTTCTGAAAATCCGTATAATCAAAAGTTAATGAATCGCTGATCATGAGAACAATAATATCGAATGCATTATATTTAATGCTATTGACTGATTTTCTTGTGTTAAGCTTGGTTAAATAACAATTATTGCAACGGCACATAATCAACTATACACACATTTTTTTATTTTAAAACAAATAATTTATATTAAAAAAATACTCTATATGAAATAACGATATATATATTTAAATGATCTTTGGTAAAATCTATACGTTAAAAAGTCTATGTCCATTTTCTATCCATAGCCTCTATTTAATATTTGTTGGATCACTTTGAATAACTTTTATGTGGCGGGCAAAAAGCTTTGAATAAAAATTATTTAAACAAGAAGACACGAGTTTACGTATAGTTTGCTTACGATTTTTATATTGGATAATAATTTTAAGTAGACTAAAAGTGGGTCTACCGATCTTTAAAATAAAGTCATGCAAAAAAAAATAAATATTATTTATACTAAAAAATTACTTCATAAAAGTTATTTCAAGGAGTGATCGCGACAAACATGAAATTTTATATTTATCTATACAAATCTTGGCACACACATTTCTTATGAGGCTGCACGAGTGTAATTCTCATCTCATCGTTCGATCGAATTAAAAGTCTTCTAAAACATCTTGCGCGATACACGATTTTTCAGACCGCATGCGAGCATCACGAGAATTTGACAATTTGTTGATTATCAACTCTCACGATCGGTCGATTTCCGCACGCGATTTAGTATAAGAGAAAATATTCGTAAAAAATACTTCAGTTTTTTAGTTAAAATATAGCTTTGAGTTCGATATATTACATCTAACTAATTGAACGATTCACTGTTGATCGATTCATTTGACACACTTCTGGTATGATGCAATAGTTCAGACTATTATTTCTATTAATTCGAATTACGTAATATCACTGCTGCCATTTCTTGTTCTTCCACAAGTCGATGAAACAATGTATCATGTGATTTAGCTGTTGCGGGCACTCGGTCATTGGGCTATGACTAGCCATTGGTATAGCTTCAAGAAACGCTTTCATCATTGTCTGGAAACATTTGAAAAAAAAAGAAAATTTCATTTATATCATTCTGCGAAACGTACACACAAAGTTTTACATATTTTTCTTTTTTATTTAACATCGGATCGAAGTAAAAAAAAACTTACCCTTTCCATTTGACACTCCTGTACCAACGACACTTTATTGTCCTTCAGTCCATGCACCAGAAGCGTCGGCGTGCATATCTTTCTGTGATAAGCGTAATCGCCCTGAGGCCATATCATGCCTTCCAATACGTATTTCATGTGCGAGGGCCATTGCTCCATCGATTCCTGACCGCAGTAGGGATGCTGTCGACCTCGCGCGGAATATAGAACATCCCGGTGAAGACATCCGCACATCAAAAAAGGTGTGAGAATCGTCCTGAGACAGCAATGTCCCGCGCATTCTGTGCTCGGCGGGGCCAGAGGAGTCGGACCACCGCCCGATATCAGTACAAGCTGATGAATATTGTTGTCATATTTGCCAGCTAGCGCGGTAGCAAAGCTGCATCTGGAAAGAATTTGTACAGTTGCTGTCGCATCGCGAAGATTTTACAATTTACAATATATTTGAGAATATCTTCTTATAATTTGCAAATAGTATCTTCTGGGTGAACTATTCAGATATCAGATAACTTACAGACGAGAGTGGTATCTAATATTCAAACATTTACTCAAAAGAACATAATATCTAGATCGCATAACTCAAATATTCAAATATTGACATAGCGGATATTTATCAATTTTATCGAATATTGTCAAAGTAGATGTTTATCTATAATTATCATTAAAACGTAAGAAGTGAACAAGAAAACAATTTTATTTATTTATACAAGAAAGAATATTTCACGACAAAATCTTTTTCTTAACAAATAAATAAATCTTAATGATGACTCACCCGTAATTATGTGCCACCAAAATGCATTTTTCTCCGGATTTGAAAGCGTAATGATGTAGAACAGCATCCAGATCCTTGAGCAGCTTGCCGAAATGATAGTCTTTGGATCGACGTGGCGCTGAGCTCATACCGTGACCGAGCATGTCCGGAGCGATGCACGGATAACCGAGGGAGGAGAAATATCGCAGCTGATGCTCAAAGATTTCCGCCGAGGAGCCGAAGCCGTGTAGGAACACTATGGTTGGTTTTCTGTTTCTTCGAAGAGTCACTGAAGAGTCGCGAAGACTTCGTCGTGTGTTCTCTTGCGAGGAGATTCGATCGAACTCTTTCCTGTAATCTTTGAGCTCGATAGGAGGAGATTCTTTTGATTTTTCATTGGCCTTAGCTCCGATCTTCGACAAAATTCCACCGTTCAGAGACGAGTCTGTGCCGTTGCTCTGGAATTCCAGGCGTAGTTTCTCGAAATTATCTGCTTCGTTGACGATATCTTCCAATCGCTCCACTTTCCGTGAGTCAGCACTTAATGTCTCGGATGTCTCAAACTCGATTGGAGTTTCTGCAAACTCCTTCGAATTGATTCCATGTTCTTCTTTTTCCAAAACAGTTTTCCGCGACTGTTTCTCGGAACTATCCTCCTCCAAGTTGCTCGTCGAAGAGTTTCTTCCCAATTTTTCATCGATTATACGCAAAAGAGACTGCTCGAAACTAGGTTCTTGATCAGGAGGTTGAAACTCGATTGTCTCCACGCTGTTTATTCCGGAATCCACGCAATCCAATTGTTCCGGCGCTATGCTCTCCGCATTTGTCGGTATTCCGAGATACAAATTAGCTGTTTCACAAAAAAAAAAGATAAAAAAAATAGTGAAAAATTGTGTGTTGTACAAAAATAAAGCCTGAGAAAACTATTGTGTTTCACAAATCTCATACTTACTGTGTTTTCCGGCGGATCGATTGAAGCTAAGAGATGTTAGTTCGTCTGTGGAACCGACGAAAGCGGGATTCACATAGCCCTCTCCTATCGAAACGTTGGTGAATTGCTTTTTACATTCGTTGTCTATATTCCATTGGTCCCTTGTTTTAACGACCGGAAGACGGGAACAGGCGTCGATGAGAGAATCATTTCTGTCGTTCGTGATCGCACTTCTGGATTCATCGGGCTGTGGTTTGTTCAAATCAGTTTTTGTTCGTTGCCAAGTGACTTCAGAACGTTGAACATCATCTTTCTTTTCTACATCAGTTATATTCTTAACGGTGTCGTCAAGCACTTCATCCAGTAGCGTATTGATGTACCTGACGCAATTACGATCAAATAAAATCCTCCGAAGTTTTTCTATTTCATTTTTATCCACTGTTTCCTGTTACATCTATGAAACTTACCTCTCCAGATCCTTGACGATTTGTTGCTTTGTACTTTGTTCGAGCGGCTGGCAGTTCGCCGTTAGGATCTCGCCGCGATCATCCGCTGAGGAGTCTTGCAATTTTTGCAGATTCTTCGAAACCGTTTGCTCCAATTCTTCGATGTCGCGCGCATTTTTCTCGGCCTCGCAGAGACTCGTTCGAATGCGATTCAATTCCGCGGTTATGATTCGCTCCTCGGTGGTGCTCAGCGCGCCGATCGATTGACGGAAGGAGCATCTGCAATTTCCGGACGGATGCGGTCTTCTGGTCCACCGATTGAAGAAGTTGTCGTTGATCGATTCCGGCCGGTCGACCGTCGTTCTTTCGTAATACCAGCCGCTCTTCAGGGACGGTTTGAGAACACGCAGCGTACGTCGCGGTGCCACGATAAAGAACTCGCAGTCGGGCAGCTCGATTCTGGCGGGGCTAACTTGATTCCGGCTTTTCCAGCACTCGAAAACCTTGCCGTACCAAGGAGATCCCGTTGGTGGAGACGGAGGTGTTTCCTCTACCTCCGTTGCCATCGTTTCTTTCTCGAAGCGGTCGTATTATAAATTTAACATTAGAACAGCTGCTTTTCGAACACCAAACACGAAACACCACACGCCACGACACCAGCATATATTATATTTCTTAGATTGTTCCCTAAAATAAGAAATTCCACAAATACATTGGATTTTAATACAATGGATTTTTAATGTTTTTTATAAAACTGCCTGAAGCAAATTCGCGGAAATACCTCGATTTCAGAAAAAATTCATGTTTAACACTTTTCTTTTAGATGTTAGTAGTCAATTAGTAGTCTATTATAGCGAGTAATCTATTCTTAGCGAGTTGTCATAGTAAACTATTACGAGTTGGAAACTGCGTTCTATCTCATACGTCAGTTGTTACGCGTTCTCTTCGAATTATACTGGTGTTTCAATTGCGGATCGACGTGGTTTTACTGCACGAAACTTTGTGACTTTCTCAACTTGCAACGCTTTTCCTTCCACTTGAGCAACGAGATTTCCCCACGAAAAAAAAACGAAAGCGTTATCTCAACGCTTGAATAATTCGAAGCGCCATGAACAAGCGTTATGCGCTTTTCAAGCGTAGTACTCGTTTTACAATCAAATCGCCGCATGTAAAGTCTGACTTTTTTTTTTTTTTTAAAGCAAACATGGCTTTTTAAACAAAGCTGGCTTATTTTGCAAATTAAAACATAAAACTACATGTGTGTTATCGCGACTACAAAAAGTGTTAGTCTTTAGAAGGCTGGAGAAGTCATTGTAATCACTTAATCAACTATTCAGTTATCTTTTGAATAATATATGTATAAATTGTGTATATATATGCATATGTATGTACATATTATATACGTATCCTTTCACATATATATATTTGAAACATATATATGTATATGAATATGCAGCATAGTCTTCCTTCTCAAATTTTGCAACATGTTGTATTTTATAGTTAAAAAGAATAAAAAATAAGAACAAGAAAAAAAAATAAAAAAAACTAAGAAAACTTTCTACGTTGTTGACTCTAACGCTAAAGGAAAGTTTCGTATATTTTCGCACATGCTGAGATTTGATTGGCGATATTAGTCCGATCATTAAAATTGAAAAAATCTTATTTTATAATCGGCGGTCTCAAAAATCCTTATAAACACTTGATTTTTTATATTAAACAACTTTCTCAGTTGTTTTTCTCTCTTTCTCTCTCTCTCTCTCTTTTTGAAGGCTGGCGTAGCCACTGGCTCTGAATCTCTGCACGATAACTTTATACAAGTTTTGCTTATCAAATGTGCAAGATTTCCAAAAAATACTGTCGGTTCTAAAGGTTAACAAGATGCGTGAGACATTTAAAACTTGCTCACATACGCACGAAGAAGAAGAAGAAGTTAACAGTCTACTGCACATTCTTTTGCAACGACGTAAGTAGAGCTTATCTATCGGAACAATCTTCCAGACTAACCGCACGAGAAAAAAGTGCAGCGTATAATGTGCATAATATGATGATTTCACTTTTTTCCTCACGGAAAATATATGTTATTAGGTGAGACATCGATAAGTTGTTATTTTCGAACGACTCCAAAAGACAAAAAAAAAACTAACTAAAGTGCAACTAGAGCACCGTCAGAGTGGTTAATCTAGTTAAATTGGGCAAATTGTCTACGTAGGAGGAGGTCAAATGAATGGTGCGCGTGTAAAGCTTTGGAATTTCTTTTTGACAATCAATTTTACACATCGTGTCGTTGTAACAATTTTATCACAAAACTACAATCAAATAATATCGTCAAACATATCGTCAAATATATCGTCGCGCATTAGAAGAAACAGAGAATAGCTTTTCTTTTTGAAGTATATCGCGAAACGTTAGATTTTTATAAATTCAATATCTTTTCAGATCAAAGCAGTATCACAGAACAACTATATTTTAAAAAAATATAGTGGTATAGAAATATATTACGGAAGGGTCGGAATTACCTTTCTCTCAAGCGAATAACATACGCAGGATACATAACACCTGGTCTAACGCGGAATACGTCACACTATTCACGTCAAAAGATCAAAGTAGCACATAATCGGCACCGTAAAATGTTCACTCGGACTGTCGTTCAAGTCTCCTGCAACGAGTTCAGCAACTGCGTTGCGACGACGTGATACAACCGTGACGCGCGATCGGTCGCGTGCTGACAGCCACTGTGTTTTCTTCGCGGAGGTGCATCAACGCTGTAAGCGATGATGATGATGCTCCGTCGGAACGTTGTCTGTCGTCGTAACTTGCCGCCGCGTGGACACGGACCGAATGTCGCGGCCGGGCATTGTTCATCTTTTTTTTTTCGTGGGCGCTTCTCGGCTAACAAATTAAAACGACAAAATTGAGGACGGTTGATACTTGAGGCGCGCGGCACGTCGGCGGCTCATGGCGGCCATTGTGCACGTCCGAGCGCACGGACGAAGCATTCACACGCGCGCGAGAGAGAGCGAGACCGGTGGTCCCCCTACCATCATCTGGAAGTCGTTCTTATACAGGGCGTTTAGAAAGTCCGCATCGATTCATTTATTCGTTTCTGGTAGCACTACAGTCGAGTTGAATACCTGCAAAATATTTTGTTCATAGTCGCATTGTACGTTAAGCTTCGTGACCTCGAAAATTACGGACGCCGTAATTTTTAAGACGTCATTCACTGACAGTGCATGTTGTCTAAGGATTTTCATGTGTCAGAGATCGACCAGGTCAGGTTCGTACTTTAAGGCCATCCTTTGATGATGGATCCCTTTCGGCTCTCTATGCATATGCGTAGCCTGTTAGCGGTACCTCTCCCTTGAATGGAGACTTCCATGATGACCGGAAGAGACCTTATAAATCGCGAGCGCGTGAAAGATTTTGTAATTGTTTGACCCATTAAAGCAATCGACGATGTGTGACTGCCTTGAATATCAGCGAATAACTGTAATAGACTAGAGCGCAAGAAGAAAAAACCGGAATATCTCGAAACGTCGGATCGATTAATATGATTTCCAGCTGCAATCAGGCTACTCAAATAACAGTTTGAAAAGAAAAATAAAGAAAAAAAAATACAGAAAAAAAAAATTAAAATTCTTAAAGGAATTATTTGCTCCCTCAACTTCGCTATCGACGAGTGGTGCAAATAAAGAAGGCGATAACACACATCTCGATCTATCTCTACTAGATCGTGATAAGAGCGATGAGGTTGCTGACCCCCATCGAAAACGGAAGATTGTAAAATGCAGTTTTCTCGAAACTGTTTCTTCTCATTTGTCTGCGAGAGCGGATGTTTCAGCGCGGAGCGGCGGTTATATATGATATTAAACTAGAGAACCGAGGTAATTTCTTCCAGTGCGCCTGGAAAAAATTTCACTCGGTAGTACACACTTGCAGGATGCGATAATGGCACGTTTTGAATAAATGTGTTTGCGGAACAAACGAGATAACGTTCGCAGCTCGCACATTCCAAGGAAGAAAACTACAAAAATGGCGAAATTTAAAGACGTTTTTAAACGAACGATGTGACTGAACGGATAATTGACATGTTTATTTCTTCAACATATAAAATATAATTTTTGTATTTTAATTTGTGTTGTTTTTTGTACGGTCAGTTTTTTGTCAACTATTTATCTATTTGCAATTTAAATAATTGTATCGCAAATCATCTAATGGCAAGCCATCGTAAAACTAACATTTCTTTTAAATTCCTACCTTCGTTACATCATACAAGCGTACAAGAGTGCACGACGTGTCGACTGTGGGTTTCGAATAAGATCCATGGCGGATGCGACGCGTAGTGTCCGATGCGTGCGATAAGCAGTGCAAATTTAAACGTTGCACTTTTTTTCGTTACCAAGAGGCAGATAACAATTTACACGTTAATATATCAGCTAACATGCGACGACGTATCTTTACGAGAGCGCACGCGGTGCAAACACTTCTAAGACTTTGACAGTGCAAACACCCGAGTGGTCATTAACCCTCGGTTTGCCCCGGTAAGCGACTTAAGGTATAAAGGGTTGCGTCGCTCATACCGTCCGATTACTTCGTTGGGAAATCTCGCGCTATGGAACTGACGCACTTGCTCGTCGTGTGTCTTTTCGCTGGCTTAAGTGTGCAACTTGACACGACATTGGCGCACAATAACGCGCTCGAGGATAAACCGATCGATAAAGAAAAGATCAACGAGGACGAGCAGAAAGTGTACGATGAATGTCGGAACCCGGATTACAAAAAATATGTCAAGTGTTTGATGAGACCGAAGCGGCATCATCATATCGGCCACGGAGACGAAGCGTCGGAAACTGGTAGATCTCATCACCTGTTCTAACAATCGAAATAAACACGAGAATTTGCATGCCGCTCGGAAAGAAAAACTGCTTTGCTCGAATAACACTATTACGCAACTGCAGCTGTTACACGATCAGTTAAAAAAAAAACAAAAGAGACACATCGGCGTATTATAAATTAAAACTAGTTGATCTTCAAACGTAACAGACGCAGTTGCGCGATCGATTGTTAATTGCAAATTGTTGTTGTTGCGCAACAGAAGTTTAGTTCAAGTTACACGTAAGCAAAATTTTATACAATTGTTGAGCGATAAACTTTCGCAGATGTCAGGCATTGTATGGAAACGTGTCTACAAAAGTGTGACTTCTCGGATCGCGATTGTGAGAAAAACTGTAGCCACTGCACGAAAAGGACCAGACACAGACACCAGATCATCACGGAGTACGAAACGGAATGCGTATCGGGGAAATGCGGTCCGCTGGATAAGGACCTAAAGACAACTAACATAACAACAAACATCGGCATTAACAATTATATTAATACTTATCCCCGTCCACCGATCTTAGATAGAATACCTGAAGGACCAGGTACAACATCACCTACTGGAAGACCAGGTACAACATCACCTACTGGAAGACCAGGTATAACATCACCTACTGGAAGACCAGGTGGTCCACATCCTATCAATGGAAACGGTGAGATCCCAACTAGTGAGAAACCACCAAGTGAGTCAAAAAGTACTTCTTACCTTTTCCAAGTTTTTATATCTTCAATTACATACATATAGAATTTAATGCGCCATATTCTATACTGCGCAAAAAAAGCAGACAATTTAAAAATGTGTGCCGAGGTTTTGAGAACTCACGTGCAGAAATTTACAGAACCCTGGTTTCCATCAATTCCAATAATACCTCAAATTTCGCTGGTTCCGCAAATTACGTACGGGGTGGGATTCGGAGCCGCGGGTGGATGCGCGTACAATCAATGGCTTTGCATTCAGCAAAGCGTACAGGTACATATTGCGTATTAAGCTCGAAAATATATTATATATTTATTAATTGAGACAACGCGTAATTACGATTTTCTTACGTTTTTATCAAGCCCGATTGCTCCGCATGCGGGAGTCCTATTTTACGCTACAAGTGCGATGTGACGTGTTACAAAACTCAGATTAACGTAACGGCTCAGTCGCTTTGTAAGAATCCGGAATGCGTTGGTGGTAAGAAGTTGTTATATACTGACTAATCGGTCTCAAAATCATCAAAATTATATTTCTTTAGCTATAATATAATTTTGTAGATATTTCTTGTTCGTGTAATGTGAATGCAATAATACTAATTTATTTCTTTTTTTAGGTTCTGCATAAATAGATTTAAAGGTTCGTTGAAAGGTGAAGGAGAAGCTCATCATTTATTGTTCTCATGCTGTTGTTTATTTTTCAATGAGCAATGAATTGTAATAGGATAATATTATATCGATCTCTTAATGTTTCTAAAACTTCTCAACAATTACGCAATCATATAAAATGTACATGTGCTCCACATTTATCGAGAGCAGTTACATATTGCTATTGAATACTTACATTGATATTCCTCTGTGAAATAAAAGCGACGTTACTCTTTCCTTTTAGAAAAACCTTATTGATGTTCAAGTACAATGTGTGGACTTGACACCGTAACATCAAAAATCACTTTAATACGAAAACAAATACAGCACTTGATATATAAAATATAAAAGAACTATATAATTCGCGCTCGACAGTTTTTGCAAGATACGATACACAAAAATATCGAATCAATATCGAGATCGCGCATCATCGATCGTTGGTCGACATCGACTGCGCGTCGCGCGGATAAGCGACGTATGTTCTCGCGAAACCCCTACGGACAAGCGAGTGCCAGAAGACTCCGTCAGATGTCAAGGTGAAAACAGGTGTTAGACGCGCAGAAGCGCAAACGTGCAGGTGCATCATGGTGCACCGTGAAAAGCTGTGACATTATGAAGTATGTACGTGAAGGCTGTGTACAAAAGATAAGATGATGGAATCTCTTTATTCGCGAACGGGAATTTAAATGCTGAAAAGAATTTAATAAAATAATCGACCATATATGTAACAACATAAATTAATGCAAGACGAATTGTTTTTTTACTTTATGAAATTTCTCACGTGCAACATACTTATATATGTGTTACATAATACTTCGGTTACAGTATTCGGGAAAGCAACAAAATTGCTTTTTTGATCAGCTCGTTAAGCGAAATAATTAATTTATCAACGAAGTATTAAGTAATTTAACTTTCTGATACTTAAGTTTAACTACAATAGTCTACGTATGTGTGTTTACGATAGTCTATCACTTTATCGTTACCGCGCTCGCTCATAAATCTGTATCCTCGATTCGCGGCGCCGAGATTTCAAGCCGCCCAAACAAAAATACCCGCGGTCGTGCACCATTACGTGCATTTCGCAATGCACCGGTTCTTCGATAAGGTTAGATAGCGAAAGTTCTTGTAGCATCCCGAGCGGGCGCAGCGTGGGAAATGCAACTTGTTTCTCCTACTCCCATCTTTCTCTCAATTCCGAGGCGTGGAGACGGATTCCTTTCTGAAAAAGAGTTAAGTGCATCTTACTGTATTCTATATGCAGATAACAAGCGAGGAATAAAAATCGAATCGATCGGGGAAAGGAAATGAAACATATCGGATCGTGTTTCGGCGCGTTTGTTCGCATCTCGTAAAAATGTTTCCGATATTCCTGTTACAAAACAAAGAGTTGTAACGTAGAAGAGATATCAAGACTCGGAATTAATTAAAGATATATTTACATATCGTAGTTCACATAACTTTGTACAATTTCCATGGAACACATGACGTCACGAGCGCAGCGTTTACGGGTCAGCGCGGTTGGAAACGTCATATCGAGAAGAGAGAGAGAGAGAGAGAGAGAGAGAAACCCGGAAGCGATATCCTACGAAGAGAGAGATGGCATTTCACACGAGGAAAACGCGTAAGCGTGATATTTTATCGGCGCGACGTGTCGATAGATACGTACCTGAGCAACTGCACTATAGGCGGACTTGCCCGTGAGCGACGCCTTCCATCGTTATTGTATTATTAGAGGAGACAACTAGCCTCTACGTACACGCGACCGCCGTCGCTGTGTGTATAAACGCGGCTACGCCGGTTTCTCGAACGAGATAAGAATGCGGCGTTTCCCCGTGGCGAACTCACCGGGCCGGACAGCGTGGGCCGGTGTTCTGCCTCTGAACAATCAAATTTACTGCGAACGCAGAGGATTGTTCTTGCCACTTCTGCCCACTCCCATGTTCAATGCGCCTGCCAATCAATTCCTCCTCTGCTCTTTTGGTTTGGTTTAATCCTGTAAAAATTATATCCTCCGCCTTTCGAAACTCGTTACCTTGAAAGAGAGAAAGAGAGAGAGAGAGAAAAAAAAATTCCTCCGGGTCTCCTCTGTTATCGAGAAAAAAAACTAATTTGCAAGAAAACACATGTGCGCGGGAATAATATGAAATGTGCGTGTTGAAACCGACTCCTTCTGTGTGAGAGCTTCGCACTCCGATATATATATATTGCCACCAGGCGCTAAAGAAATGAACTCGGTATATTTCCCCGTTTCTTTTTTTCTTCTTCAATCTACACCTGGTGTAACTTCTCAAGCGCATGACGGACCACCCACGGACACGCGTATCCGAACCCAGGTGGAATCATTAGAGCGAGAGATCGGCGCGTAGACATCATATCCGCGTGTACATATGCACAGAACTAGCATCCGTCGGTTACGCGTAATGAAAAAGTCACAATACACCGCAAGCTGTCAAAGTTTCATTCTACATACATTCTATATACGTACAATCTTTTTTTATAATGTCACCGTCTATTCTCCGTGTGTACTTTGCGTAAAAAAGTGGAAGAGGAGCAACGCTGCGATATTATGTTGCGCCAACAACAATGTAAAACCTCTTCTTCTCCCCCTCGTCGGAAACACAAAATTTTCACGGTTCGTGAATTTACTTCTCCCACGAGACGGTACCCCCCTGAATGCGCTCGAAGGAGGTGCCCTCCCTCGAAGGGAGGGAGACGCGACACGTGCCGTCTTCGAAAATGAAGCTTCCACGAACATGTCGTGGACACATGTCATACACGTGTTCGCGCATCAACTTCCCGCGCTTAATTACTTTTGAGTGTCCTAAGACAGATTAAATGATTAGATTCAAAGGTACGAGGTATAAATAAAATATACAGACGGAGATAAAAATCTATAATAACTTTTCTTTCACACGTTTGCGTGACGCCCTTAGGTTTTATCCTCGCGTACAACACCTGTCCGCGCACATAAAATTATATCTGCGTGTTCATAGGGAGAGAATATGAAATACAAAACGCGGAACTCGTCTGGCATATCGGATGTATCCGTTAATCGATTATTTACACAGGCACCATCGGCGGTGGTCGCGCCGATCGAGATCGTCGTCGGCTGCGGAATAATTTGAGAAGTCACTGGCCCGTAAAATGACTACCAGTGTGGGCATCGTCGAGAGCGAATGGAAGTTCGTTGGGGACGGCCCACAGTCAAGGGTTAACAAAAGTCCGTTACAGTTATTCCTTGAAGCAATCGTTCAGTCGAGCACTCGGAAAAACGCTATAAATGAAACGGCCGGCGTAATCGATGCAAATGCCGCGATATAACACGTCGATATATAGATGCAATCTCGTAAAACGATGGCGCGCACGATGATAACTCGATGTTGTTACACGTGTATTATTAACAGTGTGTACATACGTTTCATTTTATTTACTGATAAGAAGCGGTCATTAAGATACTGTTCCGTTCGAGAAATACAAATAGTTATCGAGCGGACATAATCGTTTTTGTTGAACAATCAGCGTCATTAGTCGTAGTTTGTTTCGGCTATTTGCGTCTCTCGCGAAGAGAGAGAGAGAGAGAGAGAGAGAGAGAGAGAGAGAGGCCGGCTCGTTTTCTTTAATTGCGCTGCGCGACGGCACGGTGGTTTAATTAGCTTCGTGATTGAGCCGATGAGAACAACAGCCGCGCGACTGTTACAGCAGGACGTAATGATTGCTGCTAGATATTACAGCAGGAGAGCGGCTGCTTTATAGATACTGGTTTCCACATTGCCCATCGTGGTTGCTAAATAAGTCGGCGTCGACGTCGGCGTGGATTTTTTTTTCTTTTTTTTTTTATCGATTTGAATTTATTCAAGATGATAGCCCACGATGCGACGCGGCCAACCTGAGATACGGACCGCCTTGACTGAGTTCCGACTACGGACTATTGTTGAGATTTCGCGCGAGAGAATTGTTCGTAGGATTCGATACACACGCCATACGCTTTTCCGGTGAGGAGAGTTTTATTCGGTATAATTGACAAATACCGGAAGTAGAAAATTTCGATTTTCACAATTCGCGAGAATTAAACATTTTTCAAATTGGCTCCGTGTCGTAAGAAATCGGTCTTGTTTTTGACTGTGTCAAAAAAAAAAAAAAAAAAAAAAACAGTGAGGTGGGGTACGTGTGCTTCCGGTATTAATTTATCGCCCCGCCTGATCACGTGCACAAGATTAGAGAGAAAAGCGTGGGCTATACGTCGAAGTGTTCCTTAAACGTCAATGTTTCGGGCCCACCACGCGGCCCACGCAACCCACATGTTAGATTAGAAGTTCTTGATAACACGCAAATGCACAGGACATCTGATCTGTGTCGCTGAGCTTTTTTTCTGCAATAATAAAATAAAACGATTTTTTTTTTTTTGGCCGGTTGTACCGCCACCTGACAATTCCTTTTGTGTCCGTCCGGATACGTTTTTCATGTACGTGCGTTTTCTGCCGGTAGTCGCGGCGAATCGCGAGATGAGTCTATGGTGTAGGATTCGCATAGAGAGAGAGTGGTTTTTGCTCGACTTAAGACCTTGGCGAGAGATGTGAATGAATCTAGAACCTGTTTCTCCCCGCAGGTTCTTCTCACACTTGCCCGACTTCATTACACGGAGTCAGACGATACGCGATAATTTTATTGAAAATAGCGTTAGGGCGCGACGCTTTTTTTTGTTTCGGTCACGCACGTTCGGTAGACATGTTAGGGTAGCGTGTGATGGTCTCTCGCATAAAAGAATTTTGCGCGCGCAACAAAGCAGATTTTAGTTCCATAAGACACGTCGCTGTATATAGAGTGTTATCATCTTTGTCGCAATAAGCTTGTACATAAAGTTACCGGAGCTTGGAAACAATTCGAGAAAATCGTAATTTTATTACCGACGTCATCATCACCGCATTGACATCGTTCGAGTAATTAATTGTTAACAATTTCTTAAAACAAAAACAAAAAAAAACAACAAGATATGGAGAATTGGGTGGGGTAAAGGGATGTTGTATTTCCGTGCAGGTAGCGCCACAGGTATAATCGGTGCGGTTGTGATGCCGGCAGTTTCGAGCGAGTCCTGCCGGTGAGTGTTCACACGGGCGGAGTGAGAGCGGGGCTTCTTCCCTCTCGTCGATCAGTGGGATCAGTGGCAGATATCGGTGCGTCGTTCCTCAGATTGCCTCGGATTGCCTCCGAAACAGAGCGTGTGATACGGACAGTCTTACGGCGTCTGTAGACCGGTTTTTTTTTTGTTTTTTTTTTATCGGCGCGTTTTTGCGCTCACACGGACGCGCGTCACAATCAAAAATTAGATTGGAATCGTGCGGATAACGCGCCGCTTCGAACAAGAATATGTTCGCACAGTCGTGGAGCAATAACGTCCTTTAAGGCAAGTCTTTTTTTAATGTTCACAATTATCTCTCGTCCTGTTTTGCTGACAACAATTTCACATAAGTAAAAGTCTTTCTAGTATCTCGGAAGTATTTCCAACATCTTCTTCATTTGCATAATTTATAATGTCGCATAATGAAATGAAAAAACGCTTATTTTCTCTAAAGTTTATTTTTATATATGTTGTTATATTAATTATATTATATTACAGTTATTTTATTATATTTATATTAATTATATTATAACAGTGAAAATTGTGAGTCGAGATTTTCTGACTGAAAATTCATCAATCACTTCTCAGAGATATTACCTGCAAAATGATAAATCACAGTTTTCTCTTATTTCTTTTTTGGTTTACATTTCTAGACTCTCGTACCTATTAGATATTATCATGTACTTCTCTCTTCAAAGGACATTGACAAATGTCACATAAACACAATCCGTTCCGCTCGTTTCTACATAACGCACTTTTACGGAGCAATTCTGTTATCTTCGCGATCGTTTCTGCGTACTTATGTATCTTATGTTGAGTGTAACGGAACATTTTCTAAAGATTGCCACTCGACGTTGCTTTAAATTCCAATGTCCGATGGATATCGTTAAAATATAAACCTTAATTGCTTCAAGTTACATCCGTTCCAAGAATAAAAATAATTAAGCGTTCGGTCGTGGACTTCGCATTAAACTCTCGCTCTACGAAGTTTCGGTAATTACTCATCAGATTAACAAAAGGATTTGTGTATTCACTTTTGTACATGTAGAAAGCGATTGATGACTACACACGTAACAAGAATGTTAATATAGATCGACATTGCGTCATAGTGTATAAGAACGATCATGTGAGTTCGTGAGATTTAAGAATATACACAGACACACTTGTGCTTATAAATATATGTATACATACGTATACTTTTATATATACACGAAAAAAAAAAAGAAGTTTCGCTATTACATGACCAGCAAGAAAAATTGTCGAGTCTACTCAATTTTTTGTCTCATCAGCAAAAAATGTTTGTTGTTTTTTTGTTTTTGGCACATTAAAAGTCTCAAAAATAAGCTAAGCAAATTTTTCTCGCTGGTCACTTGGTTTTCTTGCTGTTCTAAAAAAAAACTTCTTTTTTCGTGCAGACGGAACGGATAGTAAAAAATCGCGTATTTTTTCTTTATTTAATTTTACTTGCAATTTTAATTATGCCAAGGTTCAGATATTCCAGGTCATTTATAGCGACACATTTTGTCCCGTACACACCAGTTGATACACACCAGTTGACGTGAATACTGGAATAACGTTAACCCTTTCGTTGTGCGGTGATCCGCGACCAGCAAGAATCAGCAACACCTTGAATATCCGTATCAAGTACATGTATATGTATATACTTGCGAAAGTACACATATGTGAAACAAATCTCATTATATATTAACATTACATACACGCCGTTACGCACTCGCGCATTGCACGCGATATATTACATATCGCTGTTTTTTCTTCAAATACAGCGCGTTCAAGCGATAAACGCTCTTTGAATCGTAAATAATAACGTGTACATATACATCAGTCTGATAACCACATTCCGATATCATCGTATATGTGTATTGTGCCGCGGAAAAGTTTATCGCGTATAAATATTTCGCCAGAGTGACTTGCCGAATAATTCACGGTGAGTTTTTCAACGTCGCGGGAATCAACTCATTTTGTTCGATCGCACATTGATGGTTTAATAGTAATAAATATCATAATTCACTGTCGCACACAGACAAACGCACACATACGTAGACACAGAGCGAGATACGAATGTGGCCGCGAACTTGCCTATCTCAAGATAACGGTATAAGATCGTAAGCGAGATGCATTACAGTTATGCAGTGTGCCCGCTTTATTCTGTGTGAGAGATTAAACACGCCCCTTTTATAATTCTTTTACGGGGCGGACAGCCAAAACATGCGATATTGATTGATGCAGATATTATATTCGCACACGCACAAGAATTTTATCACACATATGTAAAATATATGTGTGTATTTTTTTATTTTATGACATCTTACAAAAATGGCGTAATGCTTTTTTTTTTTGAAACTAACCTTCCACCCTTTGCATATTAAAACACAAGGCCACGCAGGTGCGCACATTTCCCTCCGTGCGACACACTCGTAATTACCTACACTTGCGTTATAATTGATATATCATCATTTTTAATGTCTCTCAAGTTGAACTTACTCGATGGTTTTCTCTCTGAACAAATTTGATTTTGTTTGTAACAAAGGATTTTGAGGAAAAAAAAGAAGACATACAGTACAACAGTATGTTTTAATATATTAAAAAACAAACACATTGTCTATAAACTCTGTTGATTAAAAAATGCACGAGTCGAACAAATAATTATTTGTTAATGAAAAATTATCGAACACTGCTCAAACTTTCACAACATATTTTCCATGAAATGTCGCAAGTTTCTTAAAAAGAAACGATCCGCCAGCGTTATTCGTGTGGCAAATGTATGTCAGAACACTGGCGTGTTCGAGGACATGCAGCTTTGAAGCCGATAGTTTTACTTTCTACGTGACGCCGTTTCGATGAAGAGTAAAAAAAATTATGGGAGGGATACTCGAATTAAGGAGGAGTCGCGAAAAGAGAGAAGCCAGATATTGCTCGAGAGCGACCGAGATATTTGCCGTATTTTATGTTCGTGACGCTTGGCACCAATTTCGTTTCTTTCGATCGATTCGTCGAATCATCACGTTTTACGGTTTTCGCAACGACGGTTTTCAACAAACCGTCGAGATGCGGATTTTACGGTCATTATCGCTGTAGATCGAAAAAACTGCAAAATCGTATACGTTATTACGTTAGAACCGTGCGGTTTAATCGATGAAGTGATGAGGGCGGTGGCTGTTGTCCCTCGTTTCACAAGGACAATGGACATCTGTCGTCTGACACAGACGGAGCGCTTCCCGAAAGGGCACCCGTGGCAGGTTCCCATGGCTGGCGAGGAGTCAGGTGTGACTAATAGTGCGAACGTAAAAACGCGAGCCCTGCGAAGAGCGTGCCAGACACTCGTATCTTTGCGTTTTCTTATTTTATACACGTCGGTTTTATAACTGACTCGAAGAACAAATGTTGCGTGCGAAGCAATTATCATAAGTTTCTAAGAAACTTTCGGTCTGAAAACGTCTTCGACATGATATTTTTTAATTGCCAATGTTATGTTTATTCGTAAAAGAACAGAAATGATCTGCGCGCTTTCATTTTCATTAATCACGCGAATGACGACACGGGAGATAAATTCAAAACAATTGGAAAAAAAAAAAAAAACACGAGGGAACAAAATCGCGACGCAATCAACGAGTAAGAAATAGGAAGAAGAGAACGCGCGTATAAAAGGTTCGTTGTCCGATTACCTACCTGCGGCACTCTTCTCGCGGTCCATTTTGCTTCTTTTTATGTTCAAAAACACGGCGCACACGTATGCACGCGGGCGTGACAGATGTATCTAACACACACACACGCGAACGTTTCGTGGTCGCGACGAGAAGGCTGACGTCATCCGACGACAAACCTTTCAAGGAAGTCCGAGGCTGTCTCGTGAAGCCTCCACCTTTTTCCCTTCCACGTTTTCTCTCCTTTCTTTGCTTTTCTTACTCTTGTACATAGAATTCAGGGTGTCCCGTAGAATTTACCGTAGTCGATACCGTAGGAGTTTTAAGTTTCAGAAGCGTTTCTCCCAGTCTGGTGCAATTACTGTCGTGAAACGCGGCGCTGTGAATATTTATGACGGACAGAACATGTGTTCTAATCGAAACCAAAAAAAAAGCGAAAATATAAAAAAAAAAAAAATGCAGCAGCGATCGCGCGCCGATCGTTAATGAAAAATGCGTAATTATCACCTGCAATGTGATCCGCGCTACTTTCACTTCTTTCAGCACATCTCCCGATCGTGTTGTAAGCTCCATATCGAGACATTAACAAGTAATTTTTTTTCAATTTCCAGCACTTTCACGCGAGATGCGCCTCTTCAAACGCTCCACGGCGGATACGAGCCCGCAGCTTGTCTCGGCCGTGTCTATCTCTCAGGATATCGCTGTCACGAGTAATAAAGTTGAAAGCAACGCGTCCGAGAGAGCAGAGAAAAAATCGAAGACAGACGACAGATTGGAAGATGCTCCTTCGGCCAAAGATGCTGACGCGCAAAAAGAGTCGTCGATGGATTCCTCTATTCTGACTCGTAAAGGTAAGGGGAGAGGGGACAAAAGAGTCAAGATATTATAAAATATTTTATAGAATTTATATAATATTTAAAATTACACACACACAGTAGAAGGTATATGCGTATTTTGTTGTGTCGCTTTGTACGCAATAAGCAACGATTTATATCGACGACATCTTGAAATCGCGCGCATCTTTGTCTTTACTTAAAAAAAAAAAAAGGTATTTCAACGTGGGGACGAAAGATGGGTCGACGATGGGATCAGATGAAGAGATCGAACAGCTCCGAGTTGCTTTCGGTGTCACGACGACGACGACGCTGGAGCCCGCATCGGAAAAGCGGTTGCGACGAGGCCATGATCGAGAAAGAAAATGTAATGTCAACGGAACGTGACACGTACCTAAACACTCGTTGCGTTCAGCAGCGAGCTAATTATAATGTTAATTTGAACAATTCACTTTCCAGGGTAATAGCGAGTCTCTCAGACCAAAAAGAATTCCTAGAGTGGAATCGTTGAGGAATCTCTTCAGAACCAGCGGCGATCACTCTCTTCACAGCAAAAGTGCCGCGAGAAGCGCGACGATACAGGAGGAGGACGTCGTCGTCAGCGTGAGCCCCATGGAGAAGACTCTCAGTGACGGAGCGCTCAGGAAAATACAGTTTCGCGGTGTCAGCTCAAGTATTTTAGACGATCGCGAGTTCGCTCAGATCGATCGCGAGACGTTTCTTCGTCAGAAGAAATTACAGCTTAGTCGCAGCATCCAGGATCTTCAGGAGCAGCAGCGAGTTTTGGATTACATATTGAAGAATCGTGAGATTCTGCATACACGGCAAGGTAAAACGCTCGCGAAGGACACGTTGGAGAACGTTGGAACGAATTCGAATTGTTCCAACGATCGCGCGAAAGAAACGAAAACCAGTCCGTCGTCAACGCAGACGTCCGGTCAGTCTCCTGGTAACGACAATGTTAAGGGTAATCCTTCCGGAGTCGCCAATGTGCTGACCGGTCTCGAGGATCTGCTGAGCAATCTGCGTATAGGTTGCGACGAAAGTGGCTACGATTCGGACAGCACGCGAGCCGGCGCCGATTCGCCGGACAGTGAAAAATGTATAGTGCCTTTGTTACTGAAACCGCGCAGTTTCTCCGTGACGTCGGATGATTATCGCGGCATCGGCTTGTTACTTGGCGATGCGTCGTCGCGGAAGAAGGACGCGGCAATTCAGCCGTGCTCGTCAGAAACGGCTGACGCTTCGAAAAGTGAAAAGGTCAACGGTACTAACGTCGCTGTCGATAACGCGACAAACAACACTTTTCTTGACGACTCGGTCGCAACCACATCAACCGCGTTAATATCGGACGAGGACAACGACACGGACAGTTGCGACGAGGACACTTTCGCCGATTTTCTGGAATATCAATCGGATTTGACGAGGATTTATCCCAAGACGGAAGCGGAACTCTATCCGAAGAGTCGCGGGCTCGGAAGAAAGACAACGACTTCCGCTCTGCTCGACGAAGATTTTACGAAACTTCAAATGACGGATAACAATGATCTCGATGTTACTCTGACGCGATGTGACGATGCTGATGCGTGCGATGTCAATGATGTCAAAATAAATGTTGATTCGGACGAAAGACAATCTTGTGTAACGACCGAAAATCACGTTGACGTACCATCTCAAGCGGTTAAGACACAGAATGTATTCAAGGACAAGAAGTGGAGAAATCGCAAGTGTACCAGTCCGAGCTTGATGCATCTCTTGGAGCACGCCGCGTCTCCTTGTAAGGATAGTCCACCGGCTAGCAAGATTCATTCCTCATGCGCGACGAATCGTGTGCAGTACTACAGTCCAAAGAGATCGCGCTCCACTCTGGAACTCGATGCGTCTGACATGATGAGAAATGTGGCGAAGAAAGTGCTGACGACGAGCATTAGCGGACCGTCACTTCCTACCGTTTCCGCTTCCAGGATCGCCAATAATAAATTTCCGATACGACGCGAACTAAAAACGATGAAACTCACAGTGAGCCGCACAGTGGGTCTCGGTATAGCGCTCGAGCGATGCGAAGCGGCCAGGCCGTTCTACGTGATCGCCAGGTTGGATCCCGATGGCGAGGCGGCCAAATCGAAGCAGTTTCGCATCGGTGACGAGATTGTGCGAGTATGCGGGCGTAGGATACGCGGCATGTCGATAGCAGAGGCGCGGAACGCCCTGCGAAGTTGCGTCGGTACGGTCGAGCTGCAGATCGCGCGAGAACCGAATTCGCCTTTCGGCGAGGAGATCGGCGATACTTGGGGCAATACTGTAAGCCGAACACAAAGCGATGACGCGTGGATCTTGAAGAAAAGAAACACCGAACATCCAGTCTTCGCTGACGATGCTTCAACGCCGACAAAACCTGATGGATCATGTGCCACTGACGAGACGACCGCTAATCTCCAGAAGATGACGGGAATGAAGAAGTTCCAAGTGGTGAAAAAACGTAGCGCCGAAGCTCCCGTCTTACGACGAGGATCTAGTTTGTCCATGGATCTGCTCACGATCGTACTGGAAAAAGGTGCGCCGAAGAAATTGGGTTTCTCCATCGTCGGTGGTGTCGATAGCAATAAGGGCCGCATGGGAATCTTCGTGAAGGACATTATGCCCGGTGGGCAAGCCGCGGAAGAAGGTATCGTGTCGTATTAGCATTTTGTCTTCCTGAGAACTAAATAATGTATCAAACTTTGAGATAGAATATGTTACATAACGATATTACAAGAAAAATATCTTTATCGAATTTATCGTTTGCTCGTAATCTTGAAGGTACTCTGAGAGCGGGAGACGAAATTTTAGCTATCAACGGTTCCTCATTGGATGGGCTAACACACGGAAAGGCGTTGCAGATGTTCAAGACCGCGAAAGCTGGAAACTTGGTACTTCACGTCGCCAGAAAGGATCCAGCGCATAAACGGTTGTGCCACGCAAATCATGCGATTTAGAATACTATACTTATAAATATTAACACGGTTAGTTTTTGCTTCGCCTTACATTAACAATCACAGTCTTTTATTGTTTTTTTTTTTTTTTTTTTTAATATTGTCATTATCCGAATGAAACTGAAATGAAATCTTTGGGAACCGTATCAGGAAATGAGAATAATCGAGATTTTAGGATCAATATGTAAGAAAATATATTTGATAGAGCATGATCAAGCTTTGCTATTTGCTTTTGATGTGCCAGTAATTACTGATGATAAATTATAATTATGTAATATCTATAACAGAGGCTTTTTTCTGTTGCAGATACGTCACACAATCAAAATCGTACGATTGTCTCGACAAATTAACGAAGTCCGCCGATGAATAAAATATTATCGTTAATTGTTAAAAAACTTTTCGTTGCAGCTTTGAATTAGTTTGAGAAAGTATGATATCTTTTTACAAAGTATGACTTTTGTTTGAAACTCCCGGATCGATTTCTCATATTTCTGCTAACATCTTACAAACATTATACATGTACTTTCAATGACTCTTTAGTACGCAAAGTGTATTCATGGACGGCGAATGAACCATGGTTGATAAAATGCGTAACAATCGATATTTTTTAGCTACTGAATAATGTTAAATTAGCTTTTTTTTTATTTAATTTTTTTTTTTCACGAATGTGTTATTTCTTGTCTTGCGTCATGCACACGCAACGTATTAAAATTCTCTAAAACCATCTCAGAGATAAGAATGCAGTTTGCACGTATTTATTTACGCTTTTACGTATTTCGGATTTAACGTAAATGTTCCAGAAAATAGAGAAAGATAACGATACACTTTGAGAAGTACTATTAGAATTACTGCCAAACACATTTGTGCATTTTTTGTTTTGTTTGGAATTCACTATTTGCATATAAACGTTATATTCAAACGTTAAAGGAATGTTAAGTGAGAGAAACTAAGATATGTAAGTATTTAGCGACATGATTTTGTGCATCCTTAAGGCTTCTGGGTATTTTTGCAGCTATATTTGAATTATATGATGTTAGTGGTGAGAGATTATATGAATTTTTGTTTTCTGTAACTTATATCGAAATAAAGTAGGTTTTTTTTTTATATTCCATTAGTGTTCGAAAGTTTAAATTGGTGAAAATTTCTTTTTCGGTTTACAAATTAGTATTGGGTGAGTGCAAAAGTTTTGACGGATTTCATAATAGAAAAATGGAACGAATAATTTTATTAAAAACGATTTATTTGTTCTACCAAGCGTAGCGAAAGATATAATAGAAAACAACTAGTAGATTACTTGGTAGAGAATGAATCGTTTTTCATAAAATTAGTTAATAAATATCTATAAATCTTAGATCAATTAATTTCAAATAAAATCTATTGTCACGGAAAGCAGACGTTAAACATATAGATTGAATTATACACGCAATTATCGATGTGGAAAAAAGAAATAAAAAAAAAAAAAGTTTTTGATAGATTTTTGTCACTTCAAACTTTCGAATACTGATGGCATATACTGTACAGATATGTATATACCCAGGAACCTTAAAACCATGTCCTGTTAGATATAATACGCTAACAGCTTGGAATATGGTTATAGAATATTATAAGATTTAACATATGTTTTTATTCGAAAACGTATTTTTGTATAAATCAATTTGTAGAAAAATTAAGTACGTAATTATTTTTGTTTAACAACACATGAGAGTCATTGACTATGTAACACATTGCTATAATAATAATCAGTAATTTTCATTATTTACTTAAAAGAGACTGACATTACGAATGTCTACCTGTAAAATGCTGTGATATTGATTGTAGTCGCATCTGATATTATACGACTTGTATTTAATAATAATAAATGTGATTTTGTTAAATAAAATGATAATTTCAAAGTTTTTCTATTTATTGAAATGCTTTATTCTTCTCTTAAATATAACAATAATAACAATAATAACAATAATTTCTACTTTACTATATTCTACTTTCTATTATATTCTACAATTCTGTTCTAAATGTTTAATCAAAGAAGCAATAAAGAAGTTTTACTTACATAAGCATTTTTATCTCAAAATGACTTATTCTTGCATCGATAAAAACGCCATAAAGTAAGACATTCCGCCTCGCACCACCTTAAATCGAATAGAAAAATTCATACATCAAGTCTTGCACACTTGTACGCAGATTCTTGTACTAGTCCATCAAAAATTCGCGGAAAGGCGCAGAGTCTAAGGGCAAGAGGGACGGTTTCCTTAGCGGTAAATAGCGCCGTAACTGTGTAGCAATCGCTTGTACAATTGCGTCGTTTCGAGTGACTGCATTAATGTCACTGCTCTTTCTTCTTATTTTCTTCTCATTTGTCCTTAGATCACTGCGCCTATTTCACAAATTTTTAATGTGCATTGTACTTACCGCGGCAAAAATAGTCATTGACAATGGAAATATATTACCTGCAGTCAATCGACACGGTATAATACTTCTGTGAAGAATTATAATTAACAATGATTTTAGTCTGGGTGAGAACTTGTACCATTCCGCCGCATATCTGGAAAGATCGTTTTTGAAATCTAGTTTTAAAGTATTTTTTACTTAAAACTTAAGTCAGTTGAAGTTATTTTAAACGCGCAAACATTAAAATATAAATCAAATAAATTCTTTGTGTAAATCAGCTCGTGAAAATTCAAAAATATAGAAAAGAAGGGCCGATACGAGCAAAGACCTAAAGATTCCAAATAAATTTCTGTCCTGTTTTGTCTTATGTCGGAATTACAATTTGCAATTTTCGTATTTACTTCATGTCAAAAAATGTCATCGAACGTTCGCTTTTATTATTATTATTCGGTTCCTATATGTATATTGTCAGATATTTATATTGTTTGATTGCGTCTTGTTAAATCGTATTAAAGCGTTCTTTCATTCGTAAAAAAAGTACATAAAGTTGTACATATAGTAAATTATTTTATTTTTGCTCATTGTTACGAAAGAAAGAAGCGTTACGTAGCGCTTGGAGAATTTTTTGACATGAAACAGGAGAAACTTAATCTTGATATATATTTCGCACATCTCGTCTTCGGCACGATTAAGTTTAAACTATAAATTATATGTGCGAAAATGTAAAATAATTATTACGCTTGGTGGAATAAATTCTGACTTTCGTCCATTAACTTCTGACCGGAGTAACACAGAATCAGTAATTGTAGCAACGCTCCCACAATTATAAACAGATATCTAACCAGTTCCTGCACTTGGTCTAACACGTACACGATCTATAAAATATTAAAAGTATTAAAGATATTGTGTGTATGTAATTTATTTTTTTTATTCTATGTATTTTATCGTTTAAAATTTATCTACATGCTAAGATGACAACAATGCTGATCGCTATTCGCACATTTTCAATAACTTATGCTTGTGCATCTCGTGTTTTATACAAATAATTATTTAACTTTCTTACACGAATTCCAAGTATACTAAAACATCCGCCAATAAATATAGTGAAACTAAATCCGACAACTTTATGCGCGTCGTCTAACATGTTGACAAATCTACGAAATTAATGAATCATATTCCATACATCACACATGGGTTTGATCGACACGAAGAAAATCGCTTACTCCACAGCGAGTTGATGTTTCTTCAAACATTGAATATACTTTTGATATATTATTTCTTCCCCATATAGTTTATAATCTCTATTCTTACTGGTTTCGTTGGCGCGCACAACAGATACTATGTTTTCGACTTGCTTACTGCAATACGATTTTTTTATATTTCACGCAAGAGCGCGAAGAGTGTGTATTTATATTGTAACCGTTTTTTTATCTTATTTCATACGCACCCAACAAGTTTAAATAAACCGCACGCGTGTGTAGTACACATTATATGCAAAGTGTCGGCAGCTATCATGATCGATATACCCACTACGACCATTAAAGAGGTATAGAAAAAAATCAGCCAAAAATATTTATGTTGATTGTCTCCGTAATAAACATACACTGCGATATTTCGCTCACGTGATTCATTAAATGGCATTATGACATCAAAAAGTATTGGTCCTAACGATGGGATTGTTAAAAACAGTGTCATCATGCTATATACCACTACTGCAATTTTGTAAATTATACATATGTATATATAATATATGAAATGTACACGATTTTTTAATTTTGATATAATTTTTGTACTCGCTTGCGTAATATATTGTAAATTGTTTCCCTACAGCAGAATACTGTTTTAAGACTCGAATTTCTTTTTCACTCGAAAATACATTCCAGTGATTTTCTATAGTTTTATATAGATGCTGAAACTATAATTTGTAACAAAAATCAAGCTTTTGTAAAACCGATTAAATGCACATGAATAGAAAAACGGCTTTTATAATTAGTGTTTCTTAAAAAAAGTTTCTTTAAAAAAACATAATATATTCACACATATATATATGTAACTTTTAATACTTACCTTGTCGCGAAACACAACCTGATTTAATAACTTTGTAAGAAAAGCCATCGATATGATAGACTCGTACAAGCATTCAAACAGTATTTGATTGTTATCTGACTCATATATAAATGTTTTAATCTGCAGATAAATTATGTCACTATTGTAAAATACATATCCATCATGTAGATTCATGACGGTTAGACATTGAAGATAATAGAAATCTTAATTGCATTAAACTTTGTACGTGTGTAAAACTAATCGACACCGTATTACCTCGAAAGAAACATAACTAAATTGAATCGACAACCAAAATATCACTAACAGATCTCTTATAAATTTAGATTGGTAAGGCCACAGACCTAAATTCGATAAAAGTATTATATTAATCTTATACTCTCGATACACATTCGCTAGCATGGTTTGCTTCGATGAGAACTGTGACAGAAATGACAGAGTGAGTCTATCTATCGTGTCGATCGATTTTGACGCGTATTCGCCGCCGACAACTATAAAATTATAAATGTCAAAAAGAGAGAAATTCTCTATCTCTGATCTTATCGCGTAATAACATGTCTGTCTTAAAAACTAACTTGATAATCCCGACATTCGCATTGAATAAAGTAATGGCTTTGCACGTGACACAGCGCAAGTAACTATTTTGTTCTCTACATAATTGGTTTATCGATAACTCGCTTTTTTCACGTGCTTTGTAAAATTGTCAGTGTGAATTTCAACTGTCGCGAAGACGCACGATTCTGTGAATATAATAAGTAGAATATGTTTAAGATATCATCAGTAAGTATATATATGTATAGAACGTACAATATCTTTTTAATAGTTTTCTATATATTCAGTTAGAAAATATATACAGAATTAGACTTTACAGTAGTTTAAATCACAAGAACGCACAAATTAAAAATATAACCCGCTTATAGTTTATTGCTCAAATATATATACACATGTATATATATATATATATATTAAATGATTAAATATAATAAAACAAATATATTAATAAATAATTAAGTAATAATTAATAATAATTAATTGATTATTATAATATTATAATTAGTTAATTAGAATACATCAATAAATAATTAAATAAAATAAATATGTAAATAAAAACGAGAAATTGATTGACCGACAATTTTATCAAGAAATAAAAACTAATTTTCTGTTTATCTTTAGGCAGATCATTGCTTATCAACGCGCTCACGTGTACGTCTTACATAATCTACGTTAATTACGTTCACGTAATACGATAGTCTCTCACGAAGTCTGTCTTTCTCAACAAGAGAGTCAATTTCTAAGCTATTTAAAGATCATTTTGCACGTAGCTGTGTAATTATTGCTTTGACTAGCACGCTTCAAAATCCGCTTTCAAGATTATCTATTTATCGTGCGTTTCGAAAAAGTATCCCTGAATTCTTTAACGACTGCGATTTCCTAGTGTTGATGAAATAATAGACTCTCACGTGTAATTGAACAAATCAAGTTGAAATGGGATGGATTTCACATCGCTACATGAGCTGCCAATGGTGTCACCATGATAGTGGATATGTCTCTCTGTAACAATTACTTCGCATTCTTTTTCTCTCGTTGATTTTTGAACTTTAAATCAATCGCAACATCGAGTTATGTCGCGCACACACATTATAGAAATTTCATCCTGCCGTCACTTTGGACAATCTCCAAGTTAAAGCGAGAGAAGCGTACGCGAAAATATTCGCAAATGTTATCGCATTCGAGATGATGTGGTAACCAGGAAACCAGGTATTATGTACGAACTTTTAAGTAAATACATGGTGTGTGTGTGTTCAGACATAAAGTGTTGGAAACATGTATATGCGTGTATATGATTACAGAAAATACTCAAACAACTTTCAATCATAAAAGTAACTATAGTTTTTGTACAAGAATAACCAATTTTATTCTTGTTAAATATTCTTCAGCGCGATTCTTCATTTTCTATGTCCGTTTTAAGACGATGTTCCTCATATTCTCCGAGTACAATTCGTCATATAAGTTCTTTTCAATTTGACACTGACATCTTCAAGTGTCACGCGCGACACCACAGTAAGAGTGTTACGTGAGTAATAACAGCATAAACTGCGCTTCTGTCCTGTTCTTTATTGAACAAAAATAATTGCTTTTTTGCGTGCACACAACTTCTAGCATGAATTGCGATTGTTAGGAAAACGTAAGTGTAGTTGATTTTAATGTGCCGTTTGTGGTATAAAGTTTACTATAAATTACTTTAGCTACTGTATATAACTCAGTAGTCCAAATGTTTATATTTTTGTCACTTATCATAGGCGTGGGTTCTTGATTGACAAAAACATGTTATCTGCTTAAGCTATAAGACCTTAAGCTATAAGATGCGAAGCTTTTGCGAAGAGCGATAACCAGCAGCGACTTCAATCTTGGTAAGGATTTATATCACTTCATCAACTCCAGTCATTATGTTGGAGATTGTGAAATTTGACATGGAATCACTCTCGAACAAGTTATAAAGAAATAGAAGAAGAAGAAAAACAGTTCCTCGATCTCCTAACATCGATTCGAATTAACGTAATCGGTCAATTACGCAAAGTGTGAGAATAATCGTTCAATGCGTGATCTGTTAAGTTAATTGTTCGATAATCAATCGATTACGTTAACTGCAGTTGGTCTTAAAATTGGTCTCTAATTTATTAGCAATTCGCACGAGAGATTTTTTGCGAAGAATCGATATTTCGCGAACTTTCGAGCCAAAGACATGATACATGATGTAATAATACGGGTCAATGGATACACTGACCGCCATTAAATCGTTCTGCAAGAGGAAAAAGAGGTTCTCCTTTTGTGCGCCGTTTCTTTTCAGCTTCTTGTCGATCAGTCGCCGACTGGCTGGAGTAAAACGGCGCATATAAGACAAAGTTTCTTTCTTTCTCTTTCAGATCGCACCGATTAAGTATCACTTATGTCGTGTGTGTGCGTACATACATTGCCAAGCAGTGAATCGGTTTCGCGAGAAAGAGAGGGCTTTCCCTTTTTACGCTTCCTTTTACCTCAGTTGAAAATCGCGTACAAAAGATATTGTCTTCTCTTCTCGCGAAACCGATCTATCTACATGCATTATACAAGAGATATTCACGCACGTGTGATAAGTTTTATTCTTGTATTTTAAAATGTCTATTCGGCGTGAAAGCTTAAAAAAAATTCTTACGTTCGATAAAATACACTTTGGTTCTCATCTGTCAACATTTAACCATGATATGCGATCAGAAGAAAACGCAGATAGCATAAATAAGTAACACACTTTGTACGAATTTACTTTGACCCAAAGACCCAAATACGATCGAAATATTTTATTGATATTCTCGCACCAGAACAAGCATATATCTTGCTTCGTGCTTAAAACTCATATTAATATATAAACAACTCGTTGCTGCATGTGATTTTGTTTCGAATTCGAAATTTCAGAAATATTAAAATTAGAAGACGTTTAGGAGGAAACATATTTTTTTGTTTACATATCCGTACACGTTCTGTTTAAGATTGTCATGTCTCCGCGTTCTATATTGTTAACTTTTAAATTTACATTCTAAATGGCATTGCGTGACAGAGCAAGCATATATTATTTCGCGTACGTCACGCGATAACAAGCAGTTTTCTGTCTTATTTTTACCGAAACAATTACTTTTCTTACTTTTGTACAATTCTCAGTGCGTGCTCCAAACTATCATTAAATATGCAGGTACAGTTATAGTCTATAAATTTAGTGTCTATAAATAGAGCTTGAGTAATCGTTTGACGCGAAGTAATTTAATCGTTTCGTATCATTGCTTGCAAAATGCAATAGTAGCACAGAATTACACAACGTATAAAACTAAATTAAAAAATATGACGAAATAAATGAAGAAGATTGTTACGTCGTTTTTTATTATAAAACATTGCGTACGTATTTTACACAATATCTAAAGATGTCATCTAGCCTCGGTCTTGATAGCATCGCATAACGCGATGGTGTCTGTCAAAGTACAAAAATTGACGTTTTTAATTCACGCTATTCTTGCAATAATTTCACTTAGTTATTCTTCTATTTGTTATAATTTTAAGCGCGAATTACTGCATGTGATTTTGTTTAGAAATGTTAATAAAAATTATATCACACAAAAATTACGTTAACAATATTTTACATTTTTATTAAATCTATTCATCTTACGAGTATAATTGCGATGTAAATGTGCTTGCAGTTTCATGCGGAATACGAACAGAATAAAGCAAACGGAAATTTGATCCGTGAAATTAATCTGCGGTTGGTCTGAAAAATTATAAGTGAATCTCAGAGGTTTGTTTCGCGTTCATTTCAACGTTTATGTAAGAATAATAGGATTACATAAAACTTTCCAGCTTTCAGGTGTCACATTTGTCAAGCGCGTCTGACGCTAATAAACAACGCTGAGATTCGTGGTGCGCCTTTAATCGTGGAAACGTGTCATCACTATTTAGCGCTCGCTGCGGAAGAGTTACCGGACGGTTTCTACTGAATTAAAATGCTATCTGTCGATCAGGAGAAAAAAGAATCGAGTAATTGAATGAAACCTTTGCGCGCGCAAATAGTAAATCTTTTCTAATATTATCTCGCGGTATATAAGCGCGAGTAATTTAACGGTCAAGGATGTTGACGCGTACACCGCATAATGTTTCTTTTTTCCGGAAAAAAACGTACATTTTCTCTCTCGGAACAAAAGATAAAAGAACAATTTTCCGAACAAACGTGACGAATGTAATGTCACATATAATTTGGCGTAGAGGGAATGAGTGAGTAGCTCGTCACGAAGATGAAAAACATACAGATATGTGTGTGTGTATGTGGAATGATAATATTCAATATTATACGAAAAGAAAATACTTTTAATACAAGAGTAGAATCGTCACTGATGTGAATAACCACAAAAAGAGATATATATCACTTTCCGATGTTTTGAAACTATTGAGCGGCCAGCGCTTGCGAGATTATGCGGTCTCGAAAATCGGGAGGGATGGATTTCGTCATTTGAAATCCGGATGAAACTATCAAGTCAGTTCTCTTTTGAACGTGCTGTATTAATCTTAAGATGTAGAAGAATCCTTTCCTCTTGAAAAAAATATTTTATTCTACTTTTACACATTTCCTATTCTTCTTCTCTTTTTTTCTAAAGTTTTAATATAAGGCGTGAAGAGAGAGGAAAAATATTTAAGCTGCAGTTTGTAAAGAGTATGTTAAATTTTGGCGAACAGAGTTTGCCATAAATAATGAATTTACTTCATTTTTTTCTTAGATCATTATTATTATTCTCTTGGAGCTTTTTTGAGAATTTTTAAAGTGCATAAGGTCAATATTTACGGCAATACTCGTTCAATATTAGATACGTTCGGCGATGATATTGTGAAACAGTTTCAAAATTTAAAAGAGTAATGTGTATTTATAAAAAGTGAAACTCTCTCTCCTCGCCTGAGACAGGCAAATCTGGTCTGTGTCGTATATTGGTCAATGGGACACCGATATTCACAACAGATCGCACAGCGTGTTCGAACGTGCCGAGTCAAATATAACTTAAATGATTTACGATTCGATTTTTCTAGTCCGTTACATGCGGACATTCTTCGGCGAGATTTGCATAAATAGCACAGACTCTAGATATGATTGTATATACTGTTAAAAAACTCGTTATGAGCGAGTGGTATTAATATAATTTTGCAAAAACTGGTATTAAATAATTTTGCAAAAATACATAATAAGCAGAGAAAATATTAAATGTAAAAAAATTCTTATATAACTACACACTCACCTAACGTAACGTGGATTATAGACATTACGTTGTCATTTACTTTTTTTTTTTTTTTTTTTTTTTTTTTTTAGCCTAACAATTCTCTCGGGACTGTTTTTGTTTTTTTAAAAATATACAACAAGAGTTTACAATTAGTTTTTTACGCGCGTTGTACAAATACGAAGAAATCGCATCGGACGAATTTTCCTCGAGGAGGATACAGGAGTATGTGACATTCACCACTCATCTACCACCACGCGCATCTGCGGTATAAAAGCAACGTTCGTTACCGCGCGCTTAGTTTCATTCCGGATTGTGAAACAACACTTTCAACGTGAGTATCACGTAGCACAATATCCTAGCACGTTGTTTCCTCGTGCGACAAACAAGCGATCTTTGTTCTTGATAAAATCTGTGTAAATCGCAAGCTGCGCGCATTTAAATCATCTCGCAAACGAAGAAAATGAAAAGTCCGCGTGAGAAGTGTTGTTCAAAGTGTCGCATTTTTACGTGAATCCCGTAATTTTTACAACTTTCGCTGATTGCAAAGATATTAATTTCCATATCGCGCGCGCGTTTCTGATAAAAACAAATTTTTCTCTCGAATTTTGTTTTATTTTACAAATTTCTATACACTTCTCAGATCTTTTTCAATACGAGTTTTTTAACAGAATTTGCATGGCAAACCGAATAGTATCTCTTTACAAAAGTACAAGTTTCACATATAAGTACTCATGTTCTTTTTGCGCGCGTTGTGTGAGACGGACAACGACTACGTAATAAAATTCTCCATAAACGTTGTTCCAATTTCACGACCTCGACCAGTAAAGAGAGATCGGGTACAACGCTCTTGGGATGTAATGTACGTCGTTGCTTTCGATAAGTTCCACGAAAGGAACTCGCGCGAAATAACTGGCGAATCGCTGATTTATGAAGAGCGACACATTGAATTTGCAACATTTTTCAAGTAATTGCAATTAAATTTTGTTCGGCTTTCAGATGAAATTTCACGCCACGGTGCTGGCCACGTTATTTCTGGCGGCCGTAATCTCCGCTTATCCCCAGAAGGACGGGCAAATCTTCAGTAACGAAGCGATAAGGCAAGCGCAGAACACTTACCTCATCCCTAAAGACGCGACCATACAAAAGGTACAAGAAGGAATCGAGCTTGCTGCTTACGAGTCGATCCCCGGCGATCAGAGGATCAATCTCTTCGAGATCCTGGGCGATCATGTGCCACCCGAGGTGGTGAACAATCTCCAGAGTCAGATCGATCAAATAGGCCGAAATTGAATCTCTTCTTCTACGTACCGTCGTCGTCATTTGTCATTGTCGTGTAAAAACAGTCATGTATCAACATCCTGTCCTGTGCGCGCACTTGTAAAAATAATTTATAAATAAACGATTCTCCTTTTGTATCTCTTGCTTTTGTACTTAATAAATTTTCTTTCTCTAAGTAATGTAGAGCAATATGTCTTTCGTAAATAAAATATCTGAAAAAAAGCAATTTGCGGATTTTTACGTTCATGCGCCCATCAAAAATTAACAACTTCGATGACATTTGTGCGTGCGAGATAAGATGTAAATGCTGAAACACTTGTCGTACACAAGTTCACTAACGTATTGAGACATCTATCGAAACCTGTTTTGCATTGAAATTGACATTCCGTTTAAAGAAAAAAAAACGTAGCGTAGTTCATGTCTTATCGTCACATCAATCACGTATTCTCTTATGAAAATGTTAGTTGAATTATATATGCAGCTAAAACGATATGTCGTAGAGAAAGTTGCAATACTACCCGTCAAAGAAGCGCACTTTCACTTCTATTCGCCGTATTACACTAAGCTGTTCCTCTGGAAGTTTATTGCATGACCGTGTCGAGAAAATTTCAATAATCGAAGACTAATAAAATTACGAGATCGCGCGTTTCCCGTTTCCTGCTTGGCCAACAATTTTGTTGTTCCATTGTTGTAATAACACATATCCGTGTTGAAGAAAAGATCGTTTTTATTTTATTTATTCATACAGTTGTGAAACTTTCACTTTCCTTTGCACACGCACAGCCTCTCTCACGCGTATGCAAAGCAAACCAATCAGAAAAGTTGTTACGTAATAATGTAAATTTCGATCATCTCTTACGCTACACGATGCCGCTTGAAATCTGAAAAAATAGTGACCTTACTTCATACTTTATCCTCTCTGTAGTTTCTCATATATGTATATATACTATATCTACATTCTATTATTTAGATTATCCAACTTCTAGTTATTTATAATTCTACTGATAATCGCAAACAATTTTTCTTTTTCGAGTATGTGTATGTATAAGAGTGGGTTGCTTTAATAAAAAAGTCATTTTTTTTTATGTATCAACATTACATACATTTTGGAATATAAAAACCACAAATGGTTGTAAACATTTGTACATTAATGATAAATAACTTAAAACTGGTTTTATTTCAGATTAAAGTACAAGTATGAGAACTATGCAAATGAGTTTTTGTTTTGTTCTGACAACCTTATCCCGGCTTTCTCCATTTTTCCCGCGTGCGCGCGAGATTCGATTGAGTTCTTTAGATTTTTTTTCGGTACATAATACACACGGGCGTAATAATTAGAATTATTGTAAAAGAATATATTTCTATACGCTTTCGTACGCCTCTCGAATAAAATAAAAGCAATGACAATAAAGTATTGTCTGTTCTACTAAGATACAGTGGATCCTCGTTTATTCGAACCTCTATTATACGAACTTCTAGGTGAGCCTCTATCAGCCTCTATTAACCGAACAACCGCTCGGTTGTCCGAACTATCTTGTTTCCCGATCGGTTCGTATAAACGACATTCCACTGTATACAAATTTTTTTTTTTTTTAAACACTGATAGTGTGTAAAAAGCCCAATAATATAAAACATTTTAAAATATGTAAAAAAATTCGAAGTTTATAGCAAATACTAGGAAAGATCTTACTGGAGTGCCCGTTTAACATAATGAATCATATATTTATCATTAGTACATTATCTTGCATTTTTCTTCTATTATTTGTTTTTATACATATACAATAACTAATTTCTATGTCGGGAGATGCTTGTATTAATGCTGTCTTATGTTGTATTACTTGTGGATACGAGTTCCCATTGATTTGACAAGAACTTCCATTGATTCACAAATATCGCAAACGTGTGAAATTTGAGACACAACTGTTTTTTTTATATAAACAATGCTTCGTAATACGAGGTGCTTTGAATTTACGTCTCGTCTTCGGACGTAGTGTGTTGCCAAAAATCTATTGTACCTTAATATCATCGAACAAGAAATGGAATGAACCATGTTCTTAGAACCTACATTAATAATCGCAATGTCGAAATTATGAAAAAAAAAAAACAAAAAAAACAAAAAAAACAGAGACAAACAAGAAGAAAGAGAAAGTCATCTTTCAGTATCATCTTTCGTCTAGGAATACAAAACAAATTAGGAAGTATATATGAAATACATACATGCATCCTTAGGTATAAAATGTGATCTTATATAAAATGTTATTCTTATGTACACTTGAAAGCTCACACAGATATACGGCTGCAGGATGTTAACGTAACTACGTAAGGCCCCGCACAATAGAAAAAATATTAGGAATAGGAATAAATATTAAATATTAGAAAAAGGAATTTGAAATAATATTATATTAAACAAATGAACGGAATAGATTAATTTTCAAATTCTTATTTCTTAATTTATAATCGAAATAAAATTTTTAATTTATGATGCATTAATTTATACTATTTTCTTGTTTTGTAAAGAAATAATTTCTTATTTCTAATATTTAACATTTACTCCCATATGTTTACTCCTATTCCTAATATTTTGTCTTGTGCGCAAGGCCTAACTCAGACAAATAGACTCGAACGAATTGTATTCCGAATTCGCGAACAGTTCGAAGCAGAAACATTTATGCCGTCTTATTCTATAACTTATGACAATTTTGTTATTATTAACACGTCTCGTTTTATGATACATTTTGTTTGCGCAATGACGTATCACGAAAAAAATAAAATATTTATTACGTTTCATGCCTGTCTGTACCGCATGCGTCGTTAGCAAAATAAGTCCTGCTAAACTTTCCGAACTGTTCGAATATCTTCAATACTCGAAACAATCTTAACATTCGAGCTTAAGATTCGAGAGCAATTCAATTAGTTCGAACGTTGAGACAAACTTAAACTTTTTCCAAGCACTCGTAAGTAAATTTATTGATATTATGAACTAAGAGTGCATACAAAAGTAAAATACTTCAACGACAAAGCAGTCACTCTCAAATTATAAGGTAACATCAATGTTTCAATCATTTCCAATGCAAGAAAATGTACTATATTTCTTAGCTAAGTTAATGGTTACTCGCTATATCTTAAATACGAAAGTACTTAGCAATAATGTTGTATTTGTTGTGTATCTTCCTGTGTGCTTCTTCCTTAGTGCGCGAATAATCTTCTTCTTCACACACGTTTACTTCCTAGACACACAAATATATAATGATATATAAATTTTAATTATAATAAAATAATATAATTAACATAATAAAATCGTGAATAAATTGATTAGTAACCTAGACTTTTTAGGTGATCTGCCGTTTCTTTCCGAACTGTCCTCGCGAGACCGTTTTTTACTGCTGGATGAGGAATGCGACGACTTACTTTTGTCGTGCTTATCGTGTCTGTCGCTCTTTTTGGGGCTACACAAACAAACGCGCCAATTGTAAAAATACGCTTATCACAAAACTTAAAGGTAATCACCTGTGTTTGGATGATTTGGAAGGAGACCCTTTCTTGTGCGAGCCCCCACTCCGTGATCGATCCGTTCTTTAATTAGCAAAACACAAAACTCATTTGAGTTGAATTTATATTTTTTGGGAAAAAGGATTTATTTACCTTACGCGATAATATCAAATATTTTTCAGTACAAAGGAATCATAGTTTTACCTGTGTTTGTCCGGTGATCGTTTATCCTTGCCGCTGGACACGCTTTTGCTTTTCGAACTCGAAGAGCTCTTGTGCTTGGAATTATGCCTTAGGACAAAACAAAACATGTATTTAAAAATCAATAAAATGATCAATAAAATACATACACGTCAAAATATCAAATGTATTTGAATATATACCTATCTTTTGACGGAGGTGTAGATTGTCTTCGATTGGCTTTCTTTTTCTTACTGGAACTATAATCGTCGCGGTAACGATCGTCGCATCTTTCTTTGTCCTCCTCGGCCGCTTCTCGCTCCAAATCCGACCAATCCTTGCCGGATTCTTCAGAACTACCTAATTCTTCTTCTAAAAAACATAGAAAAAAAAAACAATATTACAAACTTAGAAAGTAAAAAGAAAAAACAATAGAATAACGACGTTTGACAAACAATACCTTCACTATCGCTATCTTCAGAAGCTTCAGAATATTCGGAATCATCGTCAGATTCTTCCTCGCTTTCCATATCTGATGGCTGCAAACAAATTAAATGCGAGCAAGATATGAATTTATCAATTCTATTTGGTTTGGAAAAAATTTGTTTTCTATTTATTCAAACCTCATATGCATCATCTTCCTCCTCTTCTTCATCTTCAACATCGTCTTCATTTTCCGCATCGCTTTCAGGATCCAAGAATGTCCATCCTCCGCTATCGAAGAATCCCTCAGGATCATCAGTTATAGTCTTCATAATCTTGGTCCAATTTAGAGACTGAACGCCTTCCGAGTATCGAATATCACACGAACTGAAAAAAAGAATAGTTTATAAATTTAATTATTTAACGACAAGAGATTACTCGTTTTATTTTCAATAACAAACACTTACTTTAACCACTCTTTGACATGATCCAGCATATTCATAGGGATTGCATTTACCATCGCCACTTTCCTATGATAATCTTTGAAGACGAAAATCATGTCGAAGTTCTTTAGATGAAACTGTACTCTTTCGAAATGAACCAATTCAACATCTTCCAACGTAATGACAAACGGAGGCTGAAATCCGACATGACGCATACAATGTATATACGATATTTATATTATTTTGTTTTAAGATAACGACTTTTGATTACCCATTCTGTGAGATTGACCAAACATCCGCTGGTTGGTTGAAGCAAAACTGTACTTCTGTAAGGCGCACCAGGAAATCCCAAGTCACGAAATGGTGTATCAAATTCAATATCTTGCTTAGTCATTCCCTCAACCTTTGTACATAACATAGATATGTATCGTTAACGCAGGTCAAACAAATGTGAATCTGTTAACTTTGTTCGACTTTATACGCACCTTTTCGCAAAAGCTTTTAAAAGCAGTTTTTAACTTGTGTCTTAGCTCTCGTTCCGATTGTTCGGCAGCTAAATCGTCACGGTCGTGCATGTGTTGATGTTTGCCTAAATCCGTAGTTATTTCTCCAACTTCCGTATAAAACTGTACATCCAAGTGTTTCTTTTTACCGAACATGATGGCATGCTAAAAATATAGAGACAATATTAAAAATACATGCGACAGATGTATAAGAATTTTAAAACTTACAAATTTCAGTAAGTAAGCATTTTATATAAAATATTAACTTGTTACACATACCTTCAAGTGAAAATGAAGCAATATAATCATTTCACCATCGCATGGTTGAAAGAAAGCATTTTTTATGTTATTATAAAGAATATCAACTTTGTCACCGCGAACCGAAGTATATCGGAAACCGTTGACGTGCGCTTCTAATCCACCTGTCATTCTTTTCGTGACTATATTCGGTCGAATGTACAAGTCCTTCAGCTTTGGATTGCCTTTGTTTTGTGACAATATTAAAGTGTCTTGTTTTACGAGATCCTCCTTTTCTCTCTCTTCCGCTTCTCGGTTTCTGTACTTCTTTTGGACCTCTTTGATTAATCTAAAAGCTGTGTTCAAGTTTGACGACGGCGCTGATATCTCGCCGGGCTCTTTGGTATTTGTGCTTCGATATGTCACTTCTTTGACGAACGTCGCATCGGGCTGAGGGTAAGATCCGAATTCATTTCGCGCCATTGTTGCACCCGGATGGAAAAAGTTTATTCTAAGATACGTATAATCTCCTTCCACTGATTGCGAAATGTTCTTGATTGTCGATATGTGGTAAGGTACGGGAATACCAAAAACAGGTAGAATAACAGTTTCATATTTCTTGTCGACGTACAACTTCAGTTCTCTGACTTCCGGTTCACGTGGCATATGACTTAGACTCTTGTAAGAGACTGTTGATTTACGTATTTTCTCTTGTTCCTTACCACCGGACTGTTGAGCCAGACGAGCTTTAGCGATCTCGTTCAATTGTTGAGCTAACTCTTTCTGATGTTGCTTCCTCTTCTCTTCCGAACTGTGTTCTGTCCTCAATTTGGATTCTATCACAGCCGTTCTCTTTCCGCGTCCCAAAATCTCGGGTTTTGGCTCGTTTTCTTTGCCGCTTCCCTCCTCTTCCTCGTCCTCGTCGTCTTTCACGTATATACCGATATTCTTTACTTTTTTCTTTGCCGGTGTTAAATTAGTAGCAGGTTGATCCTCGTTTACCATAACCGTATCGCCTATGAAAAGAGCGTATATTTTTCCTTCCTTTTCTGTCGCATCTGGATTAGTGAGGTTCGCGAGACCAACATTGACATTGAAGACCATGCCCTTTTTGGCTATTGCGTGGGTTTTTGGGCCTATCAATAGAGAACTTTCCTTAAACTCAATACCCATGGCAAATCCGAAATTCTTTGTCAAATGATTTATCATCTCCGGTTTTTCATCTTTCACGAACTTGATGCCAGTCTCGTACACTTCACTTATTTGTGTTCCAGCTACTAACTTTTTCAAGATCTCTTCTTCAAGTTGCAATAAAAAATTGTAATTTGTCTACAACAATATTGTAAAAAATGAGTACATAGTATATGTTAATTAATTAAAATAGACCAATATGTTAATCGTTGATTCGATGATGTCAGCATTTATATTACATGATGCAAAAATCTCACTTCTTACATACCTCAATTGCATTTGTAGGATTAACCAACAAAGTTCTCACTATGTTTGAACAATAGGATTTGTAACGTGCTCCCAATGAACAAACAATGACGCCAAAGTGAAGAGTTGTGTTTTTATCACTAACGGCACTGAACTTGAGAGAATAATTTCCACCACTTTGTATAATCGCAGGATAGCACATATCTACCTGCGTCACATCTACTCCTGTTACATACTTTTTATTTGTGATAGCCGCATCTACACCTTCCGCCAGTTTCGAGTGTTTGACTTTCTGCAATCAATATATCATATACACTATAAAGTTTTTCCGCAAAAATCATAACATGTAATTATAAAAAGAAACGGCACCTTGTCGGAATCTATAATTTCCATTATCTGATCCTTAAGATATTTGGTAAAAACATCCATAGATACCAAACAAGCTTTCCTTATAGTAAGAATTTCGCTGTCTTCCTTTGGACACATAACATATGCAGCTGCTGCGCTTACATCCACCTAATTTGATATCCCATGTTATTTCCAAATTCATACATACAATAAAAAAAATCTTTACTCAAATATCTCGTACGCTTACCGTATCGAAAGATTCATTTTTTAGAGCCGCTCTCCATGCATCCATAAAAGCACCAGGGTAATTTTCCTTTGAAAATACTCCCAGAGTTTTGCCTTTTTTACTTTGCTTCATCACTTCGATGAGTTTGGCAAAATTCGCTTTGTCTTCGTCGCTCTTTAAACAAATATCCAGATACATTAGTGTCCAATGTCGAGATGTAACGACAACATCTGCAGAAATAATCTAACAGTTTTATACGTACTCTGTCTCTCACAAACAATTTCACCGGAGGAACTCCTGTATCATCAGTTTTTTGATTTTCCACCTTCCTCAAAAATTCAATCTTCTTTTTGCTAGCTAAAAAGCTGATTACTTCCTCCGCCAATATCATTATTGTGTCTGTGAGTTCATAGCTGAGCAGCCACGTCTAAAAAAAACAGTCGCATATTAAACTACAAAATGAATAACCGCTAAGTTTTGATGTTGCTTACTTGTTATATTTTATACAAAAACACACAAAGAACAGCAACTTGAATCAAATTCAAATTTTGTAGTTATTTCGAGAGAAAACGTCCGTAACAGGCGGTGCAAAATTGCCAAACACAAAGATTTGAGAATCTGAAACGCGCACGTACCTGCAACGCCGTGGACTTGCTGTAAACGATGTCCTCGTCGGTTCCGACAGCGGAGACAAGACAGTCCATTTTACTGAAACTATCATCGGTGCCGACTTCTCCATCCTGATTGTTGAAAAGACAAAGAATTATGAAAAATCGAAAAATCTCAACATCATCATTGTCGAAGAAAACGCAACACGTGCGCGTTCCCACTTAACGTGCTCACCTTCCAAGCGGCGTACAGACGCTTCATGCGCCGAAAAAACATATCCTTGTCGAGAGACACGTTTGCCATGGCGTTTGCGTTTGATTTTGATCCACGCACGCGGTCACGCAAGACCTGTTACTCTGTAATATGCGAAATTAGAAATTTAACACGATCGCGATGTAAACGGTAAGGAACAAAACATTCGGAAGACGCGTGGAGAGCTTCGGCGTTAATCACATCCTTCCTTCTTGTTCTCTACGGATTTATGCCGGATTTAGTGCGCGAATATTAACAACCAGAATTCTCTTTTCAACCACCGACACAATACAAACTGACTGGCGACGAATTATAGATACGGAGATGGCGGGATTTGTACGGATTTATAACCAAACCCGCTAAGTACATACGCAACAACATACTCACCACCACCGCCGCGGTGACGCGAATTATGGCTTCTGCGCATAATAAAACGCCGACTGGCGTCCCGCGTAGTAGCCTCGCTTCAGAAAATCCAAAAGATTCTGCGTTTCCAGCGAACTCAACGGTTCGGACATCGCTTTGCGTCTTTGCTGCTTGCGTGTGGATTGGCCCTGTTTCTCTGAGATCTGTTGCAGACATAAAAATTATTGCCAATCATAGGCAACAAGCGCAAAACGATGTCACAACCGTCGAGTTGTGACATCGTTTTGTGAGTTCACCCCTGAACGCGACCATTTGATTGGTTTTCGCGTCCCTTCTTATCTTCAGGTCTTGTTTTCCATGACTCCGAAAAAAAATACATTCAATTGAGGGAAATTGATTTATGCAGTTGGTCAATTTTGCAAGAAACCTAAAAAAAAAAATAAAATAAAATTTTGCTCGAGAACTCGGATCGATTTCTCGTAATCGTCGATCCAAAAATCAAAAAAACGGAGAAAGAATCAACCAATCGGTTGATTGATCGAATTGTTCGAATGCAATTGGTCAGAAACTTTGCGGCCATTGTGAACGCGGAAATATTTGGCATACATAATTCATCTACCAGCGCGCTCTGCATCGAACCTTTTCGTTGTATACCCTTGAACTAGCATTTTTACCTATGATGTCCGATCTCTCGCTTACGCGCGCTCGCGCGCTCGCTTAATATCTTGCGAGTGTGTGCGTAGCGAGCGACGTGTAAATGTGTGTTGTGTGTGTATATATATATATATATATATATACATACGTAGCGCTGTGCAGCCATATACACAACCTGTAAATACAACCGCGTTTTTCACCGTAGGCGTCAAACGTCTCTCGCGCAAATCGGAATGCTTGAGAGAGCCGATTAGAGCTTTCGTTTCCGCAACAAAGTCCGCGCAACTGTGCCTCGTACGTGCATCCATTTGGCTTTCGCTCGCTACGTAAACGCATACATTATTATTACATATGCCGCAATTGAATAGACGGCACATATGCGCGTGTAATATAACAAGCTCGGTCGTGTAGTAGAGAATTGCGGAATACTTTTTTTTTTAACCACGATTGATCCAACATCGCGCTGTTGGTGCGTCCACAGAATGACCGATTGTTGTAACGCGAGGTTGCCTTATGCGCCGATTGACGACCGGGTAAAGAGCTGAACAAGAAAAAAAGATGCGAATGATTAGAAAATAGAAATCGCTAGTAAAAAAAAAAAAAAAAAAAAAAAAAAAAAAAAAAAATTCGGTGTTTCACTTGGAGCGAATGTCTTGGTAGATTGTCACAATTATGAAAAGGTGCGTATTCTTTCGCCGTTCTGAGGAGAAACCGATTCCCGGAATCGCACGTATGTTTGGAACAAATCAGATCCCCTATATGAGGTTTTGCGTCAACTAGAGGCGAACCGCGTGGCTGATATATCATGAATGTAAGTGTTGTCAATAATTTGTGGCATTTTAAATTAAGTCAGTTGTAAAAGTCTTATTGTGATCTTTATCATTGCAACATTATTTGTTTGTTTTCTTTTTTTTTTTTTTTAATTTTAATTATTTATACTTACTGGTGGCCCAGTATCATTTAAGCGTTTTGTTTATTGTGATTCTGGTAATCTCTCATATTGTTGTCATTTCTATTTTCTTCTAATAATCTCTTGTATTTTTTGTCATTTCTAATAATTATTTAGAAATGCATCTTATATTAACAGGCTGGAAAGAATTCACAGAATTGTCTGATGACAGTCAATGGGAGTATTTTCTCTTTCACATGTGTCAACCATTTTCAAAATATTCCTGTTCTCTATCATTCTGGCACACAGTAGATGGCAATTTGATTATGTAACTCTTGTTGGATTATTGACCTAAAATCTTGGTGAACTTATTTTTAATGACATCCCTGGAATGTAATTATATCCTTATATTTATTTTTTTTTGTGTGACGTGTGGAATAAGATTGTTTTGATTTGCGAAGTCCACTCTAAGAAAAGTCTACTTTTTAGCTGTACTTTTTTTACATTTGTAATTTATAAACATTAGAAAAAAAAACTAAAAGGAAAAACAGATAAAAAATAAAAAAATATGTACAGGTAAAGTTGGAAAGTACAGCCAGAAAATGTAGACTTACGCAGCAAAGGTTTTTTTTCTTTCTATGCTTTTTTTAATAAAACTATATAATATTCTTACAATAATAATAATATTCTAATAATAATATTTGTAGATGGATAACATTTAAAATTTATTTAAAAAACTACTGTGTGTTTTAATGATCTTAGATTACTTCCTTACTAACTTTTAGTTGTCAGATGACTTTTTATATAGAGATGACTTTTTGCATATTTATTAATTTTGGATATGATAATTTTGAGTATTTTTCTGATCCAAGTTTTATGTTTTATGTGTGTGTTTATAAGATGTTATGTGATATAGTTTCAAAAACAAACTAGATTTAAAACTTTGGTTGTTAAAACTAACCAAAACTCTGTTATATGTAAATAAATTACTCTTACTATATTGGTTGTTACTATAAATAGTTTGTTTGATTCTAATACAGGTAGTCAGCATAGCAGAGAGGTGGTGTCGAGAAGGTGGTTGACACGCCTTCGTATAGTTGAGATGATTGAAAGTGTATCACGCAGAGCGTTGAGTGGCTCCAGCGGGAGCTACCACGTTCGTGGTGCTGAACTAGCGAGAAATCGCAGATTAAAATCTCTGTCAGCTACTGTTACTTTTTTAGATGATACACAACACACATTTCAGTTAGATGTAAATATTTCTTTAACTAGTGTTTTTTAGTAGATTTAATAATTCATGTCCAAGTAATAAAAACAATTATAATACATTGCAGAAACGAGCAAAAGGGCAAGTTCTTTTGGACTTGGTCTTTCAACATTTGGAACTCATTGAAAAGGATTACTTTGGTTTACAGTATGCTGAAAATGGAGTTAATGCGACTATTCCTACATCTGATGTAATGGTAACATCTTTTAAAGATTATATTTGCAACTGGAAGTAGCTGTTTGATTGTTATCTGCTTCTTTCATTATTATATGACATAGTACATTTATGTTTATTTTACAATATAAACATTTTTTTTCAGAGATGGCTAGATCCCTCTAAACCTATAAAAAAGCAAATAAGAAGTAAGGGTAAAGATCATATTTTCATAATTATGTAGAATCTAAATTGGTTAAATAGTAGTATGTTTTCATTTATTGTACAATTATAAATATAGTAATATATATGTTTGTTTGATTTTAGGTGGACATTTCTTTTTCAAAGTAAAATTCTATGTATCCGATCCTAGTAAACTGCAAGAGGAATATACCAGATATCAATTCTATTTACAAATACGGAGAGATATTTTACAAGGGAAATTACAGTTGCCACCTAGTACAGCTTGTTTAATCGCAAGTTATACAGTTCAATGTAAATACATATCATTCACTATTATAATATTTAATATTTCAGTGGTTTTAGTATATCAAAAGTATATTTTATATTTCTTTGCACTTATAGCGGAATTAGGCGATTATCATCCGGAAGAACATGGGCCAGGTTATCTATCACATTTGCAACTGATACCTGGACAAACAGAAGAAATGGAAAAGAAAATATCGGAATTGCACAAATTGCACAAGTTTGTATCTTGCAATTAATCTTATCAATATTCAATAATTTGTTTCTTTCATTTGCTTTACTATTAAAATAAAAATATTTTTATCCTTTTAGAGGACAATTGCCAGCTGATGCAGAATTTAATTTCTTAGACCACGCAAAGCGATTAGACATGTACGGAGTAGAATTACACAAAGCAAGAGTATGTTACTTCTAAAAACTGAGATTTTAAAGATAAATTTTTCTTGAATATTTTTTTTTTTGTTAAGTTATATCGATACATTTATTTCTTTTTTAGGATTCAACGAACAAAGAGATACAGTTGGGTGTTACGTCAATTGGTTTGGTTGTGTTTCAAAATGGTATAAAAATCAATGTATTTTCATGGTCAAAAATAGTTAAAATTTCTTTTAAAAGGAAACAGTTTTTTATACAGCTTCGACGAGAGCAAGTGAGTCGGATTATTAATTACTTTACAGTGTTCCTCTCTTTATTAAATTTAAAAGATGAAAATTAACAAATTTATATTGCAGTCTGAAAATTATGATACGTTGTTGGGCTTCAATATGCAAACTTATCGTAGTTCCAAAAATTTATGGAAAGCTTGTGTTGAACATCATACCTTCTTTAGACTTCACAGCCCGAAAATGCGGCCAAAACGGTTTCCTCTTACCTTAAGTAGTAGGTTCACGTATTCAGGACGCACAGAATTTCAAACGGTCGAAGATGGGAAACATAGAGCGCGCGTAGAAAGGACATTTATACGGTACGATCAATATAATTACGGTTAATATGACAGGGATTAATGTAACAGTTTAACATTTTATTGAAACTTTTTTTTCATGATTTATATTTAGGTCACCTAGCAAAAAACTCGCTCACACTATTACGGCACCTGTGAGTGAAGACAAAGGAAAATTAATACCTCCTGGAAGATCTGCACGATCTTATGACAAGGTTCAGTCTCTTGGTGCTCGAGAACCTCGTCAAGCATGGGGAGAAGGACATCCAAGTGACGAGTAAGTTACAATTGACAGTGTATATTTTTGCGCGTAAAATAAATTTGTACTATCACAACAAGAAAAATATCGTTTAAGCATATTTTTAGTTGACACTTTTTTAGTTTTATTTATCTCCTCTTATAGTGAAGGTGGTTTTTTATCTTCTTTGAGGGAAGAAATAACAGGAAGCTATACTCAAGGTGGAGCTTTTTCCCCAGCATTAGGATCTCGAGTGTTTACTTACGCGGACGATGATACAACTAACGAAAGAAATATTTACGATCTGCCAGACTATAGTGAACCTACCAGCTCACCAGCACCACAAGTACGGTCTAATTATTAAAAGTAAAGATATAATTATAATTAAATGTGAGAGCAAGAATATTTTACGAGTACATATTGTTTTATTATTTTAGATATTAGAAGACGGTTTAGTTACCATATCATTAACACCGGACGAACAAGGTCGTTTTGGTTTCAATGTAAAGGGTGGATTAGATTTGGATATGCCGATCTTGGTGTCACGAGTCGCTCCGAACACACCAGCTGATCGATGTTATCCGAAGTTAAACGAAGGAGATCAAGTATTTATTTAAATCTTAAATTTTGAATCTTAAAATCATCTATAGATATCACAATAGAATGTTTGATACTAATTAAAGTGTAATTAATTTTTTGACACGTATAATATAAAACGTGTATCTTTTCGCGCAGGTTGTTTACATCAATGGAATCGACGTGAGTGGTTTGTTGCATGAACGCGTGGTAAATTTGATACGGCAATCGCGCGATCGCGGAACCGGTGAACTTACGTTAACCGTCAGGCCTAACGCTCTGTACAATGCATTGGCTGGTACCGACGAGACATCCGAAGAAGAACCGCCTTATAGGTACATAACTAAATTAAAGATAGTTTTTTTACATATATTACACAAAAATATACGCACTGATTCTAATATATTAATCGCAAGGTATGTGCCTGATGCACCTCACGCGGCCATTGGATCCGACGCACTGGCACAATCTATGTTATTGCTCGCGGACGGTTTAGCAAGCGGTGCTCTTATCGCGCAGTATGAGCAGTTGTACAGAAAGAATCCGGAACTCACGTCACTTGAATCAAAGAAGCCAGAGAATCAATCAAAAAATCGCTACCGAGATATATCGCCGTGTAAGTTGGAATCTTTTGTAATAAAAAATCAAAATATATCTTTAAAAAATGTAAGCAGAGATGTAATATATCCGTAAGACAGTCTATGTGAAATGACATGCTTCCACAGACGATGTCACCCGAGTGATCTTGATGGGATCTGCGAACGGGGATTATATTAATGCCAATTACGTGAACATGGAAATACCAGGTTCTGGTATTATTAACAGATACATTGCCACGCAAGGTCCGTTGTCTTCCACCGTTGCCGACTTTTGGCAAATGGTTTTAGAGGCCGGAAGTACGCTCGTCGTTATGCTGACGACTCTGGTTGAACGTGGTCGTGCGAAATGCCATCAATATTGGCCGGCGTACAATGAGACTCTGACTTTAAGAAATCTCACACTTACGTCCACTGCGGAAAACGTCGAGGATACATTTATTTTTAGAGAATTCATACTTCGCGATGTTAATGTCAGTAATGTCTCGTATTTCTGCACCTCGTATATACGTGTAAACGATGTAAACATGTATATTAAGATGCGCGTTTTTACGTATATTTTTACAGACAGGAGAAGAGAGAGATATAACGCATATGCAGTATTGCAGCTGGCCCGATCACGGAGTGCCTAGCGATTGGCGGCAATTTACTACGTTTACAGAACGTGTCAGGGCAGCTCGTACCGGAATAGTCGAGCCCGCGGTCGTGCATTGTTCCGCTGGAATAGGACGAACCGGTGTATTAGTTTTAATGGAAACCGCCCTGTGTTTAATTGAAGCTAATCAACCAGTGTACCCATTAGATATTGTACGCTCTATGAGAGATCAGAGAGCAATGATGATACAGAATGCTGTAAGTCAGCGATCTTCTATTCGCATTCGTTCTACAAATTGTTTTTCTTTTTGTTTTGAAATTCAAATATTAAGAATGTGAAAATATTATTCTTTATCCAAATGTGTAATTTTTTTTCCAGAGTCAATATAGATTTGTGTGTGAAGCAGTTCATAAGGCTTACAGCGAGGGAATAGCCAAGCCACTTCCAGAGTTCAGTAGGTGAAAATAAAAAAAAAAAAAAAAAAAAGAAGGCAGCATTGTAATTATATCATTTCTTCTTTCACATCTTACATCAAGCCACTTAGACCATAGTTTTATACTTTGACAATAACATATATATTATAAATAATATATATTTAATATATAGAATATTCTCTATAGAAAAACATTTTTAGTGTGTAAAGTATATATCACATTTATATATAACTGACGTCCAGTGCTCATCCGCTATTGTATTTTAATATTTCTGTGTCTCTATTCGTATTGTAGTTTACAAAAAGTTCGATTTAGTGGTATATTCTAGTAATTGATTCAATTTCTCTTTACACAAGATGTCATTTCGTGCAAAACAAAAATGTGATCACGTTTGTCTCGAATATATGTGTGTATGTGTGTGGTAACTTTTTATAATAATTTTAAAATCTACATTTCTCGTATGCATATGACATATTTCTCCCTAAGAAAAATGTCAGAGGGGCAAAAAAATTCTATTATGTGTGATATATATCATTAAATTTATACATAAAATAAAAATGGTTAGATATTTAGGTATTTGACAAAAATTGTAACATAATATGCAAATTTTTAACAGCCTTGAATAACGCGAATATTCGAATTTATTTAAGAAGTAATGATTTTTATTATTTGATATATATATACTAAATAGAAAGTGTTATTATCGTAATAACAAAAACTACCAGTATGTTATATTTATTAACAAAGTATTTTTACATTAATTTTTTTAGCGATAATATCAAATCTTTTTGTGTGAAAGTTTCATAAATGAATATTGTTGGAATTTTAATTTTTAGAAGTAATATATTGTTACAAAATTCGTGTAAAATCAAAAGAAAGAATATTGAAATGCATAAATTAAATGTATATTTTCTAATATCACAAATTTGAAGTACAAGTATCAAAATAATGGCAAGTATGCAGAATATTTCAGATCCCGTATTACATCCCGAGATTATTTGAAGACAAAAATTCTATGCCCAAAACATATTAAAATTCTAATAAAATTTGATTTATAAATGTTAAAAAAAAACAAAAATTACTAAATTGGATCATCTAAAGTTTGCTCGCTCGAGAGCCGATGATGCATTGTATAGTCTGAAATATTCTGTACATAAAGAAAAAAAATCTCTTTTTAGATATAATAAATCAAAAGAAGTATCACACGCAATCTAAACAAAGATTATATACAACAACTGTGTATCTCACTCACAATGAATATTTATAAATTTCCACGCATTATTTTTTACACGATAAAGCAGATAATGCACTAACATATCTCTACATACAAAGCTTTAACTGTAATTTTTTCACAAACAGGCTTTTTTTCTGCTTGACATATTCGTTAGATTTGCAATAGTATAAGACCTCAATCTCATTGTATTAATAATAGCATCTTTTATAATCTATTTTTGTAATACTACAAAGTGTGTGTGGTACTGTGTAATAAACATTATAAGAAAAGTAGTAGCCTGTAATTTTTCATGCGTGCCCAAAAGAAAAGAAGTTTACCTTTGACCGATTATAAATTGCGCTTATGAATTGTACACTTGAATGAATATATTTTCTTTATTATATTGCTCTTAAAATTGTTATCATACTTAAAATTAATGTATATTCTTCGTTAGCGCATGAAAGAAAGAAAAAAAACGCAAACTCTATGTCGATATAGTCTATATGTACAATAACCAACTGAACAAAAATCAAAGAAATCTTATAAACTATGAGAAAGGACAATTTACGAAGGCTATATGATAAGTACCCGTGTTAAGGAAGGAAACGCATATTTTTTTTAAGTTTTTGTACTTATTTTTCAACATAGTCTCCT